>CM032161.1:3807544-4407544 GCA_018901935.1 Pugionium cornutum | reverse complement strand
TCACAAAAACAGAGTCTGCAACTTTCACAAAATCGCAACTCTCCACTACTAAAGAACCAATATCCTTCAGCTCAAACATCATTCCGCTAAAGAACAAATTCACCCCACTACTACAAGCTCATGGGAAACCAGAGTCTGCAACTTTCGATGACAAGAAGACAAATGTACAAGCACAACTGAAATGAGTTCAAAGAACAATGCCTCTGTCCTCAACAGCCCCCACTACAAGGTCATGGGCGATAATACACCATGCCTCAGTCCTCACTACAATGCCGTGAACGATGATACACGTGGAAGACTTTTATTGAGTGTAATCTTCTTTATAAACATTGTGTAATCGTGAACTAAAGGGAGTGAGTGTGGAAATAAACAAAAAAATGAAGTTTGAATCTTAAAGCTTTTTATTTCCTCTCAAAATCACATGGTATCAGAGCCATGGAAGAAAATTCAGATTCTGTTTCACCTTCTTCTTTAACAATCTCGCAATGTGTAACGTTAAAGCTTAATGAGAAAAATTATCTCTTGTGGAAACTACAATTTGAGCAGTTTCTCTCCAGCCAGATGCTTCTTGGTTTGGTTACTGGTGCCTCACCTCGTCCCCCTCCCACACTAGCAGTTCGAAATGGTGAGCAGGTGACAGAAACAGCAAATCCTGAGTTCTTGAAGTGGGTACGCTCAGACCAGCTCGTAATGGCTTGGCTCTTTGGCTCTCTTTCTGAAGATGCACTCAAAGCTGTGTATGGTCTGAGAACTTCACAAGAGGTATGGTTCTCTCTTGCCAAGAAGTATAATCGTGTATCTGCCACTAGAAAACTAGATTTGCAAAGGAAAATACAAACAACTACAAAAGGAAGTAGATCGATGTCTGAATATTTGTCAGAAATCAAATCTCTATGTGACCAACTGGACTCCATAGGTTCTAATATATCTGAACAAGAAAAGATATATGGGGTGCTGAATGGTCTTAGGAAAGAATATGAAACAATATGTACTGTCATAGAGAGCTCTATGGACAGTTTTCCAGGACCTTGCCTCGACGATGTCATATATAAACTCACGGGTTTCGAGGACAAAATCCAAGCTTATGACAACTCCACTACAGTCACACCTCACCTAGCCTTCTATACGAACAGAGGAGGATATTCATCAGGTCGTGGCAGAGGATATTTCCGTGGTAATCTCAGAGGGAGAAGTAACTACTCCACACAAGGCAGAGGATTCTATCAACAATTTGGGCAGAACAGAGGTCGTGGCAGCTATGGTGACAACTCAGTTAAACCCACTTGTCAAATCTGCCATAGATATGGACATTCTGCCCTGAGATGCTACAAACGTTTTGATCAGAATTTCCATCCAGAAGAGTTACCTCAAGTCTTGACAACTGTCAAAGCTTCTGAACTTGGAGACTTCTCTGGTGCAGAATGGTATCCTGACACTGGAGCAACTCATCATGTCACTAATACAGCTCAAAACCTGCAGAATATTCAGCCATATGATGGTTCTGACTCGATCATGGTAGGAAATGGTGAATTTTTGCCAATAACTCATGTGGGATCCATTCCCCTGCCAACGATATCAGGTAACTTACATCTTAAAGAAGTATTGGTATGTCCAGACATTGCAAAATCCTTGTTATCAGTCTCAAAACTCACTGATGATTATCCTTGTTCATTCACGTTTGATTCTGACAATGTTTTTGTAAAGGACAAAGTAACCAATCGCCTTCTCAGCAAGGGCAAAAAGCTTGCAGGACTATATCGCCTGGAGAATCCTAATTTCCAAGCATTTTATTCATCAAGGCAGTGTGCAACCTCTGATATCATTTGGCATCAAAGGTTGGGTCACCCTCATCCACAAGCTCTACAACATCTATCATCTACTAAGGCTATTTCTCTGAATAAAATCACAAACTCAGCTTGTGAAGCTTGCCAACTAGGAAAATGTTCTAGATTACCATTTGCTAGTTCAGATTTTAAAGCGTCAAGACCACTTGAACGCATTCATACTGATGTTTGGGGCCCTGCTCCTGTGAAATCTGTTCAAGGATTCAGTTATTATGTTGTGTTTATCGATAACTATTCAAGGTTTACTTGGTTTTATCCTCTCAAAGCTAAGTCTGATGTTTTTGTGGTCTTCAAAGCCTTCCAAAATCAAGTTGAAACACAATTTGGGCAGAAAATCAGTGTGTTACAGTCTGATGGGGGTGGAGAATTTGCTAATACTCGGTTTCTCACACATTCAACAAGTTGTGGTATTAAGCAAATCTTTTCTTGCCCACATACTCCCCAACAAAATGGGGTAGCTGAACGTAGACATAGATACATTGTTGAGCTGGGAATGACCATGATGTTTCAAGGAAACATTCCACAACATCTGTGGGTAGAAGCTTTCTTCACGAGTAACTTTCTGGGTAATTTGTTACCTTCATCAGTAAATACAGAAATGCAGAGTCCATATGAAAGATTATATAAACAAGTTCCTGTTTACACGTCTCTTAGGATATTTGGGTGTTGTTGCTATCCCTATTTGAGACCATACTCCAAAAACAAATTTGATCCGAAGACTTTACCATGCGTCTTTGTTGGATACAATGAAAAATTTAAAGGATATAGGTGTCTACATCCTCCAACTGGTCGAGTATACATCTCAAGACATGTTATATTCGATGAATCAAAATTTCCCTACAAAGAATGCTACAGAATGTACAGCTCAACAGCAGATACACCTTTGATGAAAGCATGGCAGTCTATTTATCCACCTCTGCTAGAAGTATCTAACATAGCTCCTATTGAAGAAATAGTTCCCAGAAGATGTAAACACAATGCAGTCTTGGCAACACAGGGCAGTCCAGTACAGAGTGCAACAACTCCTCCAGTTTCCTCATATGGCCCAATCCTTGTTGACATAGAACCCCTTGTGGAGCACGCTGAGCAGACTCTCACAACAACCAGGAGAGAAACATCTGCAGACCTGACTCCAGTCTCAAATGCTCACCCAATGGTGACAAGGGCAAAACGAGGTATTACCAAACCTAATCCAAAATATGTGTTATCAATAGGAAAAGAGACTCCACCTGAACCAAAGAGTATTAAATCAGCTCTACGCCATCCGGGTTGGGCTGCAGCAATGACAGAGGAAATTCAGACTTGCATTGAAACAAAAACATGGACTCTAGTCCCACCACCAAGTGGAATTAATCTGCTAGGATGCAAATGGGTATTTAAAACAAAGCTACATGCTGATGGAGGATTAGATAAGCTTCGAGCAAGACTAGTGGCAAAGGGTTTTGAGCAGGAAGAAGGAGTTGATTTCCTAGATACATTCAGTCCGGTTGTAAGAACAGGCACAATCCGATTAATCCTTCACATTGCCACAACAGAGAACTGGGGAATTCGCCAGCTTGATGTTAAAAATGCATTCCTACATGGAGATCTCCATGAAGCAGTTTACATGAAACAACCACCAGGATTTGAGGATAAGGAACATCCTCACCATGTCTGCAAACTACAAAAAGCCATTTATGGACTCAAACAGGCACCTCGTGCCTGGTTTGACAAGTTTAGCTCCTACCTACTAGAGTTTGGCTTTAAGTGTAGCACGTATGATCCCTCTCTGTTTATCTACAAAAGAGACAGAAGCATCATCATCCTTCTCCTCTATGTAGATGACATGATAGTCACTGGGAATGATCAGTCACAACTCAAAAGGTTGCTACAGTCACTACAACTTCAGTTCAGGATGAAAGACATGGGAAAGTTGCAGTATTTTTTGGGTATTCAGGCTGAATTCACAGAGTATGGACTGTTTTTACATCAGGCAAAGTATGCTGCAGATCTTCTTAAATCAGCTGGAATGCAGGATTGTGCTCCCATCTCTACACCTTTATCATTATCCTCAAACACTGTCTCTGATGCTTCAGTAGATTATCCGGATCCTACTCATTTCAGGAGCTTAGCAGGTAAGCTTCAATACCTTACCTTAACTCGGCCTGACATACAATTCTCTGTTAACTTTGTATGTCAGAAAATGCACAAGCCATCCACATCAGATTACGCTCTTCTCAAGCGCATCCTTAGGTATTTAAAAGGAACCATACATATGGGAATTACCTTCAACAAAGCCTCAGATCACACACTTCGAGCATATAGCGATAGTGACTGGGCAGGCTGCAAAATGACAAGGCGATCTACTGGAGGATTTTGTACATTTTTGGGTCTGAATTTGATCTCCTGGTCAGCTAAGAGGCAACCTACAGTTTCAAGGTCTTCAACAGAGGCAGAATACCGTGCCCTTTCAGACACAGCTGCAGAGTTATCTTGGATATCAGCAATCCTCGCACAAGTAGGACTTCCTCAATTCAGCATACCCGAGATTTACTGTGACAACCTCTCAGCTGTTCACCTATCAGCCAATCCAGTTATGCACACCAGGACCAAGCACTTCGATACACACTTCCACTATGCAAGAGAAAGGGTTGCCTCTGGTCTACTGGTCATCAAACATGTGCCATCTTCTCTTCAACTTGCTGACATATTTACTAAACCTTTGTCGCAACAGCCATTCAGGGAGTTACGATTCAAACTCGGTGTGGATTTTAAACCCACATCGAGTTTGCGCGGGGATATTAACGGTATCACAAAAACAGAGTCTGCAACTTTCACAAAATCGCAACTCTCCACTACTAAAGAACCAATATCCTTCAGCTCAAACATCATTCCGCTAAAGAACAAATTCACCCCACTACTACAAGCTCATGGGAAACCAGAGTCTGCAACTTTCGATGACAAGAAGACAAATGTACAAGCACAACTGAAATGAGTTCAAAGAACAATGCCTCTGTCCTCAACAGCCCCCACTACAAGGTCATGGGCGATAATACACCATGCCTCAGTCCTCACTACAATGCCGTGAACGATGATACACGTGGAAGACTTTTATTGAGTGTAATCTTCTTTATAAACATTGTGTAATCGTGAACTAAAGGGAGTGAGTGTGGAAATAAACAAAAAAATGAAGTTTGAATCTTAAAGCTTCTTATTTCCTCTCAAAATCACACATAGATCAGCTATATGATTCGTTGGGTTCGAATTTGAACAAGTACTGTGGCTCGCACGAGTTTCTTAAGAGTCCGTGGATCAAACAATATAAACCTTTACCAAAGACACAAAGTCTTGTAACGGATGAAAGTAGTTTCCATCCCGAAAATCAAATGGTCAGATACAGCTCTGGTTCAGAGTCAAGTCTCAAGCATATATTATGGGAAGGCTGCTCTCATTCGCACGAAGGTACAGCCAAAAATGGGTTATTTTCTCAATTCCTCTCTTCAAAAATGTTGCTTCTGAATTTGTCTAGTGGTTTAAAGCAGAGGTATCTGATCAGAACTTTGTCAACGAACTAACAAACGACGAAAATCGAAGCTCGAAGAAGATGAGGATATCGTCGAGTACTGATCAGGTGAAACTTGTGACACCAATAAGTTTGATCATATAGTTTAATGTGAGGAGTTTTGTTGAATCCACAAGGTAACATATCTTGTTATTTGGCATAGGTCGTTCCATTCAGAAAAACTCCTGCAAATATGACATAATATTGAAGTTTGTTTCTGGAGGGGTCATGAAGCTTTTTGGTATGAGGAGAATTTTGTAATGTATATAACTGAAAACTCAACTTAATTATTTTGGTACGTAAGTTATGTCTTCATCATATATCCTTAACTACAAATTATATATATGCCCATGTGACTGAAGAGTAGAATTTTTTAATGTGAACACTTAAAGAGTAGAATTTTCATTATTTCTCTTATCTACAATATATTTCAAAGATTAATTTCTCGTAAGAAATGTGAATATATTAAGAAAATGATGGAAAAAGAACAGAAATTTTGGGGTTTTTTTTTTATTTTAAGTGTGAAAAATACATCTGAAAGATTTTTATATATTGAGTTTGATAATGTAACACAGAAAAATGTTCGTTAGATTTTGTTAAAGTACACGGTGTTTTCAAAATTAAAGAAAAAACGTTTCACCTCTATAAATCCGATATTTTTCAAATTTTTATATTGGTATTTATATTTTATTATATCTAATTTTTGTTGCTTAAATTGTAAAAATCGCGTTATTAAATAGTCATAAAACTGCCGTAAAAAATATACGATAATTTTTATACAATGGTGATAAATTTATTTGGCATGTGACAGATTTATTAAATGTATGGTAAATTTATTAAAGTTGAGACATATTTTTTAAACATGTGATAATTTTATTATTTTTCGACAGTTTTATAATCCTATTAGATTGACATATGCAACTTGATATATGTTTAATATTGACATAATAATTTTATATTAAACTTTTGAAAAATTATTTGAATTAACATATTTATCTATTACTACAATAACTTTTTAAGATTTTATATTTGGTATCAAACTTTTGCAAGACTTATTTTTCGTAACACGACTTAATATATTTTTAATCGATTGGATAACAGAATTATTATATAATCTAGTTTTATAAAAATGCATTTGAAATACATCTTAACAACGACCTCTCTCGAAATGATTATTTATTGTTATTGATGGTTTTTTTAATACAAAATTGAATAGTGACTTGTATAACAAGTAACAGTAGTTGGCATTCGTCGATTATGTATTCTTGTCTTACATGAAAATACATTCTCATCATATGAGAGAAAATTTTGATTTACAATTAATAAAACTAAGCAAAACGGAAATGAATTAACCAAACTCTTGTTTGAGACAACCTAAAACATTAATTTACTTGATTTATATCCTCTACACGAATAAAAATAGGGCAATTGACTAAAATAGCATCATTTTAAATTTTTGTTCCAAATATAGCATTAGTTATTTAAATTTCCAAAAATAGCACAAATTTAATACTAAAATAATTGAAAACTTATTCTTAATGAAAAAAATTTAAACCCTAAATTAGAAAAAGTGAACCCAAACATTATGTTTTAATTTTATATATATTTTATTTAAGGTAAATAATTATTTTCATATAATAATTTATGCTATTTTGGGAATTTTAGTTTTATTGTGCTAAATTTGGAAGATAAACTTAAAATTGTGCTATTTTAGGGTATTACTCTATTATAATTTTATATATAATATACTGTTAAATATTTGTCTAATTTTGTTTTTGTAAATATTTTAATAAATTATGTTTTATGTAATATTTAGTTAGTATGAAAATTTTAAACTCAATCATTTAAAAAACAGAAAAATATCAAATTAAACCTTAAAATCTTAAAAATTCATCTCATCATCATCATCATTATCAATGTTATCAGTATTATCAACATCATCCGTAATTTTTTCAAGAAACCCAATTTTCCAAAATCATCTTCAAATTAATTATCATCATCATCTTCATCAACTAACACCATAGGAGATGATATTTGAGATGCTTTTGAAGTGGAATTTGTGTTCGAAGTAATACTCTTTCTTTTATCAGCTCTATTGAAAATGATGATGTTCTTGCTCTAGGCACATAACTAAGATCATTAACTCCAAAAGACCTATTTACCATATTCCACATTAAATCACAATTTTCAAATACTCATCATAAGAGTTGAAAACCTAATTTAGCTAGAATAAAATAATTATATGTCAATTAGCTACCACATTATATTGGTAACACACTACTTGTTTTACGTATATTTTCAAGGTTCGATTCTCTTGATCTGATATAATTTTTTATATTTTAATTAAACAAAAAGATATATATTAAACAAGGAGATTTATGCTGATTGACTACTAGATTTATGCTGACTAGATTTATGCTGATTGACTACTATAGTATTGTTAGTAGATGGCATTTTTATAGGATTGTCAATGAACCACGTCGTGGGAGACGGAAATTCGTTCTGGAAATTCTTCAATTCATGGTCAGAGATCTTCCAAGCACAAGAGAGCAACAAAAATGATGATATGAGTCTCAAAAACCCGCCTGTCTTAAAACGTTACATTCCTCAAGGATATGGTCCACTTTTCAGACTTCCCTTTAAAAATCCTCAAGAATTTATAAGACCTTACGAATCTCCAGTCCTAAAGGAGAGAGTGTTCTCTTTCTCATCACAAACAATCAAGTTGCTTAAAAAAAAGCTAACCAAGAATGTGGAACAAGCTCCATCTCATCTTTCCAGTCGCTAACCGCGGTTTTATGGAGATGCATAACTAGGGCACGAAGATTACCCTACGAACAAGAAACAAGTTGTAGACTTGCTTGTGACAATAGAACAAGGATGTATCCACCTCTACACCCAGATTATTTTGGAAACTCAATATCCGCCTTGAGAACAGCTGCGAAAGCTGGTGAGCTATTAGAGAATGAGTTTGGATGGGCTGTTTTGAAAGTACATCAAGCGGTAGCCGGACACACGAGTGAAAAAGTAACGCAAATGATTGAACAATGGTTGAAATCTCCTTTCATTTACCATATAGATCGGCTTTTCGACCCAATGAGCATTATGATGGGAAGCTCGCCAAGGTTTAACAAGTATGGTTGTGAATTTGGGATAGGAAAAGCAATAACACTTAGAAGTGGCTATGCACATAAGTTTGATGGGAAGGTATCGGCTTACCCTGGAAGAGAAGGAGGTGGGAGCATTGATTTGGAAGTATGTCTTGTTCCTGAATTTATGGAAGCTTTGGAGTCAGATGAAGAGTTTATATCTCTTGTTTCTCTTTGATAAATCCACAAATTCATTAGCATCATCATCTTCATCAATTAACGTGATAGGAGATGGCTTGAGATATTCTTGGAGTGGAGTTTGTGTTTGAAATAATATTATTTCCTTTATGAGTTCTATCCGAAGATAATGATGTTCTAGCTCTAGGCACATAGCTAGGGTCATTAGCTCTAAAAAACCTATTTATCATATCCCTAATATATTATTTGGGAAACTTTTTAACAAATTAACCTTACTCTTACATGTTAATAACAAAAATACCATGCTGACGTGTCAACACCACAACGAGTTTCAGCTTAAATATATAAAAGGGTTTAACTTACTAGAATAATTACAATACATGCCACTAATATTAATTTGGTTAGAGAATAAATATAACTTATTCAACTAACCAAAAAATACTGTTACATTTGTAAAAACAATAATTTTATTTCTTTAAATTTTTTATATGTTAGTTTATAAATAATTTCAAATAAATATAAATAGATTTAAGTTACTACCATAATCCCTAATATATTATTTGAGAAATATTTTAATAAAATAATTTTACTCTGACGTGTTATTAACAGAAATATCATGATGAAGTGTCATTACTAAAGTAAATTTCAAATAAATATATAAATAAGTTTAACTTATTAGAATAATTACAAATATATCATTGTTATTAATTTGGTTATATAATTAATATATTTTATTAAATTGACAAAAAATACTATTAAATTCATAATAAAAATTATTTTTCTTTTTTAGTTTGTATATACAAAAACTAATGTTAAAATTAATTTTAAATAAAAGTTAAAATTATATAAATATTTAATTTATATTTACTAATAAAATATAATTTACGAATATTTTTTTCCACGCATGGCGTGGATATGAATCTAGTTTCACATTAAATCACTATCTTCAAGCACTAGGTCATCATACTCATTACGAGAGTGTCCATCCATTCTGCCTAGCAGCCACTCATTACTATTATCAATATTTTATAGGAAAATGAGAACAATTGTGTCTTTCCTTTTGTAATAAAATCTCTAATCACGATTATACTTAATAAATACCGTATCATTCAATCAGCTTTGAACCAATCAATTCTTATTGTTTTGATAGAAGTACAAATGGTAAGTAATATGACAAAATAAAATTTTCTGAATTTTCTAAAATAATTTATATATTCTCTTATATGTTGAAATACACTCCAATTTCTTTCACACCCAGTTGCTATAAGAATATTAGATTTTTGCAATGAATTTTTTCAACAAATTATTTCGTATCAGCTTTAGCAATATCTGTTGTTAATTCGTTACAAATACATTTGACCCAAATCCCTTGTTTATTTACAACGAATTAGCAACAAACATTGTTTTTAATAAAACATAAAAAATCATTATAAATGTGTTGTTAATTTACAAAGAATTAGCAACGAATATTATTTTTTTATTAAAATTTTTCCCATAAATTCATTGTTAATTAGCAACGGATTTGCAACTAATTTCTAAATATTTTTTTATTAAAGATAATATTCATTGTTACTTGTTTTAAATTTGTTTTTAAATTAACAACAAAATAACAATGATTTCTTGCAAATCCAACGTAAATTTATTGCTAAATTAAAAATACAAAGTGCCATATCAGAAATTTGAAAAAATTACATGTGATATATATATATATTAACGTGTAACTACTCACCAACAAGTTAACCAGTCAAAATACTAACTACCGGTAGATCCTTCTATCACCACTAGCTGCAACCCAACATGGCCGAACCCGCTAGAGACCACCGTCTGTGGAAATTATCATCGAATATCACCGTATGATTGCTAATTATTTTAAATTATATTTATTTTTAATTCTTTGGTAAATTAACAACGTTAAATTACTGACAAAATAAGTGAAGAATTACCAACAAAATTTTAAATACCATGATCGTTTATCGATAAATTTACATTTGTCGTTAAAGGCTATTAGCAATGATTTACCAACAAATCATTCCGTCGTAAAACGTTTTTTGCTTGTAGTGAGTCACGCACTACAAATGAGAGTAAAAATCTTATTTTTAAGCGCTGGTGTAGATGATCCATAACAACACTACCAATCAGCTTCAAAGCCGTGAAAACATTTAACATTTTCATACGTTCTTATTATCAATTACACTGTGAGAAATTCAAGTCATTATCTTGTGATTTTTTTGTTCATTGTCTAATTGCCATATGAAGACCAAAGAGTGGTGAAACATTTTTAAATGCATTCAACTGTAGAATAGTCTATGTTGAGATTCAAAATCAAATCAAAAACCAACCTTCAATAGAATCATATAACCCTTGACAATTTTTTCATAACTCACATAATATTGATGTAAATATTATAATTCAGGATTAAAAAAAATAATTAGTAACATGCAAAGGAGGATGCAATTGAGAGTTCCACTAGTCATCAATGATCTCAAATGCATGTTAGTATTCAACTTCTCTCATGTTAAAGTTTTTTTACAGTGGCCTATTTAACTTATATATGGCATTCCTATCAATTTAAGTGCGTAAAAGAAAGTTTTTCGAAAAAATATCTTGCAAATTAAGCTAGTTCACTTTCTTTGATCTTGATTCTTTTGGCCACTTTGAATCATGCCATTCTCGAGAAGTGACCATAGTCCTCAAGTTTTTCTTGTGATATTGTGAAAGCGTGATAAACGAAGTAGCAAATCGAGTAACTATTAGTATGTGCATGTTTCTTTGATTTGTGAATCTCCTCATCATATTCACAGGCAAAGTATGATTATAAATATAGTCATTCATGAAGATACAAACTTTATTGTAACCTTCACCGATGGAATTTGTCCAATATATTCTAACATGATATTTATGTGTTGTGCTGCCATAGAGACACATAATCAATTTTTTTTATAATCGTAATCATCAACTTGATGATGAGGAATTGGTGGCATTATTTGATTAATAGCTTTTGCATCAGCTTTTCTAACCATGATACTCTTATTTCTTCTCTTACATGATCTAGACATCTAGTCAATGGTTTAAAACCACCAATAAATGTTGTTTCATACGTTGAACTCTATCTTATGTGATTTTATCACAAAACTATATTTCTAACTGTTCTTGTTATTACGATCGGTTGTTGAATATTTGTTTTTGTTATATCTATTTTTTCTCATTAGCTATCAAATAAGACATAATAAAGAAAAAAAACTTGAATTGAAAAATGAAAAATTATTATTTGTAAAAGAAGAAAATATATGTGTATAAGTTGTTGAACTTATATAGTGAAAGACTTTGGTTTTATTAATAGTTAATTTCGATTTTTAAGATAAAGAGGAAAATAACATTAAAAAAGAAAAATAACATTATAAAAAAGAAAAAGAAAATTATGATAAAAGGAAAATCCAATGAAGATTATAACAACAATTTTTTTTTCTATATCGCGTAATAGTATATGTCTGAACTCTAACAGTTTATCGCCTACTACATCGGAATAAGACATTTAAAGACGTGCGCCTTTTGGAAGCTGCTTTGTCTTGATGCTGAGAGGCGATTGACACATCGCCTACGCTCGCCTAGCGTATAGGCATGCCCAAAACACGTGAAACATATCTTATCTTTTATATATATATATATATATATATATATATATATATATTAAAAAAAATCAATTGATTTCTAATTTCATCTCTATATTCACCTTCACCATTTTTTCTAATTAAATTAATAAAAAAATTATTAATTACATTTAATGACCAAACAACACATATTCATTAGTTCAAATTAATGAATTTAGTTTTGTTTTTTTTATAAACAAAATCAATATATTTTCCAAAAAAATTTATATTATATCAATTGGTTTAAAAAATAAATTCGAATTACTAATAATTGTTTTATTATGACTATTTTATATATAAAAGCATTCTATAATATAAAAAAATTAGTTAAGACTACTAATTTCATTAATTTAATTAAAACATGTTATAAAATTTTTTACTTAATGTAATGTAATATATTTATACAAAACTAGCAAAATGTCAAATTTTATTAAATTTCTCTATTGTAATCAATAATTTCATACAACCATTAACAGTTTATATATACAAATTTTTAAAAAAACTTATACTATTATTGTATAGAATAGATTTAGTATACTCTTTTTTATACTGTTCTAAACGAATTTTTCCTACTAATATGTGAATGATTTAAAATTTGTTTTTAAAGATTTGAATTTATTTTTGTGGATGAACAAGTAAGTTATTTATACATTAATCTCTACATCATTTATGAAATTTTTCTGAGATTCTAACAATTATTTATTGTTGTTTGTTTTAAAGAAAAGAAATTTGAAATATTTGTTTATCATCTACTAATGATTTTAAAAATAACTGAGATTTTCAATAGAATCAATAGATCTTTATAAAATAATTTATAGTTATGAATAACACAAGAAAAAATATGATAAATCTTTTTTATATTTTATTGAAAATTTTATTTTAATATAAAACGTACAATATTAAACTTTTCATGTGCATAGCACATGTACTATCCTAGTTGTCTTTAATTTATATCATTACAAAAAATATGTTTTTTGCAACGAATTATTTTGTCGTAAATTAGAGTGGAACTAGCATGAATTTGTAAAATTTGTTATTAATTAGTTGCAAAACAAATTCGACGAAATTTTTTTTGTTAATTTATAACGAATATTTGTTTTCATTAAAAAAATTAGAAATTTGTCCCACATTCATTACTAAATTATAACGAATTGACAATAAATTTTAGATTTTATAAAAATAAAGATATTTTGTCGTAACTTCGTTGTTAATTTATAACGAATTAGCAACGAATATAATTTTTAAATAAAAAATAATTTTTTTTATCATAAATCCCTTGTTAATTTATGAAGATTTAGCAATGAATATAATGTTAATAAGAAAATAAAAATTCAACATCAATTTGTTGCTTATTTACGAAAAATTAGCAGTGAATATTAAATATTTTATTTAAAAATTTCTCATAATTAACAAAAGATTTACGACGAGTTTATAATTATTTTATTAAAAACAATATTCATTGCTAATTCTTTATAAATTTATATTTAAATTAACAATGAATTAACAATGATTTCTCAAAAGTCCGTCATAAATTCATCGTAAATTCATCAGAATTTTGGTAAAATCATATGTATTATATATATAATCTATAACTATTAAGCAACAAATTAACAAATCAACAATCAAAAATACAACTTAGAGCCTTCTATCACCACTTTGTGAGAGATTTCTATCGAGAGAGATTGTTGTCGCCAGAAACCTCTGTAGTTGGAAACCATCGACACGGTTGCTAATTATTTTAAATTATATACTTTTTAAAAAAATTATATTTACTTTTAAATCTATTGCTAATTCATTGTTAATTTGTTGGTAAATTAATGTTGAATTACAGACGAAATATTACCATCAAACTAATAACGAATATCAATTATTATATATTACCGCCAAATTACCAATAAATTTCAGTTACATCGATCATCTACTAACGAATTTGTGTTCATCGCTATTTTATCGTAAAACTTATTTGCAACTATTTACCAGCAAACTATTCCGTCGCAAAACGCTATTTTCTGGTAATGTATTGGTCAAAGCCCATTACAAATCACTTTTGTAAATGTGGTTTAAAAATTCATCGCTAGAATTTTTTTTCATATTTAAAAGAAAAACACTTAATGCAATGTCTCCTAAAAACTCCCACAAATTTTAAAAGTTTGTATGGCGACAATTTAATGCTGTCTCTTTAAAATTCAATAACCATTGACATGAAATGACATATTAAGTTCTAATCAATTAAAAATATATACGACTCTATTTTCAAGTTCAAAAAGCATCCGATAAATCTAAAAGTAATCAAACTTTTTGATAAGAAGTTTCTGTAAATTAAACATGATTTGATATGAAATTACTTAAGTTATGTTTTATTATTTTCAAATTGAGAATGAAAGTGTAATATGAGTAGATGGGCACAAGTTTTAACAACTAAACAATAATTAAAAATCAAATTTGTTTTAGTTATCGAATAAAGAGCATAAAATATCTCACATTGATTAGTTGCTTGATCGTTACTCTTTTGACATAGATCTAAATGAAACCAATCTCTTGAACTAAAATAAATCTATTATCTGCCAAAAGTACATGCACCCTGTGATTTCTTTAAAACTATCAAACTATTCTCTCCTAAAGATCATGTGATAAGAGCATCATGAATCAATAATCCATTTTTCTTGTGGGTTTTAACTGGTCTACGATTGTTAGGGCATTAATGTCTCGAAACTGGTCACAATCTTTATAAAATCATTAACATTTTCATCAATTGACTGAAATTGAATCATTTAAAAAAATATAAAATTGTGTTAAAGGAAAATTGCATTAGGTAAAGATTGTTGTTTGTGAATAACAGATGAGATATTGATAGACTCCTTCGAGCAATCTGAATCACAATGATCTTATCAAAGAGAAACAAGAGACATAAACTCTTCATCTGATTCCAAAGCTTCCATAAATTCAGGAACAAGGCATACTTCCAAATCAATGCTCCCACCTCCTTCTCTTCCAGGGTAAGCCGACACCTTCCCATCAAACTTATGCGCATAGCCACTTCTAAGTGTTATTGCTTTTCCCATCCCAAATTCACAACCATACTTGTTAAACCTTGGCGAGCTTCCCATCATAATGCTCATTGGTTCGAAAAGCCGATCAATATGGTAAATGAAAGGAGATTTCAACCATTGTTCAATCATTTGCGTTACCTTTTCACTCGTTTGTTCAGCTACCGCTTGATGTACTTTCAAAACAGCCCATCCAAACTCATTCTCCAATAGCTCACCAGCTTTCGCAGCTGTTCTCAAGGCGGATATTGAGTTTCCAAAATAATCTGGGTGTAGAGGTGGATACATCCTTGCTCTATTGTCACAAGCAAGTCTACAACTTGTTTCTTGTTCGTAGGGTAATCTTCGTGCCCTAGTTATGCATCTCCATAAAACCGCGGTTAGCGACTGGAAAGATGAGATGGAGCTTGTTCCACATTCTTGGTTAGCTTTTGTTTTAAGCAAATTGATTGTTTGTGATGAGAAAGAGAACACTCTCTCCTTTAGGACTGGAGATTCGTAGGGTCTTATAAATTCTTGAGGATTTTTAAAGGGAAGTCTGAAAAGTGGACCATATCCTTGAGGAATGTAACGTTTTAAGACAGGCGGGTTTTTGAGACTCATATCATCATTTTTGTTGCTCTCTTGTGCTTGGAAGATTTCTGACCATGAATTGAAAAATTTCCAGAACGAATTTCCGTCTCCCATGGCGTGGTTCATTGACAATCCTATAAAAATGCCATCTACTAACTCTGTCACCTACACAAAGTGTACAAACCAATAAATTAAATATCAGTTGTTACCAATGTTGCATTGATCTTTAGCTTTTACAATGTGATATTTGGTTTAATCCAAACCAAACCAAAACCGTATACTAAAAAACTCTTAGGACCTCTAAAACGTTAAAAAGAGACTTCAATTTATTTCCCTCTCGTGCCAACTACTACAAACAAACCAAACCGTACATAAGATTGTAAAAAATAGGTCTCACAATGCGAACCCAATAAATCAGACCAAAATTGAACCAAATAAAAAATTTGATTGGTATTTAGTATATTATTTTAAAAAATCGTGATTATTGGTTACTAACCGAACCAAAATAACATCCGAACAAACCAAATTATTTTTTGTTAATTTTAGTTATCCAAAAATATTTCAAATATTTTTGGTTATTTTTTTGTTACTTTCGGTTATTTTTTTGTTATCTGAATTGTTTTCGGTTATTTTTGATATTTTTAGTTATATTCAGTTATTTTTTTATTATTTTTGGTTAACAAAATTATATTTATTTATTTTCGATTTTTAAATTTATTAACCGAACCGATCGAACCAAAATATAACCGAACAAAAATCGAATTAAAATATAAAAATAACTAAATGAATCTTTAATTTTTCTAAACAAAAAAATCGAAATAAAAAATAACCAATCAATCAAATAACCGAACTCTAATATCTAGTAAAAGTAGAGCTTTCTTTTACACCTTATATGCTATTATCATTTTTAAACTATCGGATTGGATCAATCTCTTCACTTAGTAATAATATCATTCACTTAGTAATAGTATCATTCACTGTAATAATATCATTTGTGAAGAAAGAGAAAAAAAAACAAACCTTAACTGACAAGAGGCTCATGGTGTGTCCATCATGATTCACTGCTTTGTGGTGATCAAAGAAAGATTGAACAATCAATGGAACATACTTGGAGCCAACAATGTCCGCTACACATAAATCTGAGGTCGCGTAAATGAAACCAGCACCAGGGCTATCGTTACAATCCACAAAAACAGAATAATTTTCCAGCTTTTCGGTTTTTCCCGATGCGAGGCGACCAGCAAGAGGGTAGAAATGTACGAGCGTGATAGCTAGAGATTCTCTTAGCTTCTGAAGTAGAGTATCAATGGAGTTTACTGGCTTGTGAAAGAGGAGACCTTTTTGGATGTAGTGAACAGAAAGCATTGCGTAGTCCCATGGGGATAAATAGTATGGTTGTTTTGATTCTTCTGGGATTGTTTTGGGTTTGACAAAGCATTTCGAAACGATTTTTACTGAGGATGAAGAATCCATTTATGAAAGGTTTTAGCTCAAAGAAGTTATGAGATTATGTGGATATATATATATATATATATATATATATATATATATATATATATATATATGGAGATGAAACAGCTGTTTTGGTTGCTACTTGGAAATTTCTCCTAGTTTGGAGTTTGTGATAAGTCTCACCGACTTAAGATTTGTGTAGTTCGTTTTATTTAATACATATATAATACTGTAAAAAAAGAGTTAGTTGCAAAATAACAAATTATTGGTCAAGGAGTTGGTGTGAAAACATCTATAATACAGAAATATTTTAATAAACAAATATCATCATTCTGTAATTTATAAATATTGGAGATTACATATCATATTTTTAAAATATTTTAAAATAAATATTACATAACACATATATTATTATAATATTTATAAAATATCATTAGATAAATATTTAATTTTATGCTATATATAACTTTTTAATATTTTATAAAAAATAAACATAATATAAAATAAAAATATGAAAAATTTTGAAAAAAAATAAACAAAGTATAAACAAAATTTTAGTTTAATTAAATATTTATCATATTTAAAATTTTTTATCAAAATTTAATAATATTTTTTATTTAAGATAGAGATAATTTATTTGTGTAACGGATATTTTATTAATAAAATAAATAAAGTTTAAAAAATAAATGATAAATAAAATATGTATGCATGTAATTTATATTTATTAAATAAATAATTAGTTATAATATGTGAATATTTTTTCGTATATAACATGAGTTTAAATCTGGTTAAAAATATATAGTACTTAACATCGATACAACAATTGGTGTGTTTGTTTTTTTCTTAGTCACTGAATTGAATAAGAGTTAGTGGATCAATAATTCGCCTCGAAAATGTTAAATTTCTTCTACACTTTTGCATATAAAATATTGGAAGATAGAGCTATTAATTCCAAGTTGATTATTAAAATATTCGGCGGTGTTCACCAAATATTCCAAGTCAAACTAAGCTCAGACTTCAAGAAAGCAACAAAATGTCATCATATTTGCAACCAATGCAAAAGTATTTGTCTACTTCATATCCTCGATATATTTGTTTCGTTCCTTTCATTATTGCAGTCCGCTGCAATTGTGGTTGCGATTGTGGTTAATATTAGGTTTACGGTTATGGTACATGTTATTCGTTTGTTTGTCGTCGGTGATTATGATTACAGTTGATCGTAGATTTTTAATCACACCACTGTTTTAATTAGTACTCGAAAAAATTACAAAGCATAACGCTGCATCTCCCGCATAGGTAAACAAACAACAATCTATCACAGTTATAATCGTAGATTCCTACAAACGAACATAATCATTATTAGATCAAAAATCTAGTAGCAGTTGCGAAACGCGTTGTATAAGTATATCTGAAGAAACTCAGAATCAAACTAAGCTGAGACTTCAAAAAAACAACAAAATATAATTATATTTGCAACCAATGCAAAAGTATTTATGTAGTCAATATCGTCGACTTGATTCACTTTATACCTACCATATGCCTAATACTTAATTTTAGTTACCCATTTACTTTCTCTAAGAATTGGTTCTATGGTCCATGTTTTGGTTATCTCCATAGCAAACTCGCAATTCTCGTCACCAATAACATGAAAAAAATATTGTAGTTCGGAAATGGATATAGTCAGATGGAAAAAACTTTATGAGAATTTTAAAATCGTGTGCAAGAAACAAATTTCTCAATTGCAAAGAGAACATATGAAGAAAAAACAATATCATGTATCTCCCGGTTGGTAACATAATCATGTAGTCTAGTCGATCCAACATTTTGACGATAACCACTACATTTTTCCATCATTGGAATTCAAATCCATTTTCTCCACCAAAATAGTGCTAGCCACGTTTTTACAACTCCATTTATCAATGATCAGAATACACACTTTATTTTGAATGTTACATCTTGTATAAAACGGCTTTTCCAATTGCATATTTTCTTTCATTTAGGTTTGCACATTCTGAAACTTCTTTGCTACCAACAACTCCCCTTTGGCAGCGAATTCTTTACCATAATTATAATTAGGTGATGAAGAATAACATTCTTCTTCTTTTTCAGTTTCAAGTTCGCCATTGTTCTTAAGCACCATCGTTCTCCGATTGGGACATTCAATTGTGTATTGACCTCTATCATGACACTCAAGGCATTGCAAATCATGATGAGTGTTAGAAGATTCAGCTTTACCTCAGATTTCTTTAGTGTTAGTGGATGGTTTGGTTTTAATACTTGGTTTCGTAGGAGATGAATTATAACTAGATGTTTGATGTGTGTTACCCCTCCACTTGAACTTCTTCAATTCAGAATAGTTTTGACAATTGAAAATGAACTCAGTCCTTTTCTCCCACTCTAGATATGCATCAGGACCATTCTTCCCATGAAATGTAGGAATCTTCTATTTAACATTTTTTAATTTATCCTCAAGACGATCTTAGGCATCTCTACCACGTTGTGGTCTTGTAAGGCTCACCATTGATGAATGTTTACCGTGACTGTAAGAGTCAACCTTTGCTCCATTTAAATCAGCCAATACACATCTTGGTTTAATTATTTCTTTTTTAGGAAGATTATTATTATCTTGTGGCTACTTTTTTGTGCCTCTTCTTGAACTCAATCCAACCTTTTATGTACTCCTTCCAACTCAATCCTTATCAGTTTTTGCATCTTTTCCAATATAGCTTGTAATTGGAGATTGGGAATAGCAGACTGGTTGTTATCCTCATTGTTGGACATGATTAAAACCATAAATTCTTTGATTCTTTTTTGTTTCTCTTTTTTCATTTTTTTTTTAAAAAAAATTTGGATGTTTGATTGATAAATAATGAAAGTAGACGAGAAAATATGAAAGGAAAGAGGATGAAAAATAGAAGAAAATTATGAATTAAAAGATGAATGAGTGAACAAAATGAAGAAATGAAAAGATGAGAAGGTGAAAAGTGAGAATATGAAAAGGTGAGAAGATGAGGAGGTGATAGAGATAGATACCGACTAGAATGGTGCTTTAATACCAAATGATACGATATTGGATCGTATGTTTCCCAAGATCACACTCTAAGTAGGAAATTTAGGTAATCCTAAACTTGTCTAATTTCGTGTAACATCAACAATGGGGGTAAATTCTAATGCCGGAACTATTTTAAAACAAAATAAACAAAATAGGCAGTGGAATCCTTAGAGAGGAGTTGCGCGTAGTTCCAACAAAGGATGTATCTCTCTCTGCCTAAGACTATCTTACTACACAACTACAATATTTGGATGGTGAATGGTCACACAAGAGGGATGAAGAACCTCTTGATTTACCGAATTGATCTTTGGATATTACACACCAAAAGATCGAATTGTTCACAAGGAACAAGAGAGAAACTTTCTTAAAAAAAGAAATTTATTACTGAAATGTTTGTTGATTATTTCTCACAAAGTGAAAGAATTTATTTATAGGGGAAGTTGGCGAAATTTTGGTCAAAAATACATTAAATGACTTAGAAACTAGTGAGAATAAAGGAGTTGAATTGACTCCTTGACTTGACCAGCATAAAATTTACCAATGACCCTTTATTTATAGGTGTGTATTGACTACCCCTTCAGCTAATTTCGTGTGCTTTTTGTTGCTACATTCGTTGGGCTTCAGTTGGATATTCTAGAGCTTGAGCCAGAAAGGAAATGAGCTTCTTTTGTGTTGGATCAAACCCAATAGAATTCAGATTTTGTTATTGGTGTAGAGTGGTGCAAATAAGTCCATTAAGTACATATTTTATCTCTTGTATTGGGTTCCTGTATCTTGAAAACTTCTCAATGGTTTCATGGTTTATCAGTCTCCTAATGATCTCTCCTGGTCGCCACACATAATACTAGAAGCTCTTAATCCAATATGGTCTAGAGTTTTCGATGTATCGAACCATATTGGCCAATTTTGGAAAATTGGGAGTATCTTGAGGATCCAATGGAAATTTCTTATGATCTTGAGCTTGTTGGAACCATAAATGATACAATAATACTTTCCCAATAGTTATGGATTGAGATCGTTGTTCAAATTGGTTGTGTAGCATGATCTTTGGCCTAGTCGTGTAATTGGATTGGAAATAGTCTCATCGATTTGTAAAATTAATAACTTTCAAGTCTGAACCGGTTTTGAGGTGAATTCAATTCTCTCTGATTTTCTGATGAATCAAAATAGTAGAACAAGTCATTTTATGGCTTAATTCCTCTTCGTTTGGTCTTAAACCTCCAGTGAAAGATGTGTATGTCTAAATCAGATAAGCTAAGGATCACCTGATTTGTATATTGAATAATTCCTTTGTCTAAACTCGAATTGGGCTGATTCAACTTCGAGGCATGCTCTTGTTGAGCTAAGAATGTATTTCAAGTAATCGTTCGGCTGGAAAAATTGATCTTGCGTTTCATCTAAGCTGAACAAAGCTCATGGACTAGTTTCGTTTGTTTTTTATTATTGTTTGGTATGATCACGTTATACCCATCCTTTTGAAAAGTTTGGGAGAATTGCTAAAAATGACCTAAAACTTGACTTCAAATGCAAGTTTAACAATTTACATTTTTTTTTGCAAAACTAACCTATGAGGGTGGAGAAATTACTGAACACTCCTTTGGTCTAAAAAATAATGTTGAAATGTCAATTACGTTTCAGTCCCTGCATGTTTTTTGTTATCAAAGCAGACTTCTCGGAGAAGTCTGCTTTGGTAGGAAAAACAGGTTATTCCGGCTGAAGCAGACTTCACGAAGTCTGCTTTAGTGAGAAAAACAGTTTATTCCGGTTGAAGAAGACTTCACGAAGTCTGCTTTGGTGAGAAAAACAGTTTATTCCGGTTGAAGCAGACTTCTCCGAGAATGAAATATAGTAAAAAAGAATAAAATATGTAGAGATTTTATGTATTTTATATTACAGTTTTATAATGAGAAAACAAAAGTTTTTAATTTATATTTTTATTGCTAACATATGAATTATAAAAAATTATCCCATTTTAATGAAAATTAATTCTCTATTAATTAATTTACAAAACAACAAACCAAATTTAGCAAGACAAAAAACCAACTTTATTTGCCAAATTTGGTTCCAAAACAACAAACTATATATACTTGCAAGAATAAACTAAGCAAGTAGAAATTTGCAAACTTTGTTTCACTCTACCATATTTTTTAGTATATGTCATTCGGTTATGATAAACCGGTTATTTATTTGGGTTATCTGATTGTATTTTGGTCGTATAAATACTCTGATTGTATTCTTTCGATCATAAATGAGATAATCTGTTATTTACTTCGCTTGTTCTAAAATGGTATCAGAGCAGTAAAACAGATTTTCATCTCTTTGTTTTTCCTCTTCTTCGAAATCTTTGTTCGTCATCTTTTCATCTTTCTGTTCGTGTTCTTGCATTTTTCTCCTTTATTTGATTTACATTATGCCGAAAAGAGGAGCAAAAATCAGGAATCGAACAACTTCTCCGGTGTCAGATTCGGCGATTGCTCCCATACCAGCTCAATCTCCGTTGATTGCAGATTTCAGAGCTAAATCGGACAATCGCGGCCATGACGGCACCTACACAGCTCGCGGATCAACAGAAAAGATTTTTTACGGCATGGATTCACTCGATAGCGCACATAGTCCTTTCTTCCTACATCCAGCGGATCATCCAGGTTTGTCTTTGGTCTCTCAGACTTTAGACGGATTCAATTACGGTAGCTGGAAAGTAGCAATGACTATGGCCTTAGAATGCAAGAATAAGTGGAATTTTATTGACGGTTCTCTGCCTAGACCTGAAACCTCAGAAGCTATCTTTAGGATATGGAATCGTTGTAACAGCATGGTGAAATCCTGGATTTTAAATGCAGTTAGTCCAGAAATATATGATAGTATCTTATACTATGCTGATGCTGCGGAAATCTGGGTGGATCTATTGAAACGATTCCACATTAACAATCTTCCGCGCAAATATCAGTTAGAACAAGAAATTCTAACAATGCGTCAAGGTTCGTTAGAATTGTCGGCATATTTCACTAAATTGAAAACTCTATGGCAGAGACTAGACAACACTAAATCTCAGAAAATCTGTAGTTGTTCTTGTGGAAAGGTTGAAGAATTGCTTGAGGATATAGAAACGAGTCGAGTTATACAGTTCTTGATGGGACTGAATGACTCTTACTCTAATATCAGAAGTCAAATTATTAACAAAAAGCATAGACCTAGTCTTACAGAAATATACAACATGCTAGATCAAGATCATAATCAAAGATCTGCTAGTGGTAACTCTAAGAATTTGGTCCCAGCAACAGCTTTTCAGATCAATACCAAAGAGGTATTTGAGCCTAATCAAGGTTCTGACAAAGCTGTGAATGTTGTAGCCAATTTTTCTCAGAAACCTAGACATGTTTGTAGTCATTGTGGAGCTGTAGGACACCTCAAAGATCGGTGTTACAAACTTCATGGATATCCACCTGGCTGGACAGGTAGGAAAAAGTTTGTGCCGAATAATAGCTCTATGGGTAATCAGTTTCAGACAAAACAGAGTGGTTCATTGAGTGTTCCTATTGTTAATGCTCGAGCAAATTCAAGTGTTGTGAGTGGATCTGAGAATAGCAATGATTCAAATATTCATTGACTGATCTTCCTTCAGATAAGATTCAGGACATTATTGCCTATCTTAGTTCAAAACTCCATTCTCAGGCTATCACACCCACATCAGTTGTTTCTCAAGCTTCATCTTCCCAATCCGTACCAAATATTGCAGCCATATCCGGTACTTTCCTTACCCTTAACACTCTTCTTTCAAATGATGTGCCTAGAAATGGTATTTCTCCTTATTCTTGGGTTATAGATTCTGGTGCTACTCACCACGTGTGTCACCTTAGAGATGTTTTCTTTGACTACCAACAGTTAGAGAACACTTATGTGAATCTTCCCAATGGCACTATTGTGAGCATTATTGGAATCGGATCTTTAAAACTAAATGCCAATATTGTTCTTCATGATGTTTTCTATATTCCCACTTTTCGATTCAATCTTCTAAGTGTGAGTATGTTGACTAGGTTTTTTACCGTCTGTCATCACATTTACCTCCACTTCTTGTTATATTCAGGATCTTACTCGGGAGTTGATGCTTGGTCAGGGTAATCTTTTTGATAATCTCTATATTCTGGAATCAAACAAGGATTCTTTATCCTTTGTTTTTCCAGGTAGTTTTCATCCCACTTGTTCTTCTGTTTCGATGAATGCTCGTCTGTGGCATCATCGTTTGGGACATCCTTCCCTTTCTCGTTTGCACTCTCTTCGGGATGTTTTGTCTTTACCTAAAACTTTTAAAGATTTCACAAAACCTTGTTCCATTTGTCCCCTAGCAAAACAAAGGCATTTACCATTTGTTTCACATAATAATAAGTGTGATACTCCTTTTGCTTTAATACACATTGATACTTGGGGACCCTTTTCTGTCTCTACTTATGATGATCACAAATACTTTCTTACAATAGTCGATGATCATAGTAGAGCTACATGGGTATATTTGATGAAATCCAAATCGGATGTTCTTACTATTTTTCCCGGTTTTTTAAACATGATTGAGAAACAATATGGTGTTAGTGTTAAAGCTGTTCGATCCGATAATGCTCAAGAGCTTAAATTCACTGATCTTTACCTATCTAAGGGCATAGTAGCATATCATTCTTGTCCAGAAACTCCACAACAAAACTCTGTTGTGGAGCGTAAACACCAACATATCCTAAATGTGGCTAGGTCCCTTATGTTTCAGTCTCAGGTTCCTATAGAATACTGGGGTGATTGTATACTTACAGCAGTCTATCTTATTAATAGATTACCTACCCCTGTTTTAGATAACAAAACACCCTATGAACTCTTAGTCAAGAAGGTTCCTGATTATACCTTTTTAAGATGTTTTGGTTGTCTTTGTTATAAAGCCACGTCCCCTAAAAATCGTCACAAATTTGAACCTCGAGCTAAAGCATGTATCTTCTTGGGTTATCCATCTGGTTTTAAAGGGTATAAGGTCTTAGATTTGGAGGACAAAACCATTTCCATTTCTCGGCATATCATTTTTCATGAGGAGATTTTTCCTTTTGTTTCTTCTTCTTTATCAGAAGACACAAGAACATTCTTCCCTCCCATTAATCATCCTGCCCTTCCTGCTGCCCTTTTACCCTCAGTTCCCTCCCCTTCAGATATAACTATATCTCCTGCAGCCCCACCACCAGTTGAGAACCTCCAACATTCTGTTTCTGGTTCTCGAAGACAGTTGAAACGCCCTTCTTATTTGGAGGACTTTCACTGTTATAATACTCTTTCTTCTCATTCCACTCCCTATTATATCTCCCAGTATCTCTCTTACCACAGACTTACTCCCTCTTTCAGCCATTTCATCAATAATATTTCTCTTCCCCTTGAACCTCGTACCTTTTCTGAAGCTAAGAAACATTCTGTGTGGTGTGATGCTATGAAGGAAGAATTACAGGCCATGGAACGTACTAATACATGGATTCTTTGTCCTCTTCCTCCCGGTAAACGTGCGATTGGTTGCAAGTACGTTTACAAAATCAAATATAAATCAGATGGGAGTGTTGAGAGATACAAAGCTAGGCTTGTTGCTAAAGGTTACACACAAGAAGCAGGTCTTGATTTCTTAGATACATTCTCACTAGTGGCCAAATTAGCAACTGTGAAACTTCTTTTGGCCGTGGCTGCTAAAATGAATTGGAGTTTACATCAAATTGATATCTCCAATGCCTTTTTAAATGGAGATTTGGATGAAGAAATCTATATGTCTCTTCCTCCTGGTTATGAGTTGCCTCCTGGTTTGCGTAATCAACAGAATGTAGTGTGTAAATTGCAGAAGTCTATCTATGGTCTTAAGCAGGCTTCTCGACAGTGGTATGTCAAACTCTCTACTTCTCTGCTTGCGATGGGATTTCATAAATCCACAGGTGATCATACTCTATTTACTAGGTTGGATAATAATGCTTTCATTGCTGTTCTTGTTTACGTTGATGACATCATTATTGCAAGCAGCAATGACGGCATTATTCCTTCCATTATTGAGCAGCTTCAAAATCGTTTCAAACTGCGCAATCTGGGTATTCTGCAGTTCTTTCTTGGTCTTGAAATTGCTCGCACTGTCAAAGGGATTTCGATTTGTCAACGCAAGTATGTTCTTGAATTACTCACTGATACAGGCTTTCTGGACAGCAAACCATCTTCAATTCCGATGGAACCGAGTCATTCTCTTCATAGAGATGACACTCCTTTTCTTGAAGATGCTGAATCTTACAGGAGATTAATTGGTCGTCTATTATACTTGAGTATTACACGGCCTGATATCTCTTTTGCCGTGACCAAGCTATGCCAGTTTTCCTCTAAACCAAGGGAGATTCATTTACAGGCTGCCTATAAAATCCTTAGATATCTAAAGGGCACTATTGGTTTGGGTCTATACTATTCTGCTTCTCCGGATTTCACAATCAAAGGATTCACTGATGCTGATTGGGCAGTTTGCCCTGAAACTCGCCGATCTATTACAGGTTATTGTATGTATGTTGGTGATTCTCTCATTTCTTGGAAATCCAAGAAACAACAAACAGTTTCCTGCAGTTCAGCTGAAGCTGAATATAGGGCGATGGCATTTGGTGCAAAGGAGATGGTGTGGATTCATCATATTCTTTCGGATTTGCGAGTTCCTTCTACTCTCCCTGCTCTGTTATTTTGTGATAACACAGCAGCTCTCCACATCGCCAAAAACCCGGTGTTCCATGAACGGACAAAGCATGTGGATTTGGATTGTCATTTTGTTCGCGAGAAGCTTGTAGCCGGTTTCTTAAAGACCTTACATGTCAGATCCGAACATCAGTTGGCTGACATTTTTACAAAACCTCTCTATCCTGCATTGTTTCAATCTTTAAAATTCAAGTTGGGTCTTCTTAATCTCTATGAAGCACCAACTTGACGGGGGGTTTTAGTATATGTCATTCGGTTATGATAAACCGGTTATTTATTTGGGTTATCTGATTGTATTTTGGTCGTATAAATACTCTGATTGTATTCTTTCGATCATAAATGAGATAATCTGTTATTTACTTCGCTTGTTCTAAAAATATTCTCATTAAAACCTACTTTTTAGTGTTATTTCTCAAAACAAGATTAAAAACTCTTTGAACTTAGTATTTTGCCAAGAGCACCATCAAACCTTCAAAATTTTATGAACATTCCATAAAACTTCACAAGCAGCTTCCTCCAGTTCGAAGTTTATGAACATAACACGCGAATCTGAATCATTTCATGGTGTTGCATTTCATCTAAATCAATATATAATAACAAAGTTGACTACTAACAATTAATATCGATTTTTAGCCATGTACAAATCAAGATTTTTATAGATTTTTAAGTCAATCAATTAAACCGTATATTTATTATCATTAATATATTATTTAAAAATTATTTAAAAAAATAATTTTATTGTTATTAACAAAAATATCATGATAATTTGTCATCATCATAAAAAGTTTCAAATAAATATATAAATGAATTTGGTTAAAAATCATTATATTTTATTAAAATAACAAAAAATACTATTAAATTCGTTAAAATTATTTTATTTTTTTTAATTTACATGTACAAAAATTATTATAAAATTTAAAATTATATAAATATTTAATTTATAGTTACTGATAAACAATATTATATAATTTGCGTATTATTGATGGTATGATCGCAACCGATAGTACATGTCATGCAATTGTATATATGCTTTTCATCTTTTTTGCAATGATTTTTCGTGAACGTCATTCGATATAGAAGATTCTACATGATGTTTCGGCATCCGCTATATTGTTGAAAAATTTTGAATCGATGATGCGATGAATTTGAGATGATCTATAATACGGATTTGAGATCGTGAATGTTTCTGTCTGGGAAAGAACGTCCGAAAAACCATTTAAACATCAAAATTTTGGGTCAAAAATATTTGTAATGGATCTTGGTAGGATTGGTACATCAGAAATCTTTTGAGAGCTTTTTTTTTGATATTATTGATATTTCGATCAAGAAACCTACTTCTCTCGATTGTCGTGAGAATTAATCTTTGTTTTTAAGAAAGGTTTGTTTACAAATCGACCTTTATTAACACGCCATTCTCACTTATGACCGCTCTCTCTCCGGCTCTCGCGAGTCGCGAAACAAATAAACCTAACCCTAGATCGTGATCAGAAACCGCAGCTCTTCTTCGGCGAGGCCTTTCACGGTGATAGCTACTCCTTTTTCGGGTATTCTTCCTCTATGTAGTTTTCTATGGCTTGGAAAATGATTCATGGATTTCATTGTCTGTTCCATTTCTCTGGCTCTTGCTGATTCTTGGTTATAATCGAATCATATTCATTTCAAGTTCTCATCTCTCTCTAGCCCCTCTGATTCTGTAAATCCGAGAAACAAATTGTCCTCTAGAGTGTATCATATCCATATTTTCGTTGAGTCGAACATTGTGATGAGCGTAGATGATGAATTTGAGTTTGATTTACATTCGCTTTTCTTATATTTAGGCTATGGCAGAACATTTGGCTTCAATCTTTGGTACTGAAAAGGATAGAGTGAATTGTCCATTTTACTTTAAAATCGGTGCTTGTCGTCACGGCGACCGGTGCTCACGGCTGCATAACCGTCCCACCATCTCACCGACGCTCCTCCTCTCAAACATGTACCAAAGACCAGACATGGTAACTCCCGGTGTGGACCCTCAGGGGCAGCAACTAGACCCGAGTAAGATACAAGACCACTTTGAAGAGTTTTACGAAGACATTTTCGAAGAACTCAACAAGTTTGGTGAAGTGGAGAGTCTCAATGTTTGCGACAACCTCGCTGATCACATGATTGGCAATGTATATGTATTGTTTAAAGAGGAGGACGAGGCAGCAGCTGCCTTGAAGGCTCTGCAAGGGAGATTCTATTCAGGCCGTCCTATAATTGCCGATTTCTCTCCCGTAACAGATTTTCGGGAAGCTACTTGCAGGCAATACGAAGAAAACAATTGTAACCGTGGTGGCTATTGTAACTTCATGCACGTGAAGCAGATTTCTAGGGAGCTTAGGAGAAAATTGTTTGGGAGGTATCGCAGATCATACCGCCGGGGAAGCAAAGACAGAAGCCGGAGCAGGAGTATAAGCCCTCGACATAAAAGAGAGAGGGGTGATCGGGATAAAGACTTTTACCGGAAAAGAAGCAGTGACAGGTCAGAAAGGCATGACCGGGATGGCGGTGGAAGGAGGAGACATGGGAGCCCGAAACGGAGCAGAAGCCCGCTTGTGAGAGAAGGAAGCGAGGAAAGGAGAGCAAGAATTGAGCAATGGAACCGAGAACGAGATGATGGAGCTTAATGTTTGTCTAGATTGCTTCAGAACTCAAAGTTAAATCCCGTTTTGTTGTTCTATTTTTGGATGATATCAGGTGGGTTACTTCTGTGTTGTTGTTCCTTATTGTGCTTAGAAACTAAGTTGGTGTTTGAAATGTACTATTGTTCTTCATGAATGCGACTTGAGAGGTCTCTTGCAAGTATTTATCATAAAGGAAAAACAACAAAGTATAAGTTTTTAAGAAATGATCATTCACCTTCTTGGATTTCTTTTCTATGTTTTACAACAACAACAAAAGAAATAACTACTGGTGTTGAGACAATCCATGACACAGCAAACCTCACGACTTAGCCGATTGATGTTTTTTTCCTTCTCCCTTTTCAAGCTTCTGCTTGTGAGTGTAGAAGCTGACTATCTTCTTATCCAGTTTGTAGTATGCCACCATTCTCTTTAGTGGTTTCAAGCTTAGATCAATGAAGTGTACCTACATTTCCCAATCCAAATATCAAATAAAAATATAAAAGAAATCCAATGTTTATAGTTCCTGAAACCCCAACTGCTTTCTAGTGAATCCATTTTTTCATTTCTCCCACATCTCACAAGAGATATTGAGATTGTGTGAATCCCACTTTTCACTTGTAGAGAGTCTAAGCAATGGTTAAAAATACAATAATGTGTATAAATGGATTGATACCTTGTAATCAAAAGTTTGATTGGTCAATTTCAGAAAGACACCATCACAAGAAGGTGCTGAATCTGAGGCATTCCTTAACTGAAAGCTGATCATAAGACTACAGTCTTTTGCAGTTGCAGCTATCAAATAATCCTTCACAATCTTCAAGCTTTCATTTAAAGGTAAAGCATGCAAAGACGAGTACTCCTCCGATGGCCCACCTTCTTTGCATAAAGGGCAAGGCTGGTTGATTATATCATAATAGCAATGAATTGCCCCTTCAATGTCTAATTTGTCTAGCTTCTGAACTTCAAGAAGCCTATCGAGCACTCCTGAGCCATAGACAGCGTCAGATACTAGCTGTAGAAAGCACTTTGTCCTTAGACCCTTATCTGCTTCAATGAAGCCTTTGAGTGCATTTTCAAAGGCATATCCAATCTCGGGGCTGGTTCTCCCAGTGCTTTCACCAGAACCACCTAATATGAGAGAACCATTCCAGAATACACGGAAATTGTTTTGGGGTGTAGAATATAAGGCTTTTATAGCTTCTGAAACTCTCTCTTTGGATCCAGAAAACAGATCAAGAGGATCATATTGACTTACTTCAGATATCTGCAGAATAGTGATATACTTATAAGACCTTTCAGAAAGTCTCAATCTATATATCTCTTAAAGAAAGTTACATTAAGATTTTAAGCTACCAGTGCTTTGCTTTTACCTCATTATATTCTAACTTCAAGATTTGGTGCATTTTGAAACGGCTTACGGTTTTTTTAAGCTTGTTTTCTTCACTTATGAACCTTGAGGCTGGAAGAAATCCGCATTTGGGCTACTTCACGGAATTAAAGACATCGAGTTTAGGTCAATAACGAGAACCTACAAGTATTGTAGTGAAAAGAAACAAAAAAAAGTACCTTTATTTCAACACTAATGCAGTCACCACCACTAGAAATCCCTGGAACATATGAAAAATCAGAACATCTGATAGTTATGACTAATTTACAATGATAAATAAACTCAACACAACTACGATTTTCTAAGTGGTTACCTTGAGAGAAAATTGAGTGATCATTCAAAATAAGAGCAGAATCATGGCTTGTATCAACTTTTGCTGCATTGACACGCCATGGAGGACGCTGCTTGGTTACTTTCTTATCAACAGACTCAAGAAATTCCTTGGAGACAGAAACACAAACCTGCAGAATGAAAACAAAAACAATCCCAATAACAATAATCAAATCATCAGACAACCACTAAACCCGTAAAGCCTAATCGGCACTGAAGGAATACAAGACCATATGAACAATCAAACTCACTCCGGCATCTACATGTTTAGGACCCAAGAGTGGGATGATCACATGCTTAACATATCTTTGTTCAAGAACTTCGTTGTTTGGAGACGAAATAAGCTCCTTGTTTTCCCTCCACAGAAGTTGCTCATGGTTTGTTAAAACAGAAACAAATCCATTCGTACTCTTGTTTTCTTTATCATTCTTACGAGCCTTCTGTATACGGATGACTTTGCCTACCTTTTCAACCCAAAGAAAAGAACAAATTATCAAATTTTTCTCTTTGAAAGTGTTCTTCACAACAAATGTAAGTTTAGAGATAAACAAAAGATTGGTCCACAAGTATCTAAACTAATAGTTTGATTAAAAAGGTTGTCGACAAGAATACGTATCATTAATAAAGTGAAATACACCAAATCAATCCTGTAAAAGACATTTACTGTCGGAAATTATGTCAATCTTTTGACACTAATCAAAGCTGAGAACATGGGAAGCTTCTTCAATCAATCAAAAAAAGTAAACCAATTCATTTACTCAGTTCTAAATGGAAACTTTTCACTACATCTTTATGCCATATTCTGATTCTTCATCGTTGAACATAATAGAGCAAGAGGGCCACTAAAGTAGGAAAAAGGTATATACAACTGGAGAAATCGGATGAAAATTCATGTAGCTGAAACAAAAAAAATCAATGACGTCGAGAATCTATAAAAAAAACGAAAAAATTCGTCAAGCTATCTTCGTCAAAAGTAATATTCAAAAGTAAAGAAAGATTAAAAAAAGGAACGGTACTGACAAAAAGCGATGATGATCCGGCGTAAGCAAGAACGAGATTTGCACCTCCTTCTCCTCTGTAAATCCAATCGGATGCATCTTTCTCCTCCAGAATCATCTCCTTTTGTTTCCTCCACACCTTTACAATTCTTCGATTTCAAAACGAATAGAGATCGATCAAATCGAGGCAGGAAAGTAAAAATTGCTAAAAGATTCAGACGACGTTAGCGAAATCGAGGACGCAAAACTGAAATGAGTAGATGAAGAAGACAAAAGAGTAAAATGATGTGAAGGTCTCTCTCTGCGTTGTGGACTACATCAAAAATCGAAAAGGCATGACCTGTGGAAGAAATCGAAAGAAGGGTATTTGTTCTTATTCAGTAGAAACCCACGTGGAGATGCACGCTCCATGTGTTCTCTCTTGAATTTACAGTAACTGTAATACAAATTTCACAAATACCATCGTTATTTTTTAGAAGAAAATTGATTAAATCTTTTTAATAAGAAAAAAAAATTTAATTGGAATTCAGTAATTCAAATTCAATATTTTTTTTCATACTTTATTTAAAATATTTTTATACAAAATAATTAATAATAATTTTAATAAATAAGTAATGATATCATTTCTGAAATAAAATTTTAAAAATTAATATTTTTAAGTGTTCTTATTTTACATAAAACTATATTAGTTTTGCAGAATATCTCTATTATTTAGTGTTTATAAATTTAATACAATAATATCCTAAAATAACAAAATTTAAATTTTATATTCCAAATTTAACACATTAAAAATAAAATTTCAAAAATATCACAAATTATTATATGAGAATAAGTATTTACTTTAAATAAACTATATATAAAATCAAAACATAATGTTTGGTTTCATTTTTCCAATTTAATGTTTAAACCTTTTTTTAGAAAGAAATTTTTAATTATTTTAATATTAAATTTTTACTATTTTTGGAAATTTAAATAATTACTGATATATTTAAAACCAAAACTTGAAATAGTATTATTTTAGTCAATTGTCTAATTTAATATGGTTTGGACGATAAGTATATCGATTTATTTTTTGTATATTTCAAATTTAATTTGAATTTGAATATTTTAGAAATAAATATGAGGAAAAGAGGCAATTTTAAAATTACTATTTTTGATATATCCTCTTTTAAACATATCATTTTCATATTATTATATAGAAAATATATTTCAAAAATAACATTAAATTTATACAATATTACATTAAAACTTATTATAAATAAGTAATTTAAACACATATGCTAAATATATAAGAATAGTAAAATGGATCCATATTGTCTAGGTCTGACACTACAACCTGCGTTATCTTTTTCTTATCTTAGTCCTTTAATTATATGGTTAGTGCTAAAGATCGTTTTCCCTGCGGACCTTGTCCAATATATCTATTGCGATATGATCTATACCATTGTATATCTTGTCATTTCGTGCCTTACATATTAACCATAAGATCCATGGGAAGCTCCGAGTGTCAGATTCAGACTGAGCTTCCTCCAGCGCATGCCATAGTAGGAAGTCAAGATTATTGAAAAGATTGTTTAGGGGGAAGTTGGTAGGTGCTGGGGGATATAGGATAAGATTCACATTTGACAAGTCCATGGGCATAGGAAAAAAGCATGGTTAATGCATTCCGTGTCAATAAGCACATATCTCACATGTCGCTTCTGAATGTGACGATAATAAAGCTGCCCATTGGTAGCTAAAGCCCCTGAAAAGGCTTGCTAGAGTAAAGGGGAGGGAGGGAGGGGCAGGGTCTACGTCTAACACTACAACCTGCGTTATCTTTTTCTTATCTTGGTCCTTTAATTATATGGCTGAGTGCCAAAGATCACTTTCCCTGCGGACCTTTTCCAGGATATCTATGACGGTCCGATATACACCATTGTATATCTTGTCATTTCGTGCCTTACATATTAACCATAAGATTCATGGGAAGCTCCGAGTGTCATATTCAGACTGAGCTTCCTCCGGCACACGCCATAGTAAGTAGTCAAGATTATTGAAAAGATTGTTTAATGGGAAGTTGGTAGGTGCTGAAGGGATATAGGATAAGGCTCACATTTGACGAACCGATGGGCATAGTAAAAGAGCATGGTTAATGCAGTCCGTGTCAATAAGCACATATCTCACCATGTCGCTTCTGAATGTGACGATAATAAAGCCGCTCATGGGTAGCTAAAGCCCCTGAAAGGGATTGTTAGAGGAAATGTTGAATTTTCTTCGGAAATTTAATCTTCCAAATTGCATGTTTAATTGGAGAGAGTGACGGTCATTGGAGTAAGAACGTCATTTTTGGGGAGTACTTTATTAAAATCTTCAAAGTTCTTAAAACCAATATCACCCTCTGATTTGGGGAGACATAAGGATTCCCACAGAAGCTAGTGGATACCTCACATAGAACCCCTCAGAGCCCACCAAAAATTGCTAATTGCACTGGTAAGTTTTTTGCACAAAGACTTTGCAAGTAGGAAATATGACATCATGTATGTTAGTATGGCCATCGCCACATATTTTATCATGACTTATTTGCCTCTTTGAGAGAGAAGCCTTGTCGACCATTCGTTTATTTTTTGTTGGATTCGCTCTCTAACTTAGACGAATATTTGGACTTTTGAACCTTTGAGGTTTTTCGAGATTCCCAAATATTTTCCTATGTCTCCGTCTTCTTGAATTCTCAATTTGTCTTTGATGGTTGATTGAGTGGTAACCAGTACTTTCTTACCAAAGACTATGGTCAATTTGTCGTAGTTGATTTGTTGCCCTGAGATCTTGCAGTAAACATCTATGATACTTCAATTGAGGCGTATTGGTCGATTGAAACCTTACAGAAGAACATGCTATCATCTGCAAAAAGTAGATGTGAAATTAGTGGGCTTGTAGAAACCACACGAATGCATGTAATGTCTTTTGTTGCTTTGGCCACATTCATATTAGCGATTAAAGCTTCTATGCACAAAATAAATAGGTATGATGATGAGGGATCACCTTGTTGTAGTCCATGGAGAGGACTTTTCTTTTGGTCAATCTATTATTGCGCTGTTCCTTTGCGGTCGGACGCTGCGGCCAGACAATGCGATCAGACATTGCGGTTAGATGATTCGGTTAGATGTTTTGTTTTATCACTACAGCATCTGACTGCAAGTTATCGACGTAAATTTGTTTGTTTGGCAATCGTGCGGTTGAACGCAGGTTGTCATCGCAAATTTGTTTCTTTGACAATCGTACGACTGATCATGTTTTAAAGTTAGGTTTTTATGTGTAACTAATTATTAAAAATGAAGATATTTTTATTATTTACGGAATTTATCGTAATTTTTTTATCGCAACACTAAAACTCAATGGCGAATAAAATTTTATGTCGCCGATTAATGCGGTCGACCACAACATTTGATCGCAAAAAGTTGCGGCTGCGAAATATATATAATATATTTTTATTTAAAAAATTTTAAAACAAACTTGATTTTTTATGTTCTTGTCGCCAACATACATTAAGTTACAACATATGTTCTTTCGTTTCTTAACTTGATATATGTTCGTCGACTCTTCCTTTGTCAATTTGCATTACGTTCATTTATGCTTCTGTGATAGTTATGTTTTCCGCTTAAGACTCGTAAATTGTTATAAAACGTTGACTAGATTTAATACTACAATTCAGTGAATAGAAAGGGGTAAAGTAGAGAATTGATTTTTAGACGAAATTGACGTATAGTGGTTATTACAACTTGATATTTACTTGTGATATTTTTTTTCCTCTCACACATTGTATTAGAAAATGCCTTTATAAAAAAAAATTCTCCATCCTACACTTCCGAATAAAACTCCTATAACGTGAAAACCAAAAATATTTAATAACAGAAAAAACATTAAACCTAACAAAGCGCAAACTAATTGTCAATGTTGAATTCGCTCTTTTTTATGAGAATCTAATCTTCTGTGATCTCTATTTTTTCGAGAGATGAACTGTTCGGGATACCAAATTGATTCGTTTCTTTCCTTTCGTCACGATTAAATACACAAAGCTCATTTTTCACATCTTCATAAACCACATCTTTAGGTTTCATCACCCACATTGTCTATGTCTGACACTATAACCTCCGTTATCTTTTCCTTATCTTGGTCCTTTAATTATATTGCTGAGTGCCAAAAATCGTTTTTCCTGCGGACCTTTTCCAGGATATCTATAACGGTCCGATCTACACCATTGTATATCTTGTCATTTCGTGACTTACATATTAACCATAAGATTCATGAGAAGCTCCGAGAGTCAGATTCAGACTGAGCTTCCTCCGACGCACGCCATAGTAAGTAGTCAAGATTATTGAAAAGATTGTTTAAGGGGAAGTTGGTAGGTGCTAAGGGGATATAGGATAAGGCTCACATTTGATGAGCCGATGGGCATAGGAAAAAAGCATGGTTAATGCATTCCGTGTCAATAAGCACATATCTCACCATGTCGCTTCTGAATGTGACGATAATAAAACCGCCCATGAGTAGCTAAAGCCCCTGAAAAGGATTGTTACAGGAAATGTTGAATTTTCTTTGGAAATTTAATCTTCCAAATTGCATGTTTAATTGGAGAGAACGACGTTCGTTGGAGTAAGAACGTTATTTTCGGGAGGATATTATTAAAATCTTCAAAGTTCTTAAAACCAATGCCACCCTCTGATTTGGGGAGGCATAAGAATTCCCACGGAAGCTAGTGGATACCTGACATAGAACCCCTCAAAGCCCACCAAAAGTTGCTAATTGCACTGGTAAGCTTTTTGCACAAAGACTTTGGAAATAGGAAATATGACATCATGTATGTTAGTATGGCCATCGCTACAGATTTTATCATGACTTCTTTCCCTCTTTGAGAGAGAAGCATTGTCGACCATTCGTTTATTTTTTGTTGGATTCGCTCTCTAACATAGGCGAATATTTGGAATTTTGAACCTTTGAGGTTTTTCGAGATTTCTAAATATTTTCCTATGTCTCCGTTTTCTTGAATTCCCAATTTGTCTTTGATGGTTGATTGAGTGGTAACCGGTACTTTCTTACCAAAGACTATGGTCGATTGGTCGTAGTTGATCTGTTGTCCTGAGATCTTACAGTAAACATCCATGATACTCCAATTGAGGTGTATTGGTCGATTGAAATCTTACAAAATAACTATCATCTGTAAAAAGTAGATGTAAAATTAGTGAATTTGTAGGAACGACACGAATGTATGTAATGTCTTTTGTTGCTTTGGCCACATATATATTAGCGATTAAAACTTGTATGCACAAAATAAATAGATATGATGATAAGAGATCATCGTGTACTAGGATCACCTTGTCCACGGAGAGGAATTATACGATCATTTGGTTTTGATTGATTATATTGATTATATATAGCTTGATATATATAATCAAGTTTATAAGGCTTTATAAAACATCAACAAAGTTTAATAAAGGGCAATTGACTAAAATAGCACTATTTCAAGTTTTTGTTCCAAATATAGCACTAGTCATTTAAATTTCCAAAAATAGCACAAATTTAATACTAAAATAATTGAAAAATTATTCTTAATGAAAAAAATTTAAACCCTAAATTAGAAAAAGTGAACCCAAATATTATGTTTTAATTTTATATATTTTTTATTTAAGGTAAATAATTATTTTTACATAATAATTTATGCTATTTTGGGAATTTTAGTTTTATTGTGCTAAATTTGGAAGATAAACTTAAAATGATGCTATTTTAGAGTATTACTTTTTAATAAACAGTATAAAAAAAGTTATAAAATCCTACAAAATATTATAAACACAAGAGCGATCAAACATAATCCAGCATGCTTTTTCTTTGTCAGTTGAATCTAAAACTTGGATTGAAGTGGTATTTAATAGACTCACATCATAAGATATTAAATTCATATCATATAATGTGACACACTATAAAATTTAATAATATGTATTCATGGATATTAAAACCTAGATTTTTTTATAAATCAAGTACATATATTTAAAATATTAGAATTCATATTTAAATAAGAGTAATACCCTAAAATAGCACCATTTTAAGTTTATTTTCCAAATTTAGCACAATAAAACTAAAATTCCCAAAATAGCATAAATTATTATGTAAAAATAATTATTTACCTTAAATAAAATATATATAAAATTAAAACATAATGTTTGGGTTCATTTTTTCCAATTTAGGGTTTAAATTTTTTTTATTAGGAATAAGTTTTCAATTATTTTAGTATTAAATTTGTGCTATTTTTAGAAATTTAAATGACTAGTGCTATATTTGGAACAAAAACTTGAAATGGTGCTATTTTAGTCAATTGCCCATCTTATAACCAATTCAGAACATCGAAATCGAAATAGTTTCTTCTACTATCCTTGGAATCTCATTAGCATAATTGTATTATTGTTGTTTCCATATTTTTTTAATATTAATATCTTAAAATAGCACAATTTTACGTTTATATTTCAAATTTAACATATTAAAAATAAAATTTTAAAAACAGTATAAATTATTATGTGAAAACTAATTATTTACCTTAAATAAACTATATATAAAATTAAAACATAATACTTGAGTTCACTTTTTCCCATTTAAGGTTTAAATTTTTTCATTAAAAAGAAAATTTTAATTAATTTAGTATTAAATTTGTGCTATTTTAAAATTTTTTTAAAGACTAGTGTTACATTTGCAACAAAAACTTGAAAAAATGTTATTCTAATCAATTGTACATTTTTTAATCTTTTATATTTTTTTAAGTCCAATTAGATACGTGATCAACTTTCTAAAACTTAATAATTTTATTTTGAATAATAATTTATAGTAATACTCTAAAATATCAGTATTTTAAATTGGGCAAAGATCTAAAATAGCACATTTCTAAGTTTTTGTTCCAAAAATAGTATCATTAGTTTAAATTTCTAATAATAGCACAAATTTAAGATTAAAATGCATTAAAACTATATTTTAATAGAAAAAAATTAAACCCTAAATTGGAAATAATGACAATACTTTAAGTTTATGTATAATTTATTTAGAATAAATAAGTATTTTCACATAAGTATTTGTGCTATTTTTGTTTAATTTTATGATAATTTTATTTATTAGATTGTATTTGGGTTCATTTTTTCTAATTTAAGATTTAGTTTTTTTCCTTTAAAATATAGTTTTAATGCATTTTAATTTTAAATTTATGCTATTATTGGAAATTTAAACTAATGATGCTATTTTTGGAAAAAAACTTATAAAAATGCTATTTTAGATATTTGCCCATTTATTGAGTAATACCCTAAAATAACACATTTTCAAATTTTTCTTCCAAATTTAGCATCTCAAAATTAAACTCCCAAAAATAGCACAAATACTTATGTAAAAATACTTATTTATTTTAAACAAATTATATATAAACTTAAATTATTGTATTTGGGTTCATTTTTTCTAATTTAGCACAAATACTTATGTGAAAATACTTATTTATTCTAAATAAATTATACATAAACTTAAAGTATTGTATTTGGGTTCATTATTTCCAATTTAGAGTTTAATTTTTTCTATTAAAATATAGTTTTAATGCATTTTAATCTTAAATTTGTGCTATTATTGGAAATTTAAACTAATGATGCTATTTTGGAACAAAAACTTAGAAATGTGCTATTTTAGACATTTGCCCTTTTTAAAATAAAAACTTAGAAATGTGCTATTTTAGACATTTTTCCATTTAAATTTCCAAAAATAGCACAAAATTAATATTAAAATACTTTAAAGTTTATTTCTAATAATGAAAAATTAAAATCTATATTGGAAAACCTTCAAATATAATATTTTAATTATATTTATAATTTATTTATGGTAATTATGTTTTTTCAGAAAATAATTTATGCTATTTTTGGGATTTTAAGTTTAAAATGATAAATTTGGAACAAAAACTTAAATATGCTATTTTAAGGTACTATTCTATTTTAAATTTAGAAAAAATTATTTTTTGAAAATACATATTTACCATATAATTAAAATATTATATTTAGTATTTTCTAATTTAAGGTTTACTTTTTTATTAAAATATTTTTAAATATTTTAATATTAATTTGTATTGTTATTTTTGAAATTTTAAACTAATGGTGGTAGAAAAATTTAGAAAAACTATTTTTTGTCAATTGTCCATTTTATATTACGCTAAGACATTGACAAGCAATAAATAAAGGGCAAATGTGTAAAATAGTACATTTCTAAGTTTTTATTCCAAAAATAGTATCATTAGTTTAAATTTCCAACAATAGCACAAATTTAAAATTAAAATACATTAAAACTATATTTTAATAGAAAAAAATTAAACCCTAAATTAGAAAAATAAACACAAATATAATAATTTAAGTTTATGTATAATTTATTTAGAATAAATAAGTATTTTTACATTAAGTATTTATGCTATTTTGTGAATTTAATTTAGGATTTTAGATTTGAAAAAAAAAATTAAATGTTATTTTATGATATTACTGATAAATAAATAAGCATTCTAAAATACACTAAACACGTGAAATGATTTTAGCAAAAGCGATGTTTTTTTACAGAAAAAAAATCCATGGTTGGATTTCGAAAGTCTATCTCAAACAAAAAATATAATTACGTGTCTTTTACCTAAGAAATGAACAGTTATTTTGTTTTATATATTTATTTCTTATCTGAAAGAAAAAAAGTGTATAAACTATGATGTTAAACAACATTTAAACATGACATCACAAAAAACAAAGTTCTTGTAAATAATAAATAAAATTTGAAAACAACAAAGAAAGAAAATGGACCACAACTCTTGACTTTCTGTCTCACCAAACAAATAAAAAACAAATTTCCGAGACAACGCATAAACTCATCCACCGGTACAAACCTAAAACAATAAAATCAACTCACCACATTCTTACGTACCAAACAACCATCATTCACCGGTTGGTACTCACGTGACTGGCAGCTTCACGTCCCTTTTCATATATTTTCTTAATATCTCAAATCTCTTATGTATATATAATCTCTTCATAGCACCAAAGCTTACCACTCCACACCAAAGCTACAATATAACACATAACAACAACAATGGTTGTTCGCAGTGAGACCGTTTGCGTAACCGGTGCTTCGGGATTCATCGGTTCATGGCTTGTGATGCGATTACTTGAACGTGGTTACTTTGTTCGTGCCACTTTACGTGATCCCGGTACATATTTATATATACTAGTTTCTTTTCATTATATTACGTAAGAAAATATAACTTAATTTGTTTGGTTTTGTTGGATTATAATTATAAAGGAAATTTGAAGAAAGTACAACATCTTCTTGATTTGCCAAATGCCAAGACACAACTCACTTTATGGAAAGCAGATTTATCTGTTGAAGGTAGCTATGATGAAGCCATAAATGGATGCGATGGAGTTTTTCACGTAGCAACTCCCATGGATTTCGAATCCAAAGATCCTGAGGTAAGTCCTTACTCACATCTATAAAGATTGGATTTTATAGTACTTTTGAAACTATATTAACACATCAAATATAATTTTAATAATTGTGTTTATTTGTTTGAATCAGAACGAAGTGATCAAACCAACAGTGAATGGAATATTAGGGATAATGAAAGCATGTGTAAAGGCAAAAACCATACGAAGATTCATATTTACTTCATCTGCTGGAACTGTTAACGTTGAAAAGCATCGAAAAAATGTCTACGATGAAAATGATTGGAGTAATGTTGAGTTCATCATATCAGAGAAGATGACAGGATGGGTATATATTAATTATATCACATATTAATTAAACCAAATTTTGATCTTCTTTAAAAGAATATATGTTTTGATACAAATTTTTGGACAGATGTATTTCTTGTCGAAAACATTAGCAGAGAAAGCTGCATGGGATTATGCTAAGGAGAAAGGAATAGATTTCATCAGTATTATTCCAACATTAGTGATCGGTCCATTCATAACAACATCAATGCCGCCTAGCCTCATTACCGCACTCTCTCCTATCACTCGTACGTGTGATTTCTTTATCGACCTTTGATAGATCTGTTTTATATGTCTTGAAACGATGAATATGTTTCAGGGAATGAGGCTCATTATTCGATTATAAGACAAGGACAATATGTGCATTTGGATGATTTATGTAATGCTCATATATTCTTGTATGAACAAGTTGATGCAAAGGGACGTTATGTTTGTTCCTCTCACGATGCCACCATTCTTACTATCTCGGAATTTCTCAGGCAAAAGTATCCGGAATATAACGTACCATCAACGTAAGATATATCTTATATCGATTCGAAAAACCGGTTATATTGCATTCAAAATCTTAACCCTTTTTTGGGACAGGTTTGAAGGTGTGGACGAGAATCTAAAGAGCATTGTGTTTAGTTCGAAGAAGCTGATTGATATGGGGTTTAGCTTCAAGTATAACCTCGAGGAAATGCTGGTGGAATCGATTGAAACATGTCGAAAGAAGGGTTTTCTTCCGGTTTCTTTACCGGTTAAATCGAAAGAAAAAGATCTAACTATTGATGAGATTGAGTATAAACCTGGAGCTGGATTAACCGATGACAAGATGGCTTGTAAGAAGACAGAACCGGGAGTAACCAGCGACAAAACCGATACTTGCCTGCCGGCTCGGCAGATGTGTGCTTAGAGAAAGAACATATTAGTATTGAAGATGGGATTTGGGTTTGATTTCGTAATCATAAATTAGTAATTGAAGAATGGTATGGATTGACTAATGGGATGTGAAAGTATCATCATGTGTGTGCGTAGCAGTGTATATATGAACTGTTACATGTTGAATAAGTCGATTGAGTGTTGTAATGTTGAGTCATATAAGGATATATTTGATACCTCCTTGACATATTCGAACATCTCAATCTCAAATATTTCAGATGTAGGATTTGGTAAATGAAAAGTATCTATGTGATCTATTGGAAATAATTTAAATTTATAGATTAATTAACTAGTACCAATTACATATATATATAAAAAAAACAAATCACCAAATGACAGTTTCTTGCTAAAATACATTATGAGTTGTTTAGATATTATTATTATTATTATTTATAATAACAACCAACCAAATGTATTTAATGTTTTGTTTTAAATATTATTATTATTTATAAACCAAAAAATCAAAGTTCGGGAATGAACACAATATTTGTACTAACTAAATGACTAATTCGTATGTATGCGGTAAAAAAATGATATATTAGTAATTTATATGTTATTTTATTTAATATTTATTATTAATCTACAAAATTATATATAATTATGTGAATTATTTGGTTAAAAAAATTAAAAGTAGAAATGTCAATTTTTGAAACTATTATAATATTTTAATTTTAATTTTGGTTTGAATTTGTTAGATTATCAAATAATAATGTAAAGATGAAAATAGAAAGATTAATTATTTATAAATTTTTCTGTGTTAAATTATTGATTAGTTTATCAGAAAATAAGTTAATAAAATAACTAATAATTTTTAAGTTAATACGAAAATAATACAGAATTGTACGTTTTAATTAGTAGTGAAGTGATAATAGTGTATAAAAAAAAACTGAGAAACTAATGAGACAATTTAAACAAAAAAAAAACTAAGGAGGCAATACTAAAGCCCAACGAAACATTTAAGCCCATTAAACTAATAAAAGCCCTTTATTCGGTTCTATCAGAGAGAGAGTCTGTGTGAGCATCCATGGCTTGAAGGTAAAGAAAAGCTTTTCGAAGTTACTTGTTGAAGGAACGATTGCTGAGGAAACAAGAGCGTAGAAGAAGAAGAAATTGAAAGTAAGAGCAAAAAGAAAAAAATGTTCAGGAATCAGTACGACACAGATGTGACGACATGGAGTCCTACAGGTCGCCTTTTCCAAGTAGAATACGCCATGGAAGCTGTGAAGCAAGGCTCCGCCGCTATTGGACTCCGATCTCGCTCCCATGTCGTTTTCGCTTGCGTCAACAAAGCACAATCGGAGCTTTCTTCTCATCAGAAGAAGATCTTCAAAGTTGATGACCATATCGGAGTCGCTATAGCTGGTCTCACCGCCGATGGTCGTGTTCTTTCTCGGTATATGAGATCGGAATCGATTAATCACTCTTTTACCTATGAGTCTCCTCTTCCCGTTGGTCGTCTCGTTGTTCATCTCGCTGATAAGGCTCAGGTTTATTGTTTCTCTGCTCTCGCTTCGTTGATTGAGAATTGGGAAAACTCTTTGGGACTATGGAATTTCGTAAAATACCATCTAGAGTCTTAATCCATAACAATGCTTCGTTAATCAGCTCATAGTATTATTATGGAATCTCGTTAGAGTTTTCTTGATTTGGTGGATACTGAGTTGTAGGATTTGTCTTGCCATAAACTCAAATCCTTTTTGTTAAAATTATTTGCATGTCGTCACATCTGCATAATTTTCACTACAAAGGTTTATCATTTTACCGAAAGCATGGACATTTTAGCAATAGGAATTAAGAAGAATTAGTTGTTTGTTTCTCTTTTGACGTTTGTCATTAAGAGAATTGATTGTCATTCCGTTTAGTAAATGGTTTTAGGTCTTCGATATATTTTGAGTATTTTTGCAGTTCGTTCTTGCCACTCTTCATTTGTCTCACTTGCATTACTCCTGCTAGACGCTGTTGTACACTTGCATGTGTGCTACAGCTCACTCCTTTTATGCCTCTAACGTATGGTTTCTTTAGTTAGCTGTTTCTTAAATGCTCTGTTTTGCTACAGTTCACTTCTGTTGATCGTATGAGCCACATTTGGCTGCTTTGCTCCCATTTTTAAAGCCACTGGGTAGAACTCTCATATATCATCTGAATTTCTAAAAGGACTGTTCTTAAATTTTCCTTGGTCTCATATTGTATCAGTTGGGTACTCTTATTGTCTTTAGAGATTTCACTAGAAAAGTCTAAATGATGTTACATTATATCATTTGGTACTTTTTTATCTGAAGAAGGAAATGATTGTGTTTGTTCGCCTTATGTACAGGTATGTACCCAACGATCGTGGAAACGGCCCTATGGTGTTGGTTTGCTGGTAGGTGGATTGGATGAGTCAGGGGCTCACCTTTACTACAACTGCCCAAGTGGAAACTATTTCGAGTATCAAGCTTTTGCAATCGGGTCCCGTTCACAAGCTGCAAAGACTTATCTGGAACGCAGGTTTGAGAGCTTTGCTGATTCTTCAAGAGAAGATCTGATAAAAGATGCTATTTTGGCTGTTAGAGAGACACTGCAAGGGGAATCACTGAAGAGTTCTCTCTGCACGGTTGCTGTTTTAGGAGTTGGTGAACCGTTCCACTTCTTGGACCAGGAATCGATACAGAAAGTGATTGACACATTTGAGAAAGTGGCGGAAGAAGAGGAAGGCGAGGGGGGAGAGGGTGAAGGTGAAGGTGAAGCTGCTGCTGCTACTGCACCAGCAGCAGAAGGTGGTGGTTCAGGTGATCAAGACGTGGCTCCAATGGAAATGTAAGGCTTGTCGTGTGTAACTCGGGGATTGTTTTAGTTGATGTTAGTTGGATTTACTTTGGATAATTTCTTATGAATCATCTAAAACAATGGCTGCGGATTTGCTTGAGAAAACCTTGTGAAGTTGAAATGATTTGGTCAGATTAACTTACTCGCTGCCATGTAGACTTTTTTGTTCGAGTCCTTCTTGGCCAAAGTAGCAGTGGTTAGGAAATGAAAGTGTAATGGTAGCTGCAAACTACAGATCAGTTCCTTAAACTTCACTTCATCCTATGCTTTAAACCTTCCTAATAATGTTGGGTTTTCTTTTTGTTTCTTTGTCATATGATATTTTGATACTACAAAAGCTGGAGAGTCCGGAGACAAAACTCGCAATCACTAACAAAGCTCGGAATTTCATTTGTATTTTCTTCTAAACTTTTATTTATTTCTTAGTTACCTAATTTCGTTAACTTAATAATAAAACAGTGAGCTGAATGATGCTTAAATTGGGTATTTTTATTAGGGCAAATGTCTAAAATAATATTTTTTAAAATTTTTTTTTTAAAAATAGCATCATTAGTCAAAATTTCCAATAATAGAAAATGCATTAAAACTATATTTTAATAGAAAAAATTAAATCCTAAATTAGAAATAATGAATTCAAATACAATATTCTAAGTTTATGTATAATTTATTTAGAATAAATAATTATTTTCAAATAAATATTTGTGTTATTTTTGGAAATTTAATTTTATGATGCTAGATTTGAAAATTTTTTTTTAAAATGTACTATTTTAAGATATTATTCTTTTTATTATTAGTTGAATTATTTTATTAAATGATGTATTTAAGGAAAAGAAAGAAACTTTGATGCTATCACTCACTTATTCAAGTAGTAAGAAACTAACAATTCCAATATAAAAGTTTAGTTATAAAAAAAAGCCTGAGGAAGTGATAAATTAGTTTGATTTTGTTCATTGTTTTAATAATTCTGAAGAATTGCACAACACGAATCGATGAATACACCAAACATTTCAGAGACCTATGTGCTTGCCAATACTTCCTTTAATAGTTTCTCAGTCAATTCTTTTGGTAGACCCATCACACTATCCGTTGTCCCAACCTGTTACAACGACATTTCATTGTCCAAAAACAATATCAAAGTAGAAGAGAAACGATACAATAAGATCAAAAAATTCTTCTATGATGATGATGAAATAAGACTTCTAGAAACCAAGTAAAGTGGTGCTATGGTTCAAATTATGTTATGATGAAGAAGGCAAGAACTGGAATGTAGAATACCATTTCTTTAACGCATGGCGATATTAGAGGATGCTCGATTAGTAGTCCACCAGCTACCTTAAGCACCATGCCTTCCTCTATCTGCTCAACAAGACAACCTTAACTTAGTCGAAGCAATATTGATGTTCTGAAAAAATATATTCTTACACTTGCACCAACCAACTCTCACCAGTTTCTCGATGATCTCCTCTGGTATTTCATGGAAATAGATCTGTTACAAAGTGACAACATCATCGTGTGACATATCTTTCACAAACTGTAAACTCCAAACTCTAATGAAATGTAGAAGTAAAATGTTACATCCACTCTGTCAACGCCTCCCTTTCTGAATCCGGTTTTCAGGTTCGTCACAACCACAGAACTCATTGTTGCTGTATGTCCTTTGGAATAGCCTGTGCTTTGAATTTAGATATTTGAGGTAAGAGTTAAGTTGTTAACAAGGAAGGTTATGTGAGCATACCTCTTATGTATTCCCTTGCTTCTTCCGCACTTGAGGGTTTCTCTCTGATGGAATCTTCATAGACGACAACCTTCATACCACTCGAAACATTGAATTCAAGTCTCTCATATACCATCCAATATCACCAAGTACCATTTATGTCCTTTGAATATTTTTCCGACTTTTCTTTTGTCAATTCCTACAAACTACCGAACCAACTAACAAGCACGCATGACTTTTTGGTAGAATCGTAGCTCTTTAGAGTTCTATTGTTCACTAACTTAACCTAAATGGGATTGTCATAGACTATTCAATATGAAGGTTTGCTAGTTGAGGATAGAAAATTAAAGGTTTGCAAACTCAGTAAATTCAAATAGGGAGTATTTGAAAAAATACGGATCAGTACTTGGTCACAAGTAACAAGTAAGGTCGGCTTATCCTCCTCTATGTTGCCATCATTAGGAATCCGCTGCTTGATTGCTTCAGCCTGGTAAAAATTGTTGTTGGTATATAAAAGTGTATGATGATGAAAAAATGTTACTTGATGGGCGGAAATAGAACTATACATATATGAAACATTTTCTGTTACATAGTGCAAAATTTAAGGCATACACATGAAGAAAGGTCCTGTCAGGTAATACAAACTCCGTCGAACTAATAATGTGCTGAGATGAACAAGAACAAAATAGAGGAGCTACAGAACATGTGATCTCATGTAGGCAGAGCTTAAATAGACACATTGCGTTTCCAAAGAAACTGCTAAGCAGAAGATAAACAAAGCAAAACAAGAAAGTTAAATCAAAACCTAAAGAATCACGCATAATAGGCTCAGAACAAGATATAGAGGACCCTAAAGAGATAATATCCATATAGCAACTTATGGTGCTGGACTAAGCAGAGCTATTAAGAGTGTGTTTGGTCACGAAGATGATGCATTCTCAGAAACAAAAAATGGGACTTGGGGATAGTGGGTGGAGATTATCTAATAAGCTAAACCAAAAACTACAAAACTGTATCAGCCTGTGATGCAGTTTGTAAATAAACAACAGGAAAGAAGAACGAATATATAAAACAGAAGAAGCATGCGCCGTACAAATATCTATTCTGTAGGATCAATGACATAGATAAGAATTCTTAACTTGGTCACAATTATATATTGCAAATAACCAGATATTACAGAATATTGATTGTGAAATGAGCAACTAAGTACCTTTGCCTCAGCTAAAGCTAATACTAACTCCTCAGGTTTGTCCTTCCGGATGCTTTTCTCATCAATATCAGCACTCTACATAAACGATTACTTGAATTTTATCACTCAAACTACAAAACTGCAGTAATTGAGTATTTCAAGAAAGAGGAATAGTAAACTAGAAATTACCATGAGGGTGAATTCGTATCCCATGTCTTGTAAAACCTTAAGTCGAGCAATCGAAGAAGATCCCAAAATTAGCTGCAGCAAAATCAATTGAAAAGAAGAATAATCATCAAACCACAAGAAAAAAGCTACAAACTCCAACATTCGAGAGGTTCGATACGTAGAGAGGGATCAAATTTCAAAATATCGCATAAAATCGAATGCATAAACAGTTCAAGCGACAAATTTCACAAAGGTTTCTAGGTGTTTCAACTGCAGAGATCAGGAAAATTAGACCTTGAAGTGAGGACGATTCGACTCCATTTTCTTCTGTAACTAAATGCTGAACATGAATATCGCTATAGCCTATCGATCAGAAATCTTAACAAAAGCGAACTTTTCAGAGTTAATAAATTGTTGCAGACACTTTGTGATGAAGAAGGAATTTGGGTTTCTAAGTAAAAGTAAAATATTCCTTTGTATACCCTTTAACTTCTACCGTATTACATAGTAAACCCTTTCTTTCTTTTTTTGTTAAGTGGTTTTGCTTTGATAAAAAGTTGGAAGTTACAAACAAAGGAGAATAGGACAACAAGTGGTTCAAGATGAAGAGGAGGAGATCAAAACGATGATCTAATATATTAAGACATGGGAGATTATATCGATCTATATAATGCCAATATTGGAGCAAAACAATGCTAACTTCCCAATTTCAACAAGTCATGGTGTCTTTTTCCATCAAAAATCAGTTACTGTTGAACTAATTTTATCACGAGGATTGTGGATTGCCGTTTATGAAAACATCGATTTAGTTCAAACCACATTTCATATATACACATGTTTAAAGAGTTGTTGATTGATTCGTACCTCGATCGTGAAGCCAATGTAACACCAAAATCCACTTAGTTTGATGAGATAATCCTAGAATAAGCTTATGACAAATATGTTTTCTACACTTTTGCTGAAAAAGAACAATAAAAAAAGAAAAAAATATTTAATCTTATTGATAACCACACATATATATAGTCTCGATATATATATATATATATATAAAACTACACAAATGTATGGATAATAGGTATAAATTATTATGGAACATATGTTTAATATTATTATCTAATTTTTGATTGGTCGAAATCTTAATCGACCTTAGTAATCTAGGAAGTTAAAAATATCCAACCTAACACGAAACTCTCTCCATGTAATAAGGATTGTGTTTTTTAACCCATTAGATTAACATTGTCAATTAAAGTTTTAACCAATCAAAAATTATATTATAATATTAACGACATGCTATATAATAGTCTGTATATGTCAACATATTATCCATATTTTAACTCATCAATCAAAGGTGTGGAAGAATATATCAAAATTAGCGCGCGGGTGATTTGGCCCCAAATTCATATTCGTAAAAAACAAGTACTTTTTTCATACACATGTCATGTGATAAGTTAAGAAATGATAATCACATACAATAATGAATGATTACGAGACATTCCAAATGGATTGAAAACATTAGTATATAAGTCAAGATAAATATTTCGATATTCAGCAGCAAATCTTGGATGTAGATATTGAAAATTTTTCTACTCCACAACATCTGATGGATGACTCATTTTTCCGTCTTCTACTTCATGCTTTGTATGCCATCTCATTATCGTTGTACTTTTCTCGTTTTGATACATTCTCTTCAGTCTATCGCCTATAGTTAAATACCACATACGAATAAAAGGTATTCTCGTCCTAATCCTCCTTTGGCTTATATCTTGGTTAATCACAAAATTTATATTTTTCTCATTTTCATCCTCTTTCCAAAAGATCATACAATTGTGAACACACAAACATCAATTGTATAAAATGGAAACCCTATTAGTTTTTTGGTTTCGTATGAACCCGTCGCCTGATTTTCTTGAACAAATATTTAGTAAACAGCTCCGCCCACGAATCAATACATTTTTCAGCAAGATTAAAATCAACCTTAATGTTCATGAACCAGACAGTTAAAAATAAGTATGAGTGCTTTTCATGACAACCATCATGACAAACGTACTTTTCAGACATTCTTTGAACAATGGTCTCTAGCCTAGGATCAATGTCCACCATCTCATTAGTCTCAGCTGCCTTTGATCTGAGACTGACATATTCATCTATTGCTTTGGCTGAAAACGTAACAGAAGAATCTGATGAGTAACATATGCCCAATAGTATATTCAAATAGTCATCAATCATCTCATTTTTAAGTTGTACTAAAATGTAGAAAACGATAGTCACATGTGACAGTTACATGTCTTCCATAATAAGTCGTGCAAGCGATATGTAACTTTTCTTGCATTGAGTTAAGTTTATATGTTCTTGTCTTATATGCATTTTGTTGTCAAAAGTAATTCTGTCAATTACTTTTTGAGAAAATTTTTGTCAAACATCTTATATGCAATTATCTTAAATCTCGAAAACAAAATCAAATCACTATTCACATACCAAGCCATAACCTAATATGCATTCACACTTAACAAATGTGACAATTCTTCACAAAATAATCAGTTACAAATCGAAAACTATCTACCATACTTCATTGTCTTCTTAATTTTCGTTTGTGATTTTACTTTGAGATTTGTTCTTTTCATTTTCGTTTAAGCCTCGTGTTTAATATGCTTCAAACACTACGAGAAACCGATTTCATAGCTACCATGAAATCGATTTCAATCCCCTCTAAATCGCGATGGAGATAAGAAGTTAGAACCCTAATTTCTTTTAACTGCAACAAGTAAACAACTTCATTTTACTTATTGCACGGTCACAAATAAAATGATATCGTTTTACTTATTTTGTATAAAACTGTGAAAAAACATCGTTTTACGATTCACTAACAAACAATTGACGTCGTTAGAATCAATGTGTGAAATGATCATATGTGTATAGTTCATGTAGAAAATAACTCAAAACCGTAATTCTAATTGAAATAAGTATGGTAAAATAATTTGTGTATGTAAATAACCAATGGTGAAAGTTTAGGCCAAAATCGGCATTTTTCCTAATTGTTTGCCTCATGTTGAATTTGCTTATAATCATTCTATCATTCTGCTACTAAACACTCACCATTTTAGATTGTTTATGGTTATAATCCTCTAACACCTTTGGATTTATGCCTTTACCTTTGGATGAGAGAGTTATATCATGGATGGGGAAAAAAAAGTTGATCTTGTTAAGCAGATACATGAGAAAGCAAGGTTGAACATTGAGAAAAGGACTGAGCAATATTAAAAGCAAGCAAACAACAGACGACATCAATTCCTCTTTGAGCCTCGTGATCTAGTTTGGATACACTTGAGGAAAGAACGTTTTCCAGCTGAAAAAAGTCCAAACTAATGCCCAGGGTTGATGCTCCATTCAAAGTATTTAAACGGATCAATGACAATGTTTACAATGTTGAGTTGCCAAGTAAGTATGATGTGAGTACTAGATAAGTCTGATTTGAGGATAAATCCTTTTCAAGAGAAGGGGGATGATGTGATCCCAAAAAGCACAAGGGTTGGATCAAAGGACTGTGAGCTAGATGACGTGATCTCACTGAGCAAAAAGACTAGAACAAAGGACCGTGAGCTGGAAGGTGCTGAGCTGTGTTGAGCTGGAAGGAGCGGAGCTGGAAGGTGCTAAGCTTAAACTTGAGGAAGCATTGATTATACCAGCTAGACCTTTGATAAGAGCACGAGCCAAACAACTTCAAGATGCACTTAATGAACTAATTTGCACTAGTTTTGACTAAGAACACAATCTGAAATCCATTGAGTTTGTTGCAACACAAAAACAATCCATTCTCTTTTTGATTCAAGTTCTAGAATAGCCAATTGAATCCCAATGAATGTTACAACAAAAAATACATGAAATAAGTTGAAGGAGTAGTCAACAAAATCAAGGTTCATTAGTGAATTGTATGTTAGTCAAGTCAAAGAATCCATTCAATTCATTTATTTTCACTAGCTTCTAAGTTATTTAATGTATTTTTTACCATAATTTCGCCAACTTCACCTATAAATAGGTGCTTTCACTTTGTGAGAAATCATTCAACAAATATTTCATAAATAAATTTCTTTTTTTAAAGAAGTTTCTCTTTTGTTCCTTGTGAACAATTCGATATTTTGGTGTGTAATATCCAAAGATCACTTTGGTAAATCAAGAAGTTTTTTCATCTATCATGTGTGACCATTCATCATCTACGGGTTAAAGTTGTGTTGTAAGATAGTCTCATGCATAAGGAGATACATCTTTTGTTGGAGCTACGTGCAACTTCTCTCTAAGGATTTCATCGCCTAATTTGTTTATTCTGTTTTAAGATAGTTTATGCATTGGAAGTTACTTCTATTGTTGGTGCTACACGAAATGAGAAAAGTTTATGATTATCCAAATTCCTACTTAGAGTATGATCTTAGGAAGCATACGATCTAATATCGTATCAACTACTTTGCGCTATTGGCTGACTCCATGCAAAATTCATGAATTGTTTCATCCCTTCTACAAATTCAGATGATATGTTTCTTGTTTGATTATCAATTCTTTAGTACATTCATTCTCTCGAATTACTGTAATTCCCCAACATGTTTGCATTTTTCTTTTAATTTTTTATTGTACAGATGAGAAAAGAAACATGAGGATATATATGTATATATATAAAGTTTTGTCACTATTTTGCGACCATGGTAGTGTGGTCGCTTAATTTTAGTTGCATTTACCACGCACGTGTGTTCTACGTTATTGCTTAACCACCACAGTAAGACCAAAGTATCACTCACTCAGTGTCGCAAATTAGTCACAAAAATATGCGACCAATATGCCACGAATGTTTGACTATAACAAAACTACTATCTTGTAGTCGTATATTGGTTGTAAAAAAGCGACTACATAGCGTAGTCGCAAAGTGGTGCAAATTGATCACATTTTGGTCGTTATTTATGACAAATGTGTGACGATTATTTTTCGTCCCAAAATTACAACTAATTTACGAATACAAGTGCGCAATCACAAATTAGTCGTACTTTGGTTGCAAAATAATCGCTTTTTTTACGATCACGAATATACTCGCAAAACAGAATGGCAAAACCGGTGCCTTCTTATAATATTAATATTAATTTATATTTTTGATAAGGAATTAAAAAATCTATGTTGTTAAAGTGTTTATACTTGATTTTTTTGAATTTTGAGTCAAAGTGATTATCTATATGTCATTGATAATATTTTTGAGACATGATAGATTATAATGAATTGAAAATAAATGATGCTTCTTAGACCCTTCATTTAATTTGTGATTATTGATTTGACTTGGTTATTCAAACTTAGAATTTAATTACATAAACTTAAGCAAGTTTTTTTAGCTAATAAACATGATTGTTAAAAGAGAAATTAGTCAGTTTACACTACATGTTAGTCATTTATTTTGCAAATGAGAGTTGTTTATAAATACCACGTGGGCGGGACACATTCTCACCGTGAAAAGCTTTTTGCAGCCATGGCTGGTCTTATCCCCATTTCTCAACCTTTCTTCTCTTCAAACCCCAAATCTCCACCACAAATCGCCTCTCAAACCTCAGACTTCCCGCGCATTCTCTCTCGCAGAGACGCCGTGATTCTCTCATCCGCCTCTCTTCTCCTCTCCCTCTCTCCAACCGATCCTGCTTTCGCCTTCTCATTCGGAATCTGTACGCGCGCACACCTACTTAACTCATTCTTTGTTTCATTTTTTTTTTCAATTCCTTGATTTAAACAAAAAATCTAATCATCAGCCCCCTATTGGAAACAGCAGGACCTAAAGAATGGCTTAAAGATCAGAAGAAGAAGTCGTCGAAGTTCTTATTGGCTCCGATTGATGCTTCACGTGAAAGTCTTCGCTCTGCTTATCTTTCTCTCAGTACAAATTCTCTTTTCTTTCTCTTTTCAATTTCTTCTGCTTCCTTCAAGTTTGTCTGTTTGTTTATTTATCTTTTTTTCCTTAATATAAGCAAGTAGAGAATCTGATTATACGGATAAGGATTTGGTGAACCTTCAGAACCTGTTAAGGTCTTCTGCAAGAGATTGTGTCCCGAAGGAGAGAAATTCTCTTGTGGATTTTCAGTCTAAAACCGGAGTCGAGGTTCTTACATCTTCCCTGATTTTGATCTATAATAGTCTCAATATTTGGTTTTTATGAAGATGATGTTCATTGTTCAGGTTTGCACATTCAAGCTTGTTGTGAAGAATGCTGCTTCGTTGTTAGATGATAAGGATCCATTTAAACTGGAAGCAGAGAATATACTTAATGATCTTGTTAGGTAAATCTATAATCTGAGCTAGCATATGTTTCTTCGCTCTGCAATAGCTTTTGTTACTGTATCACAGATATGTAATGCAAATGCTCTGATGTAGTTCTTACTCAATGATGAGAGATTATGCTCTTTCGTTGCACTGTTTGATGATTCCGCTCTTTTATATCGCAGGTCCTTTGGTTCCCTCATAATGCTGACGAATGGGATTGATATGAATCTTCCTTCTGATAGGTTAGTGAAGATTACGGTACTAAAAACTCTTCATCTCTCTGGGTACAGATTATATTAATTGTATCTAAAGTAGCGCACTGTTCGTTTTGTTTAAACGTGTTTTCAGAGAAAAGATAGCAGATGCAGTTATGGAAGTTATCTCTTTTCTTGACAAATTTGAGAAGGGTGTCAAAGACTGCCTTGAGATCTGAGATGAAGTCGAGCTGTCTCAAAATTGAAGCTGTGTGAACTCAGTATGGCTGTTTAGGGGTACCAACATTTTGTTATAAAAATGAGACATAACGTAGAAATTTAATTATATGCTTGATGCTGAGCTTTATTCGTCACTTGAATTCGTTTGAGTTACAGCAAGAAAGAAAGATTAAGCCAAGGCTAGCCCTTTTTCCTTCATTACAGTTTCGAGGAGATGAAAATTATGGAACTTTTTAGTGTTTAGAGTTTAAGATATAGTGATTTGTTCTTTTCAATGGTTTATACATCAAATTATCAATCATCTCCTACACAATTTCTTTGGTGTGAAAGACTCATATATATGTTCTGCAAAAGAGTGCAGTGCCATATGATCTTACATGCTCATATGGTTCTCTACGGAAATTATCTGAGGCGGTGAACCAGAAGCCTCGACCAAATACAAACGGCAGCACGGTGTCCCATCATCTGGGTGGATCTGCACAGACCTTGGCAGGCGAAGGAGTTTGTTGAAGAGATTCAGAGGATCGTGCAACAGACCGAAATTTGCATCTGGATCACCAATCTGTGAAAGCTTGACATGAGAGAATCCCAAAGATGGTAAGAGCTGATCAGGCCAGTCACTGTAAAAGTGGAACACCGAGTTCGGGAGTGTAGCAGACGGTTTGTTCATGAAATCTGCCAAGAGAACTGTGCTGGTTAGCGCACACTTCTCAGCTATGAGCTTCAGTATGTGCATTGCCTCCATGTGAGACAGGTAATAGAGAATGCCTTCGAGGACCCATACAGTATTAATCTCTGGTAGAAAGCCCGATTTTTTAAGCTTTTCAAACCAATCGTTGTCTCTGATATCAATTGCTACTCTGACTAGTGATTTTGCAGTCATCCTAAGCTCATCTCTTGATTTTACTGCAGCTTGAACGAGGCTCGTTTTGGCTTGCAAGACAGCTGGAAAATCCACTTCGAATACATCACTTTTGTTCAAACAGTTTAGTCGGTATGATCTCGCATCCATTCCTGAATTATAATTGCAACATTTTTATGTTGGCTACTTATCTTCAACCTTTGCTTCCAGTATATTATATAATCTCACAAAATATATGCTTAAAATGTCTAAACTAGGGAGAAATCAAACCTGCACCGAGTAGAACAACCTGAGCTGCATCACTGCTGAAAGAATCCAAAGCAGCTTGAATCTTTGTGTCAAACCAAAGAGTTCGAACAGCTAGAATCACACCAGAGACCTCTCGGGCATTATTGACCCGGTCACTCTGAATCTTGGTGTGTAGGTTTCGCAAATGTGTCTCTCCAGCAAACAAATGAGCGAGAGGATCGTTAACAACATGTTTCCATAAAGCTCTTCCTGCAGCTGTTTGACAAGCAGATTTCTGAAGGTAGTCCCATTCTGTTTGAATGCTCATGTGCAGTTTCTTCACGCCTTCACTATGTAAAACCTCAGGTAACACAAGTTCTTCTTCAATATCAGGCCATATAGTATTAGTAGTAGTAGTAGTAGTAGTAGTAGTAGATGAATTATCTTCCGACTTTTTCTTATCTGTTTCAGACATGGTTTGTTCTTGTTCTCTCCTGAGAGAATAATGTTTTGTCTGATATATAATGAAGGAATGTGAGAAAATTTGTTTGTTGGTCGTAGGGATAAGAAAAGAGAACCACACAAAAGTGTAGAAGCGAAAGCATACGTTCTTATATGCATAACCACTGGCCTTTTGATTTATTTATTTTTCTCTTCTCTTAAAAAGAACAACGAGTGGCTCCACATTCAAGTTGTTTACTTTTTTTTTTCCTTCTCTTTGTTATTAGAAAGAAAATTGTGACAGTACCGTACTGCATTTACTTGATGATTTTGACCAACTAAATCAATTAGAGACTTCAGTGTACACTAGTTTTTAATTTATCTTCTTTTTTAAAAAACGTTTCTTTATCATTGCCGTTTTTGGACAATTAGATTTAATAGTCTTCTAAGGTGAGAAGTTTGATTTTTTTCTTTTGTCACTACTATTTTAAGTTCTTCAAACTAATTATGTTTTCGTTCGTATATGTTTTTTCTTCTTTTAAAATAGAGCGATTTTATACACAATACAGCTTTATCGAAATAGCATTATATTAAGGGTAATTAATTAAAATACCATTATTTTAAGTTTTTGTTTTAAATATAACACTAATCATTTAAATTTTCAAAAATAACACAAATTTAATACTAAAATAATTAAAAACTTTTTTCTAATGAAAAAATTTAAACTTTAAATTAGAAAATTCGAATCCAAACATTATGTTTTAATTTTATATATAATTTATTTAAAATAAATAATTATTTTTCTATAATAATTTGTGTTATTTTTGGAATTTTAGTTTTAGTGTGCTAAATTTAGAAGATAAACTTAAAATGATGTTATTTTACGGTATTACTCTTTATTTATTTAAAGTAAATAATTATTTTTACATAATAATTTATGTTATTTTAGAAAATTTATATTTAATGTTAATTTGGAAATTAATTAAATAAATACTATTTTAGAGTTCTTATTTTTATTAGTTTTTGTAAATAAAAACATAATTACACTAATGGTATTATTTTCTAGTTCCATATCATCAAAAATTTGAACCAATTATGTTTTTTCCACTATCTGCAAATTAAAGTTTGTTCTACTTTGTTACATTTGAGTTATGACTTTAGTTTCAGTTGACTGATTTAAAATATTATTTATTAGGTCGGTTTTGAATTTAATAAAGTCATAAACAAAAAAAAAAATTGCTGTTTTATATTATTTTATCATAATATTTTTGGAAGAATGATGATTTTTAAAAAAAATATGAAGTTGTCGTTAGCATGAACTTGTTTTGTTTAGATTCAGATCCGGCTATTAAAATGACAAATTTTCCATTTCTCTACTATGACAGATTTATAAAGCAACCTAGATTTATGGAAGATTTCACAAGTTAATCGTTTAGACATATTTGAGTTACGAAAAAAATGGTTAAGTTAGAATACACAAACTGCGATACAACCGATTATTTTACAAATTGCATTTCATTACAAACATTGATAGAAGCGACATTTTTACAAATAACATTTCATCTATTTCAAGCTTTGGTAAATTACGTTAGAATGCTAACTAACTACACAAGCAATGAATGTCCAAAACATATAAGTGACAAAAGAATTTTCTTTATATATTATGAATTTGATTGAAACAAGTGTGTTTGTCGTTGTTCCACTTTGACAAATTACTATGCATACATGTCATAGCACTGTAGCAGCGTTAGATTTGAATAGGATAGTGTTTATAGATTATGTTGCTGTTCAAATATGTTTCGGTAGCCACCGAATAAGTTAAAGAATTCAAGAATTAAATATGCTTTGGAGATTATAATTGAGAAGAAACCTCTTAAAAATAGAACATACTTGTTCAAAATGAATACATAATTACAAAGTTGTGAATTATGTTTGTAAGAAATGATTGCTCTAATTGCCATATGGACATGTAGTGCAATATGAAACAATTCTACCACAAAAATTTAAAAACATATAACATTTAAGTTAGCATAATAAACCTGACACATATAGTTAGATTAAAAAGAACAAACCGGAGATTGTTGATGTGAGTGATGTCGCCGATGATGTTGTTGTGATGTCTGATGAATGGTAGAAGGCGAAATTTGGTGGTTAGAGTTAGAAAATTTCTCGACCATCACTAAAAGAATGATAGTGAATACCGGACAATACAAAAAAAAATCATAGGATAATGATATGTTTATCCATTAGAACTATAGTAAAATTAGATGTTTATAAAACTAACTTCACATTTTAATATTTCCTGGTTTGAATATTTAAAACTATTTTTCTAAAACTGAGATTTTAAAATTTTAAAATCTACAAATATTGATTTTTGATATAATCCAAATAACAGGAAAATATTTTTCAAACTCTTTTAGGGAGAAATTGATTTCAAATTTTCACATCATGTAAAATTAGATTTTGAAATTTTAAATTAACGAAAACTAAAATATGATTTTAATTCGATAAATATTTGATTTTAATCATAGTTTTCGTCGGAAATTAACTTTTCTCCGAAAAATCAATAAAAGTTTAATTTAGAGTTTAATTTTTTTCTATTACAATATAGTTTTAATATATTTTAATATTAAATTTGTACTATTATTGAAAATTTAAACTAATTATGTTATTTTTGAAACAAAAACTTAAAATTTTACTATTTTACATAATTGCCCAAATAAAAATTATTGATTTATTTGTGTATTTAAAATCAATGAAATTCGTTTTAAATAATTAAATAATAATTTAAGTATATACTCAAATTCAAAGTTACTGTATAACATTTGAAATAATAAGCATACGCTTTTAGAAACTCATGCACATCCGTATAAATTATGATAAAAGCAGTCAAATGATAAATCATTAACCTCTATGGTTTTGGCATTACATTCTTTATTATTTTCTTACACGAATTATTAGACGACATAATTCGTCTACTATATTTGTATTCTATTGACCATTCTATGTTTTTCTCAATCGTCTCTCTCCCACGGCTTCCTTATCTTCCTCAATTTTGTCATTTTCTAACTTTACAGGAAAACCGGAAATATACAACTAATTTTTATTAATATATATAATTAAATAAACAAAAGACAAAGAACCCCACTTTCTCAAAATAATACTATTATTATATCATTTTATATGCTTTGTTTCTACAGAAAAAAAATAATCCCTTTTCCCTTTCTTTCTTGTTCAATCATCATGGAAACCCATATGCAACAGATGAAGAACAGTTCTCAAACTTTTTCTGAAAACCAAAACCCTAAACAAGAAGCTTTGCAATCAACTTCTTCTTCTCCTTCTCATGATGATTTCTCCTTCGCTATCTCTCTACAGGCTCTTCCTTCTTCTTCTTCTTCCTCGAAACTCATTAGCCCTACACTTAGAAAACCCAGTAAAACGACTTCGTCTCATCAACAAACCGATCCATTCACTGTCGATTTGTCTCCTGCGGATGACATCTTCTTCCATGGTCATCTTCTTCCTCTTCACCTTCTCTCTCACCTCCCTGTCTCTCCTCGAATGTCCACCGGTTCGTATAATGACGGATTTTCCCTCCCTGCCAACGATGTATTGCCTAACCAGTCCACTACTCTCCCCACCACAAACAAAAACAACGAAAACGCTATGAGCAAAATCAGTACGGAGGCGAAGAACAATGAAAAAGCAGAGAGATTTGACAAAGAGAGTCGGGTAAGAACCAAACCCATTAAACCCTTTTCTCTTTTTGGTTTATCTAAATGGAGAAAAGGGTTTGAATGCAACGAGCGAGATCAGCCGCAGCAGCAGAAGAAGAAGAAACTTACGAGCTTAGACTTAAGTCACGCAATCAAAAAGTATATAAGGATGCTGTTTCAGAGGAGAGAAAACGGCACGCAGTTTAGAAACAGAAGGCCGACTTCTTCTTATTCATTATCTTCCTCTTTAATGAGTTCGAAAGGAAACAGCAAAACAATGATTAATGGATCAAGAGATCTGATCAGAGGAAGGAGAGGTGAGTTATTCTCAGCTCCGGCATCGATGAAAACTTCTCCGACGAATAGTGGTCATCTCCGAGTGTCTAAGACGGGGCTTTCATCGAGTTCGGCGTCAACGTCCTCATCATCTTCGAGTGATAGCACTATGGAAGAGCTACAAGCAGCGATTCAAGAAGCTATTGCTCATTGCAAGAAATCTAGCGCCGTTGAACGTGGTGATAAGGTTAAGGATTCTTGAATCGTTTCTTGTTTTTTTTTGTCTCGGAAGAAGAAAAACAATTGTGTTTATGACGTGGAATTTTAAAATTACAGTAGACGTATATTATTTATTTGGTTTATAGAAAAGGAGTAATTGTGCCTACGTATTTTATGTCAATTTCATTTTATAACAAAAATAATATTAGTAAAACATATATATGTATAGAAAACTGTGTCGAGATTGTTAGAGTAATAGAAATATAACTACACAAGTACAGACTCTGTTTTATTGTTTGTTTCCACAAAGTGAGAAAATCTTCACACTGAAAAGTAAACAAGAGAGGGAAAAGCGAAATGCGAAGGGCGAAGGTCGAATGGGGAAGGACGAAGGGCGAAGGGTGAAGGGCGAATGGCGAAGGGTGAAGGGCGAATGGCGAAGGCCGAAGGGCGAAAGGCGAAGGGCGAAAAGCGAAGGCCAAAAAGCGAAGGGCAAAAAGCGAATGAATAAAAGTGGAAATAAGAGATTATTCATTAACGCTAAACCTATTAAAAAATTAGAGAAAAATACACAAATCTTTATCAACACCTTAAAAAACCATTTTTTTTTTCATTAGATCACAACGGATTTGTACAATAATACAACATATTCATATGAAAATTTAACACTTTTATACGAAAAATGGTGGAGTCGACCTCCACATTTATAGGATGGACGTAAAGATAGTGCAACCACTAACCCGTTTACTCTTCCCAGAAACCATCCTATTTAGCAAATAATAGAATCCTAAAATGTGATCATCACAAACTAAAAAAGAAAAGAAAATCGCTCACAAATTTTCTAAAAATTTTTTATCAAAATTTCTACAAAAGAAATTTTTATTAGAACCAAATTCTAGTTCTGAATTTACACAGATTTAATTTTATAATTTAGATCTAAACAGGATTTCTCTAGAAAAAACACTAAAACTAGGTATAAATAGTTGAAAATTTAGATCTAACACAAAATCAACTTTAGATTTGAATTAAAAACATAAACCACATATTCTATAAAAGAAAAATGTTCATTAAAATATTGAACTTTTGCATTTGTGCAATTTAAATACCGAACTTTTGAATGAGTCATTTAAATAACGATTTGTAACTGACTACGCTATTTAGGTATGCGATTAGTCAATATTAACATTATAAGTAATACCGTTAACTATGTTAATTATGTTTTATTTATTGGTGTCTAGGTTTAGTTAGTTAAAATAAGTAAAAAATTTAACGGTGTTATTTATTATGTTAATATTGACTACTCGCATATTTAAACTGACGTGATCAACTACAAATTGTTATTTGAATAATTCATTAAAAAGTTTGATATTTAAATAGCCTAAACTTAAAATTTCAGTATTATAATGACTGTTTTTACCTATTCTATAAGGGGGAATTGCTAAAAATGACCTAAAACTTGACTTCAAATGCAAGTTTGACAATTTACATTTTTTTTTGCAAAACTAACCTATGAGAGTGGAGAAATTATTGAACACTCCTTTGGTCTAAAAAATAATGTTGAAATGTCAATTACGTTTCAGTCTCTGCATGTTTTTTGTTATCAAAGCAGACTTCTCGGAGAAGTCTGCTTTGGTAGGAAAAACAGGTTATTCCGAGAAGTCTGCTTTAGTGAAAAAAACAGTTTATTCCGGTTGAAGCAGACTTCTCGGAAAAGTCTGCTTTGGTGAGAAAAACAGTTTATTCCGGTTGAAGTAGACTTCTCCGAGAAGTTTGCTTTGGTGAGAAAAACAGTTTATTCCGGCTGAAGCAGACTTCATGAAGTCTGCTTTGTAAATAAATTACCTAAATCAAATAAAATTTTGAAATATTTAAAAAAATTAAAATTGTTATTAACATAGTTTATATACATATCAAAAGTACGTAAAAGTTATAATGAATTCAAAAATAAGTAGATTAGATTCGATCTAATGATATAAAATATTTGCTAGTTTTTGTTGTTATGTGTTGTGGGTTAATAGTTGATGTTTGTGTAGAGAATTCATGCTAGAATTTGAAATATCATGTGATAAATTTGAAAATTTAGATTTACAAATTTTTAAAAGAAATTGTTTGAGTTTTGCATTTACTTAACTATCTTCAACATATTCATCCAATTTTTAACAAAACTTTTGCACATTTAGTGAATCTTATTATTTAGGGTTTAGGGTTACGCAGACTTCTCGAGATGTTGTCGTAGATTTAACAAAGCAGATTTCTCGAGAAGTCTGCACAAACCGGAAATTAAATGTAACTAAACCGGTTTTTTTCAATTTAGAGTTTAGAGTAATGTAAAAATACAAAGCAGACTTCGAGAAGTCTACTTCAGCCGGAATAAACTATTTTTTTCACTAAAGCAGACTTCGAGAAGTCTGCGCAAACCGGAAATTGATAGTTTTTAACCTAACCAAATTTAACTCTCTATATATAAAGAAGGTAACCCTAAAATTTTATCATAATTTCATTTCCAAAAAAAAAACATGGGAGTCTCCATCCTCCAAAAATGACTACAAGGTAAATTTTCTCTTCTTCTCGTTTTACCTCCCCTCTTTTCTTTTCTTCTTCTCTTCTCATGTTCTTTGTCATCTTGTTATTTTGTAGATCTGGAAAAAAATCATGAGATGTGAAAAAGGTAAGTTTTTTTTTGTTTATATGGTTTTGGGTTTGTGATTTTAGAATATTTTTATTGTTTAGATCTTTTGTTATTTTTATAACACTCTTTCTCGTCTTATAGTGTTGTAGATCTGGAAAAAGAAGTGAAGAGATCTAAAAACGTAAGCTTGTTGCTTTTATTAGTTTTAAATTTTTCGTAGTTTTTGTGATTTTTGTTGTGTTTGTTATTTTCTTAAGTTTTTTCCTATATTCTTATCTCATTTCTCATCTTGTATTTTTGTAGATCTAAAAAAGGAAGTCACGAGATCTAAAGATGTAAGTTTGTTATTTTTACTAGTTGTTACGTTTTTCATTGTTTTGGAGATTTTGTTTTTTTGTTGTTTTCTTAATTTTTTCTTATATTCTTATCTTATTTTTCATTTTCTATTGTTGTAGATCTAGAAAAAGATTTACAAAAACTAATTTTGTTGTTTTACTAGATTTTTAAAGTGATTTTTAATAGTTTTTAAATTTTTATATGGTTTTTTTAAGATTTTCAATAGATGTTTGAGATTTATGGTGGTGTTAGAGTTTTTTGTTGTTGTTTTTGAGTTTTCTTCTTACGTTTTGAATTTGACACTCATTTTTGAATTAATGGATTTTCGTGTTGCAGACTTCATTACAGGTTTGCAGATTTCAGTTGCAGATTTCAGTTGCAGACTTCAGTTGCGGAGTTCTTATATTCTTATCTTATTTCTTTTTTTTTTTTGTAGATCTGGAAAAAGATTCACAAAAAGTAATATTGTTGTTTTAGTTGCTTTTAAAGTGATTTTAATGGTTTTTAAAATTTTAGATGGTTTTTTAAAGATTTTCAATAGATGTTTGAAATTCCCCTTGAAATTTATGGTGGTTTTACAGTTTTTGTGGATGTTTTTGAGTTTTTTTCTTACGTTTTGAATTTGACTTTGGTTTTTGAATCAATAGATTTTCGTGTTGCAGACTTCATTACAGGTTGCAGACTTCAGTTGCAGACTTCAGTTGCAGACTTCACAACACGTTCTCATTACAAATGCAGACTTCACTTGCAGACTTCATTAATAATTACAGACTTTGTTTGTATTTTTGGTCATATTTTAAATGAATTTTTGTCAACTTTATTATACCTATCACTAGCTCCCATCACTCCACCTTATCAGTCAGTTTTCAATCAACTTTTTCAGAATTATAATAAACTATTAGTTGTATGTCAATCACCTTTCAATCAGCTCAAGTCAAATCATACTTATAAAATTACAAAATGACAACCATTAAAAACACAAATATTAGTATAAATTTTTATACATAGTTAAGGACTTAGTGCATATTTAAGATACTTAATGCATACTTCCTAATAACAAGAAAGAACAAGAACTGAAAGATATGTATAAACAATTCCATCAAAATACTAAGTTAACAGGATAGTGTTGGATGTTTTTGTAAAACAACATCGATAACATTGTGTCTTCAAATTAATTGAATTGATTGGTTACATGTTTCAGAAACTACACACTTATATCGGCAAACTTTGTTGTATAAATCTCGCAGACTTCTTTGCAGACTTCTCGGCAGGCTTCTTTGCAGACTTCTCAGCAGACTTTATACTTTGTCCTTACTCGTAACTTAATTTTCTGAGATACTCAACACTAAAACTGAATTTATTCATCTTTTACTTTACCTTAAAGAATGTAATCCTCAGCATTCGAGTAAACTATATTCTCATCTTCATCAACAAAGTAATCATCATCCTCAATTACAAACATTTTTCCTCCTCCTATATTATCCACAGAAAAATTTCAAGTCTCTGTAATAGTCCACTCCCCACAAACAACAACGATTTGGACCATTATCTGCGGTAAAAAATTAATGAATTTGATTAGATCATTGTACACATACTAAATTTTCTCACTAAAGTAGACTTCTCGGAGAAGTCTGCTTTGATCGGAATAAACTGTTTTTCTCACCAAAGCAGACTTCTCCGAGAAGTCTGCGACGTTTATTCCGATCAAAGCAGACTTCTCGCAGTCTGCGACGTTTATTCCTATCAAAGCAGACTTCTCGGAGAAGTCTGCTTTGATGGGAATAAAAATTGCTTTGACGAGAAAAACAGTTTATTCCTATCAAAGCAGATTTCTCAGAGAAGTCTGCGACGTTTATTCCGATCAAAGTAGACTTCTCCAAGAAGTCTGCTTTGATAGGAATAAAATATTTTTCTCGCCAAAGCAGACTTCTCGCAGTCTACGACGTTTATTCCTATCAAAGCAGACTTCTCCGAGAAGTCTACTTTGATAGGAATAAAATGTTTTTGTCACCAAAGCAGACTCCTCGCAGACTTCTCGGAGAAGTCTGCTTTGATAGGAATAAAAATTGCTTTGGCGAGAAAAACAGTTTATTCCTATCAAAGCACACTTCTCCGACTGCGAGGTTTATTCTGATCAAAGCAGACTTCTCCAAGAAGTCTGCTTTGATAGGAATAAAATGTTTTTGTCACCAAAGCAGACTTCTCGCAGTCTGCGACGTTTATTCCTATCCAAAGAAGTATCGAATAAACCTCGCAAACTTCTCGGAGAAGTCTGCTTTGATCGGAATAAACGTCGCAGACTTCTCCGAGAAGTCTGCTTTGATAGGAATAAAATGTTTTTGTCACCAAAGCAGACTTCTCGGAGAAGTCTGCTTTGATAGGAATAAACTGTTTTTCTCGCCAAAGCAATTTTTATTCCTATCAAAGCAGACTTCTCCGAAAGCAGACTTTTCCGAGAAGTCTGCTTTGATCGGAATAAACGTCGCAGACTTCTCTGAGAAGTCTGCTTTGATAGGAATAAAATATTTTTCTCGCCAAAGCAGACTTCTCGGAGAAGTCTGCTTTGATAGGAATAAACTTTTTTCTCACCAAAGCAATTTTTATTCCTATCAAAGCAGACTTCTCGGAGAAGTCTACTTTGATCGGAATAAACGTCGCAGACTTCTCCGAGAAGTCTGCCTTGATAGGAATAAAATGTTTTTCTCGCCAAAGCAGACTTCTCTGAGAAGTCTGCTTTGATAGGAATAAACTGTTTTCTCCCAAAGCAATTTTTATTCCTATCAAAGCAGACTTCTCCGAGAAGTCTGCTTTGATCGGAATAAACGTCGCAGACTTCTCCGAGAAGTCTGCTTTGATAGGAATAAAATGTTTTTCTCCCAACAACCACGATAATGATTGTTGTATGCATTGAAAAAGATGGTATTTTCGTAATATTTTTAAAAAATTTGTTCATAATGGTCTTTGTGTTGTTTTTGTTTTTTTTTAAGTTAATGGCAAAGTTGTAAATAAAGTTATTGTTGAAGGATAAAATAGAGATAGAAAGATAGTTTTGCAAAAAAAAATTTAAATTGTCAAACTTGCAATTGAAGACAAATTTTAGGTCAATTTTGCAAATGCCCCATTCTATAATACAAATTTAATATGAAAACTTTAACAAAAATCAATAATTTTGAATTTTTTCATATCGTTATATCCAAATTTTAACAAAAATAACCTAGTGATCATAAACCTTAGAGAAAAATTCAGATTCAACAATCTAAAATGTTTACTTATTAATTAAATCTAAATTTAATATATAAAATTATCAAACAGAAACTGAACATATAGTGCTCGATACCAATTGTTGGATTATTATAAATTCATAAATCATTTCCAAAATAACTGTATAAAAAAATTATGAATCTTATGATGGTGTTTTAATTAGTGTTATTTAGGGATCATTATCCTCTTTATTTATAAAAGTAATTTCTAATTTGTTTACTCGTTAAATTAGAAATCAATAAATGTATACACACAATAAATTTCATTAACTTTATGTTAAAGTAACTAATTAACATTTGATTAATTAAATAACTAAAAATTGATCAGCACTATGTGTGGGGATATGTAATTATAATATTTTATTATATTTTTATTAGTTTAGTCAAATAGTTTGTAGTTTATAATTTTTTATTGAATGTTAAATTATTTTATAAAATAGTTGTAGTATAAATACAAATTAAAATTTTAAATTGTTAAATATAATATTATAGTTAGTTTTTTCAGGTGAAAAAATTATTCAAATATATTAATAAAGATCTAAATTTTAAATATTAGATTTTATAATATTTATGAATATAATTTGTAAAATATGAATGTAAATTAAATTTTTATAAATGATTAAGTTGTTATATATATTAATATAATTAATTAATTTATTTGTATATAAAAATTAGTTAAGTAGATTAATAAAAATTTGAATTTTAAATATTATATTTCATATACTAATTATCTATTTTAACCTTGTTATATATTTGGTATTTGTTTTTTAAATTAGTTATTTATAATGGTAATTGAAATAATATTTTACAAATTAACTATTTTTTTTAAATATAATTGTGAAATAATAACGTAAAGATTATTTTAACACATTAATTAAGACATGTGAATCCAAATGGATATAACAGTATCATAATTTTTTTATTGACTGATAGAAATAACAAGATTCAAAACATTGTCAATAAATCTATGAACTCTCGTCGTTGTCAACAAATTGGTCGCATCAATTCTTTAAGTGTTTTTAGTCCTCTTTTCATCCTATTATTTAACTCTTTTTTGTTATCATAGTCTTCATTGGATTAGGAGTCAAATATTTGATTCTTTGTATGATATTATTTTATTTGTAGAACCAAATTCTAGTTCTGCAGTATCGGTTGCAAATTACTTGCAATTGACCTAATCCAAACTCAAACCTTTAGGCACGGCTCGGGCGTGTGTGTGGTTGTGTATGTACACATGCTGCTCTTTCTTTTATAAGATAATGTGGTCCTAAGGCTTTGAAACCATGCTATGACTTCTCCGTCTCATATATCAGCAAATTTCAATCCACACTTTAAAGGTGGAACAAGTGACAATTTTCCAACTTTATGCTTTTCAATTGTCATTGTGTTTGTCTTCGTTGTAGTCCATTCAGTTGGATTAATTTAACTTAGTGAGAAACGCATCACATTTCAAGTTTTGAAGATTTGATGACCAAACATCACAAACATATGACCACCGCAGACAAAACAGAGACAAACAACATCGTTGCGGACATAGAAAGAGAACGACAAATGTGAGCTAGAGAGGCCGGAGTAGAATTATGAACATCGGTTTGTCCTGAGTTTTTGTCTGATGGAGAAACAGGTGAAGGAAGAATCATCTGCGGTGGAGCAGGCAAAGTTTGACTAGTCGGGGCCGCGGCCGGTGGGAGACGTGGCGTTGAGGACTGTGGACCCATTGAACTCTAAAAACAACACATCATGATTTGGTTTAGCCAAATTTGAAAAAGTTATATCAATACTACCTTTATTGGACTTGTCTCATGTGACATTAGATTCACATAAATCAAATGTTACTAAATCTTTTCTCTTTACAGCATAATCTATACTTACTTGGTTATAGGTAGTCTTGGAGAGGCCAATGTCATAAGTCATGGTTAAATCAGGTTTAAACAAACCGAATGCTCGCTCAGACCCTTTCCCCGGTTTGAGATTTTCGTCGTACAATGCAAACAAGTATGTGTCGGTTACTTTCCCGGGCATAAGAGGCGTTCCGGCCATTGATCGCAAATGAGCTATGAGATTTTTATTGTACTCTTTAGCGTTCTCGATAGTCGCACCAGCCTCGGTCGGGTCTCCCTTGTACGGCCACCCAGTCTCAGCCACTACTATCTCTACGTCCTTGAATCCCATTGAGTCCAAAGCTGAATGCACCACATCAACCTTCATAAACCAAAATTTTACTCGTTAACCACAAACAAATTTACTATTATATAATTTATCTTTGTATTCATTTTGCAAATGTTGATATCAGTTTTTCTTCCTACCATTGATTTGCAAATGTTGATATCACTTTACCGATTTATTCTAATTTTCCTCCAAAAGCAAATGTTTTTCATTCTTTTTAAAAGTTGCCAAACTCTTATTGCATAACTCCAATACAATTTCTTTATTTTTTAAATTTCAACTAATTTATCATTTCATTATATATTTATAATATACTAAAATAATTTTTTTGGAAAATTAACTAAAATAACATTATTTCAAGTTTTGATTTCAAATATATCATTAATCATTTAAATTTTTAAAAATACCACAAATTTAATGCTAAAATAACTAAAAATTTCTTCGTAATAAAAAATAAATCCTAAATTAGAAAAAGTGAATCCAAACATTATGTTTTAATTTTAGATATAATTTATTTAAGATAAATAATTATTTTTACATAATAATTAGTGTTATTTTTGGAATTTTATTTTTACTGTGCTAATTTTAGAGTATTACTCAAAAAAATTTTGCGTGAAAATTATCCAATCGGTGCTTTTATTACTTAATATTTGCTTTGTAAATAAAGCTAATTCTCTTAAAAATCTGTAGAATATGTAAAAATATTTAGAAGTGATTTATATAATTTAAAATATAGAATATAAAAACTATATAATTTTTTATTTTTTCAATTAAACAATATTTATATTTATGAGCAGGAATATTTGCTGACAGAAAAATCAAACTTTTTAACTTAAAACATCAGTAATATTAACATATAAAGTTGGATAAACAAAAATATAGTAATATATAAAATATATCTGAAAAAAATTCTTTCAACTTAGTTCAATAACTAAAACCTAAAATATGACAAAAAAATATATAAAAAGTAAAAAGGTGGTGTAAAACCTGAGCATCGAACATGTTCATATACTTGACGTTGGTGTTGGGGTCAACACGGCCAGGATTAGGCTGAAAAAGGCAAAAGGCTAACGTATCGGGTCTCGGGTCACTCTGGTAAGCGAAAAACGGGTACGGGTTAATCGCGAAAGGCGACCCGGTCGCTCTGTTAAACTCTAGCAATCCCTTCAATATATCAGCATGGTCGGCAGCGAAAGCCCCAGCCGACGGAGGCTCTGACCGGCCAATAACCGACATTGTGTGTACAGTCGAAACCTTTATTTTTCCACCACCGAGTGACGCCGCATCGAGAGCACTTTGGACATTTCGCATCGCCGGCAGGAGCTGCGACATTAGATTACCATCGCCGAAGGCTGTTACCTCGTTGCCCACCATAACGAGAGTGATCTTGCTCGCCGGGTAATAAGGGACGACGTTGGTTTCGACCCAGCTTCGGGCTAAATTCGGGTCGGATGCTAAACCGGGTACGTCCCCTGTCCCGATCACGATCTCGATCCCAGTGTTGGCTAGAGCCTTGATTATAGCCGGATCGGATCCGTAGAGACGGACTTTCTGAATAGTTGTGGATTGAAGGAGCTTTGCGGTTGCTGAAGGTGGCGGGAGATTGTCGGCGACTTGGCCGTAATTTACTCCGATGAACGGTTGAGACTCTGTTTTGATTCATATAACAAAAACAAACGATTTAGACAAATGAAATATGATTGTAAATGGGATTTTGAGAATAAACTTACTTGCTTGATGAAGAACATGTAAACACAAGAAGAAAAGTAGAATGAATGGATAAACAGAAGCTGCCATGGCAGGAATTATTGCTCTGTTTTTTGTCTTTTTGGTTCTTGTGTATTTAAAATGATCTCTGATTTGTTTTATTACAAAGAGCTATGGAGTAGAAGTGGGTAATCTATAGATATAGATGCAGAAAACGACCGACGTTGAGGTAAATGTAATCTACTGTTTTCTCACATTTCAAAATTTAATGGTAAAAAGACACGAATCTCTTTTGCTTTAGACTTTAGACCAATGTACGTTAGTGAAATACCTTTTTGGTCAATTTAGTGAAATGCCTTTAAACTGAAATGCAAATACATGAAAGTCTTAATACCATAAAATAATATTTTTAATTTTAAATATGATATTTTTTATTTTTTTTATTTTAAATCTATCACGTTAACTAAAATTTTTAAATAACAAAAATTATTATATGAAAATAATAATTTCTCTAAATAAATTATAGATTAAAACATGGACATTTGTTTAAAATACCACTATTTCAAGTTTTTTTGTTGTAAATATAACATTAATTATTTAAATTTTCAAAAATACCACAAATTTAATATTAAACTAATTAAAAATATCATTCTAATAAAAAAAATTTAAATTCTAAATTGGAAAAATGAAATTAAACATTATGTTTAATTTTATATATAGTTTATTTGAGCTAAATAATTATTTTACATAATAATCTGTGTTATTTTAGGAATTTTATTTTACTGTGATAAATTTAGAAAATAAACTTAAAAATGTGCTATTTTATGGTATTACTTTTAAAACATTAGGTTTGAGTTTCTTTTTGTAGTTTAAATTTAGATTGTTCTATTAGAAAAAAGATTTTAAATTTTTATTTTTAATAATTTAAAATAATGTTATTACATTTAGGGCAAAATCTAAAAAGTGATATTACGAAAAATTATCCTTAATTCTTTTTGTCATCTATTTTAGTTTTCTTATAATAGCAAAGGGAACTATAATCTCGACAAAGTGAAAAAAAATATCTGAAACTTTAATTGAGACATCCTGAAAGATTACAAAACACAAAGTTCATGAGAATTAGAACTAAAATCCGAATTCTATAAAACACACAAAATATTTAAACACAAAACTATTCAATAGATCTTAAAGTAAGATAAGGAAAAATGATTGTCAAGTATAAGAAATATATACCATCACATGATCACACATTTAGAGTAATAAAGTATATGACTACATGGGGAGGAGAAGTGGAGTTTGACTCCACCGTCTCTCATAGGAAAGTACTAAATCTTCGTATGAAGATATTGAGCTATTGGGTCGGCCCGTTGTGATCCAGTGACAAAAAAAATATATGGCTAACTACACGGACTATATAATTAATATGTTGATATGTATAAACTAATATAAATTATGTTATTAACATCATAACATTTCTTTCAATTGGTCGAAAATCCGAAGTTGTATCCGGTGATTAAAAAATCAAGATCCGACCCCAATTTAAAATATATCCAATTTTAAATTGATTTGCATAATTTCTATCCAATTTTTACATGATTTTATATCTGAAGAAACTAGCCGATTATTATTTCCAAAAACAACCATTAATTTTAAATTCGGTTAGAAATTATATCCGGGTCGGTTTGAAATTAGGTACATTTTAAATTCAATTCGGGTCATGATTTTTTAATCATCGGATTAGAGTCTCTGATTAACTGTCGACCAATTAAAAAATTACACTAGGTAAAGGAGACTAAAACCACTAAAGAAAAAAAAACAGATTCAAGACTAATGTAAACACAAAAACACAATGAGAATAAGTATCCTCCTCATGTAGAAAGAAAACTGAGCCAAACGCCTTGAAATGTTCTTTATACTACTCTGATGAACTGAACAACATAGAAGATGAAAGAACCCTTAGAGATGCAATACAATGATCTCTCGTTGAAAGGATGAGAAAATCACAAGCTTTTAACTAGCAGATAAATCTTATTCATCCTCTTTGATTTGAAAGTCTTTACTATTGTTGAGATCTCTAGCTAAAAAGGTTCCTCAAATGTAAAGTTTGGGATAATATGCTTTTGATTTGGTCACGATAAATCGTAGAAATATTATTTTACGATGAAGGAAAGTGATGAATAAACCGGTTGAGAAAACAACATCGTTTTTATTTTAGTTTTACACAAAATGAGATTGAATTAACAACTCAGGTGCATAACTTTATATCTAATAGTTTGGTACGTAAAAAAAAAAGAAAAGTTGAGACTGAATAGATTAGGAATAGTTTAGTGCCAAAACAAGAAATTTTTGAGTTTGATTGCTTTAAAATATTGTCTACTCCATTCTAATTATTTGAATTTATTCATGTGGTAAAGTATTTGGACTCTTGGTCGAAACTCTGGTATTATAAGACAATCCCAAAAGAAAACATTACATTATAAGAAAATACGTAATAAAGAAATGAAACTATGTATAAATATGTGTTCCAAAGGCATTTGAAAGAAACAATAAAGAAGATTAAAATTCGAAAGTGTATTTAGTTAATTAGTTGCATGAAAAAGTGAGACAAGGAATTTATAATAAACTAATAATCCTCTTTGAATGATTAATCAAATAATTAACTAGTTGAATTAATTGAGTAATTGGATTTTTCCTTCTCTACTAAGAAATGGAAGAATGCGACAAAGGTGGTGGAGGAAGAGAGTAAGGAATTAGAAATTCTTAACATCAACCACAAAAATGGAAAAAGAATAATAAAAAAAGAAAGAAAGAAGAAGAAGTCACTTTTGTTGTGGCCTAAGAAAAAGATAAAGCATGTTATATGACTATTGTGTTTTTTTTTTCTTCTCAAAAGGATGAAGAAATTATTAAAAACAAAAGCAAAAAAGGTGTAACATTTGAACTAGATTTTTCAAAAATTGGGTTATTTGAATAATTTCATATTGTAACGTGGCTTTCAGATTTTTTTTTTTAAATTGCTTACTGGAAACAATATTAACAATATGATTAGATCAGTATTTGTTGCTAGAAATTCGGGTTTGAAGAAATTTTAATTGTGACACAAAATCGTAATAGATCAACTTGTTGAGTATAAATGTGGACAAAAGGAAAAATATACATGTGCATTGATAATTTGGACAGAATATAACCAATATTAAAACTAAAATCAATATCCTACTATAGAGTAATAGCTTAAAATAATATTATTTTAAGTTTATCTTTCAAATTTAGCACAATAAAACTAAAATTTCAAAAATAACATAAATTATTATGTGAATATAACTATTTACCTTAAATAAACTATATATAAAACTAAAACATAATGTTTAGATTCACTTTTTTTTCAATTTAGGGTTTAATTTTTATTAGAAACAAGTTTTTAATTATTTTACTATTAAATGTATGATATTTTTGGAAATTTAAATGATTATTGCTATATTTGAAACAAAAATTTGAAATAGTGTTATTTTAATCAATTGCCCTATCCTATATTTTGGAAATTTTATTCCAAATTTATTATATTAAAATTAAAAGTTTCAAAATACCAAAATATTTATATAAAATACTTATCATATAAAATTAAATATTATATTTGGATTTATTTTAAATTTAGGATTTTTTTAATAATAATAAATTTTTAAGATATTTTAATATTAAATTTATACTATTAATAGAAAATTAAAATAAAAATATTATATTATCTATAAAAAAATTAAACAGTGATATTTTGGACAATCGCCATTCAACTAATATAAACCTAAATTGGTGGGATGGGAATAAGAAATTCAGAACACATAACTAATTAATTTCACAAGTCGTGTAACGTATTTTTTAATTGATATTTCTAATTATTATAAAATTATTTATGTATTAACTCTGAATAGCGACAAACTTGTGATTAAATCAATATTGCACAAGTCACAAGTTTTACGACATGACAATTCCTTTGCAGCCAATTACGACAACATTGCGAAGCTATATAGAAAGCTAAGCATATAAAACTTATTCTAAACATAAACTAAAGAAAAAAGTTAAGAAAAAAAATAATTGATTAAAATAATAATATTTCAAGTTTTTTTTTTGTTATAAATATAGTAGTAATCAATTAATTTTTTAAAAATAACATAATTTTAATATTAAAATAATTAAAAACTTTTTCTTAATAAAAAAATTTAAATCTTAAATTGGAAAAATTAAACCCAAACATTATGTTTTAATTTTATATATAGTTTATTTAAAGTACATAATTATTTTCACATAATAATTTATGTTATTTTTAAAATTTTAGTTTTATTGTGGTAAATTTGAAAAATTAATTTAAAATAGTGTTATTTTAGGGTATTACTAAAAAAAATCTAACAATAAGCTAGGTTTGGACATTGAGTTATTCCATTTGGTTTGGTTTGAAATTTTTTTTAACTTTGAATTTTTTGAATTTTAAAAATAGATTTTATTCGGATATAAACTTTATTTGGTTTCAGTTTGGTTTGGTTTAGGTATTTTGGATTATATTTAGTTTAATATGATTTGAATAAAATAATAAAATTTTATTTAACTACTACTTATATATATATATATATATATATTAAGTAAAAATTTTTATATTTAGTTAATGAATTTTAGTTAGTTCGGTTTTATTGTAAAATTCAGATTCAGTTTAGTTTGCGATCGGTTAATTCGAATTTGAAATTTGTATTCTATTCAAGTTATATTGCAGTTCAATTTTGGTCCGGATTCGGAAATTTTAGTTCAGTTTTGAAAATTTTGATTTAGTTGAGAATTTTGCCCACCTCGACAATAACCTTTGAATAAGTTCTAAATTTACTAAATTTATTACGTCAATTAGATTAATAATCTACATAAAAATCTCACTTTGCCCTTCGTTTGGATTCCATACCAAGTTGATTAATAATCCACATAAATTTTTAAAAAAGAAAAAATCCACTATTTGCATATAAAACATAACATTAAAGAAATGGATATATGTCTCAAGTTTATAACAAAAAATGAGAGCTCAAATTTGACTATATGCATATAAGATCTCTGGTTATCTCTTCCATGAGTCCATTAAAGACTTCCCTCTCTAAGTCTCTTACAACATCATCTTTCTCGATGAAAGCAAGCATCAAATTATTCCAACCCATGTCCCACATTGAGTTCAAGTTTGGGTCTTTATGGTGAACATCTCTTTCCAAAACCTTTGGTAAGTAGTCTTCAACAAGTGATCCAGTGTAACACTCCCTACCATACACTCTCAACTTCTCGAACTCTTTGCTTAATTGTTTAACAATTTGGTCCAAAGAGCTTACTTTAAAGCTACTGATGGGTGACTTCACGAAAGGATGTACACTTAACTCTTGAAATCTCCCTTTTCGTTTCATTAGCTCATAGCCACAGTCGAGGATTAGATTCTTGTCTTCTTGATTGTAGTTACTCCCACCCGTTTCATGAATGGCTTTGAGAGGAATGTTGAGTTTGAAAAGTGTTTCTGCTGTGTCTAGGAATAGTTGGCTTTTCATAACTATCTTCTTGAGGATTACTTCCTTTTCGGACAATGTCTCTGTAGTTTCTGTTTTTGAATGTTCTTGTCGCTTCTCCAACAAGAGTGAATCAGCCTTCATTTCTCCATTGGTTCCTGAAATAGATGAAACTTGTTTCTTCGTTTTCAATATCACTGAATGTCAAGTCTCAACAAGAAAGACTGAAATTCCATTTTTATCTACTTCTTACCTTTATATACTATCTTGGATAGTCTATTTGAATCTCCATCAGATTTCGATATTGGAGCTTGTTGATCCATTACATCTGTGAACATAATCTCATGATGCTGCTGAATATAAACAAAAATGATTAGATGTTACTATTAAAGGTAAGATAATATGTTGTAATATGCTTACATTTTCTGGTGTAATATCTTCGCATGAGACTCTTTCTGCAGTGATAAGTAGAATTGAATCATCTTTGATTTCTCTCTTATTGATGCTTTGATCCTTTGATGATTTGAACTTAACACCTGAAACTTCCATGATTGTCTCATCTTGATCATACTTTCTATCTGATTCTTTGTAGTAAAGTTTCCGACTCTCTTTTGGCTTCGTTACATCGCAGAATCTTCCATTTAGATTGACTTTATACGTTTCTTCTTCCTTTTCCCTTTGTACAGTTTCAACATGAGCAGAGCTTTTCCTCAGAGCTTTAGTTTTTTCTGTGAATGGTAACTTCATTTGTGAACTCAATGGTTTTAGTGAATGATTGGTCATTGCGCCATTCATTTTCTGCAACTTCTCTTTTCGAGTTTCTTCCTGAGAATGAGTAAGAGTAAGCTTTCTCTCAAAGCTAAGTTTTTGTGAAAGCTTTTGTTGGCTCCTTGCAACAACCTTCTGTTTACTTTCTGCTGTAGATGAATTCTTTCTCATGACATTTTTCTTCTTCATTTCTCCATCTTTGTTCTCTGAAACCTTGTTTCTTCTTCCGCTGCTCGAATCATCTTTCCCCAAAGTATCCTTCTGATGAGACTTGGCTTTGTAATCTATCTCATTCCCGGTTCGAATCTCCTTATGGATTACTAAATCCAATGATGTTGTGTTCCTTTGTGACTTATTTTCATTCTTGGTCACTTCTTGATCTTCTGGAAACTCTCCTAATCCCATCAACTTCGCAACAACATTCGGAATCCTTCCCTTATGAGGTTTGAAAGATCTATGTCCGGTATCTTCGATACTCGCCTTTGCAACTTCTTTAATCTTTATATCACTTCCATTGGGAGCATATTCCTCCTCCTCACCATCATCATACGCTTGAAGCAGCTTGATTTGGTTTCTTCTCTGTGTTTTGGTAATGTAATCAGAAGAAGCTTGTTGAATATCAACAAGCAAACGAAGAGACTGTTCCAATTCAATTGCACCTTCGATGATCTCTTCCCCGCATTGTATCGAATATCTTCCTTTACGAAAACTGAAACCATTGCTACATGATTTAACAATCTGATTCAGTTTTTGAGCACCTTTTGATATTTCTTTGATATGAACATGAACCATGGGAAGTTTTTGACTGCTTGAACAAGTTTCTTGTTGAATCATTCTTCTTTCTCCTCTTCCACATCCCAAAGATCTTTTTCCTACTTCATGGAGGAAACTAATCATCGAAGCATTACTCGAAGAATCTCCTCTTGTAGCTTTCCCAGCATTTTCAAGCGCAAATGCTAATGCTTTCGACAAATCGATTTTCTCCATCCTTTGGCCTTTTCCATAAGGAAGTATCTGATTTGAAGTCTCTAAACTACCAGTGAATGATTTAGTTCCTCCATAATTGAAATCTTGAAATGTTCTCTGTGTAGCCAATAAAGTCTTAAAACAAGATAATGGCAATAGAATAGAGTCATTTGTGTATTTTTTTAAAAGAAATTCTAAAGATACTTCACAGCTTACAGTTTTGGGTCTGCTTTCTTTAAAACATCTGTTAGAATATGCATAGTTATCTGCAACCATGAAACCAAAACATCGACAATAATTGGAAATTCTCACAGGCAAAATTTCTTGTTGGGATGTATGCAAATAAGAAGATCTCATCAAAAATTGATCATTTTTTACCTGAGAATGAAAGCTGTTCCTTCCTAACTCGAAGATCATCCAACAACTTCTGTGCAAAATCTGACCTTTTCATCATTCTCTTCTCTCCAATCGAACTCATTCTCAGTCTCTTCAGATTTGCATTTGTGGTTTATTTCTAATACATGTTCTTCAATTGTTTACTCGAGTCCATTTAATCTTTAGTTGAAATGGTTCTTTCATTGTTTGGTGGGAAAAACTCAGAGTAGTGATAGCAAAAATAACAATGGAAGATTCAAAGTATTAAATGTATGGATGATTGACGTGAACGTTAGGTCATTGACAGTAAAATGTGTATGTTTCTAACTTTGATTGCAAGTTAAGCAATGACGAAGGCTCTTTCTTACTTTGGCGACTTAACTTTCAAGCCTCTCACTCTCAATCTATATTTATTGTTTTATATGCTTAGCCTCTTGTGGTGCATTTGAAGTTTTATTATATGAATATTATATTATACATATTTTTGATAAATATGTTGGGATAATGCATGTCAATATCCTTATATGATACAAATGTTTTTGGTATTCGTGAATATTCTTAAGAACGCAATTCTCAAAAATGTCATAAGAAAGTTTTTGCTAAAAGAATATTTTGTTGTAAAAATAGGGTAATTTTGTAGAATATCATTTTAAAGTTTTTATTTTAAATATAACAAAATTAATTTCAATTTGCATTAATAGCACAGTTTAATATTACAATAGTTTAAAAATTTTGGTGTTAAAAAAATTAGAAACTTAAATTGATAAACAAAAACCTAAAGATAATGTTTTAATTTTATTTTTAATTTATTTATAGTAAATAATTATTCATATAAAATTTTTGGAATGTTAATTTTATTGTGTTAGATTTGTAATAAAAAAATTTAAAAATATATTGTTTTAGTGTAATACTATTAGAATAATACATTAAATACCACTTTTTAAAATTTTTATTCTAATTCTAATATTTTAAAATTAAAAATTTTAAAATAACATAAATAATTATATGAAAATACTTATTTAATCTAAAAAAGCAATCGTGTTCTTTCCCAATTCCTCTTTTTTAACCCAAAGCATAACCTGAAATTCAACCTAAATATGCTAAATAGAATTGGAGTTGTTGTAGTCGAATTCATACTACATGAAAAAAAGGTCACAAATAAAATGGGAAAAAGGAGAAAATAGTTATTAAAATACTGAATTTTTATGTTTGAGCCATTTAAATACCAAACTATTTAATGAGATATTTAAATAACGATTTATAATTCAGTGCGGCGATGCGATTAGTCAACATTAACACCAAATTAACACCAAAATTGGTTCTAACGATGATGTGGTATCTCGATTTCTAGTTTTAGTTGGTTAAAATAAGTAACAAAATTAACGGTGTTATTTCTTGTGTTAATGTTGACTAATCGTATATATAAATCGGTACAGTTAATTATAAATCGTTATTTAAATAGCTTATTAAAAAGTTTGGTATTTAAATATCCCAAATACAAAAGTTTAGTATTTAATGACCAGTTTTCCTAGAAAAAAATACTAGTTCTAGTTCAGAAAGGGTCTGTTTATGTACTGCAAACAGACTAAATTCTGTCTTCTAGTAGTTATATTCGTGACAGTTAAAATAAAACTTAAAATGAATTAGAGTTAAAACGGTAGATAAAACATCAACCATCAAACTAAAACTAGAGTTATTCCCAACTGCTAAAAGATCCACTGCACTTTGAGTGAAGGAAATAACCATTTCCAAAATATTATGAATGAGCAAATTTTACTTACTTTAGAGAACAACACAGTTCGAATCTAATGGCTAAGATTAGAGAGGAAGTGAATGAATCGTTTTAGTTTAAGCTAAAGTTGTAATGCAGGAATTAGTCTAGGAGAAGAGAAACAAACAAATCGTAACATGTGGTGTGTGCCTAAGGTAGACATTTTCAAATGAAATGTAGGTAATGTATAGGATAAAAAACTTTTGACAGCGGGTGGAGATTGGGTTTTAAAAATTCATTTTGGTAATGTTTTTTTGCATAGTCAAAGATTATTTTGCCGGATACAATCTGCAGAGAGAATGTAAAATTCGTTTGTCTTACGTGGGCAATAAAAAATATGTTTTATCCAGATATACATGTACCTCCAACACCTCTACAACTCGGAAGAAAAAAGGTAAGTAAGAAAGACAAAAAAAAAGAAGAACAGTCGAAATGAGTTGCCTACGAACATGCAACCGAAACTGTTGAAAAAGATAATACATTGTGAAATACATTCTGAAATATGTAGACCAACTAACCACAACTCGAAATACCATAAGAAAGAACCATTACATAAATTCATAGAAACACAAACATCTTACAAACACAAACTAATCAAAGAAAGAGAAACAGTAAACTCATATTCATCAATTCAAGAGCATCCAACCATTAGCATTAATCCAATCACTACGCAAATCTTCTTCTTCGTCATGTTCTTATTGCTTCATCCAATTGAAATTATACATTTTCCAGTCTCTTTTTCGATTTTCATATGAATCTTTTCAACATATATTCTTTCATTTTCATGACGTTTAGTTCTTCATCAAATGTTGAATTTTTGAATTGTAATACCTCGATCTTATTTATTATTGCTTTATCAGTCTATTTGAAAATGTGGATATCATTCATAAGCTACATATACACCCAAAAAAACATTCATCACCTACACATAACACTCATTGAAATAACAATAGCCTGGAATCGGACCTAAAAAATCAACTACAAACATCGAAATACCTTGTTTGATGCAGCAAAAGAACACCTCAAGTATCTGCGGTAAAGATTTAAGTCCGATCGATTTTGAAGTCTTGGCTGCGAATTCTGCCCCACACCAACACGCTTTCAACAAATCCACAAATCTTCCTCTTGCATGCCTAGTCGATGATCCAATCGAACCTCCAGAAGCATTACTCATCTCAATTGAAGATTTTGAACTCGAAAATCCCTAAATAGATTTAGGAAATGGATTTTAGGGTTCTTTAAAATTAGGAATTTTAAGTTCGAGATTTTAAAAATCGGATTTGGGTTAGATAACACTGGGTCACAGGTTATGCTTCGGTTCTATGGTTCAAAATCGGATTTATGTTATAAATCAAGAAAACCAATATTTGAGAAAAAATTATTTCGAACTTACGGTTCAAGGAGATATTAGTTTACAACTATTTTATGAGGGTTATTATCATTGAATCTTTAGTTCGGGGTACATGTGGTGATATACGGTAGTTCTAAGGGAAAAATAGGTTTCTAAGGGGAAAATAGGTCATCAGTCCTTAAATTAATTAATAAAATTATTGATGAGACTGAATCTAGTGATTATACCTCAATCATTTTAACTATCGTTTCTCTTTTTAATATAAGTAGATATATTAAAATTCATTTTGTCGTTTATGTAATATCAAAATTTATAATGTAATATTGTATATTGAACAAAAAAAATTTGAAATTAATATGAATATAGAATATCCCTAATATACTAATTAAGAAGCATTTTAACAAAAAAATTTCATATTAACGTCTGATTTATAAATATATCACTGATATATCATACTATGAGAGTGTATTAAGACAAATATTGCATAATATATAATTTACTAAAGTATTTACGAAAAATGGTGACAAAATTTAATAGTATGATATATGTAAATTTTTAATATTTCGACATAAAAGATATTTTAACATAAAATATAAATATAATATAAATACAAAAATATTATGAATTTTGAAAATTAGTTAAACAAAATATAAAACAAAAGTTTAGTTTAATTGATTATTTTTCACATATACAATTTATTAGTTATTAGTTTAATTGAATATTTATCACATATATATATATATAAGTTTTTATCAATTTAGTAATCTTGTTTATCAAGATAGATAGATTAAGTCCATTAGTATAATTTGATTTTATTTTCTATTTTATTTGTATAATTAAAATTTAAATTTTTTAAAAATTATTTTAAAATAGATTATGTATATATCTAATTTATATTTACTAAATAATTAATTAATTATAATGTTAATATTAAATCAAATATATAATTATAATACAGTTAGATTAAATAATTATATAAAAAATTAGTTAATTTGTTATAATTGGCAAACTTGACGGCGGGTGAGCAGGTAAAAAGTGAAGTCGAACGTGCGTGGAATCTAATCAAACGGCCAGGATTAAATCAAACGATGTCTCGTTAAAAACTTAGGGCTTCCTCATACAGAAGCCGAACGCGTTTTTCACTTGCATTGAAATTCGAAAAAAAACCCATTAATTTCGATCTAATCTTTGCCATTAATAGGACAACCACAAAACTCCTCAAGCTTTCCTCAGACTTGTCCGAACTTGTCAAAATCTCTATCAATCACACGCACGACACTAATGGCGGATACGAAACTTCAGTCCCCGGAAGTGACGGCTGTTGAGGAAAATCAACGGATAACATCGCCGGCGCCGCTGCCACGTCGGATGGGGATGAGATATCCATCGGCGATGGTAATGCCGCATCAGATGATGTATACGCCACCGCCTTATTCTCCTTATTATCATCATCATTCTCACCATAATCAGCATCACCAATCTCGTGGCAACAAGCATCAAAACGCTTCAAACGCTGAGAATAAGACGATTTGGGTTGGTGATTTACTTCACTGGATGGATGAGAATTATCTTAATTCTTGCTTTTCTTCAGCAGGAGAGGTCTGGTTTCACTCTTGCTTTTTTTTAATCTCTGTTGTGTTTCCATAAAGTCTTCGTTTTTATTCGTTGACTTTTGCAATATCAATGTTAGTGAAAGCTGGAATATAGTTTTGGTGATAATTTGGTAGCTTTTGTTAGGCTTTGCTGTATTAGTCTGCTGGTGTTTTCGAATCTCTAAGAATATTGTATGATTCCAAAAGGAATTTGTTTTATGGTGTCACAGTGCTTGAGTCCATTTGTATAGTTTTGAATCTGATATGTTATCGTTTGAAGCATTGTTTTATGGTTATTTACGTTGATTGTATTTGTTGTGGATCTGGTAACTATATGAGATTACTTTGTTATGATGTAGATTTCGTCGGTTAAGGTTATCCGCAATAAGCACACTGCTCTGTCTGAGGGATACGGATTTGTAGAGTTTCATTCCCACGACATCGCTGAGAAGGTTTTGCAGGATTTTAATGGTGTAACTATGTTAAATTCTGACCAATCGTTCCGATTAAATTGGGCTAGTTTTAGCACTGGCGAAAAGCGCTTAGAGAATGGTCCTGACCACTCTATATTTGTGGGGGACTTAGCGCCAGAAGTAACAGATGCGTTGTTGCTTGAAACATTCTCTGAGAAATACCCGTCTGTCAAGACTGCGAAAGTTGTCATAGATGGCAATACTGGTCGTTCAAAGGGCTATGGCTTTGTGAGATTTGGGGATGATAATGAGAGGAGCAAAGCTATGTTGGAAATGCACGGTGTGAAATTTCTTAACAGGGCTATGCGAATTGGTCCTGCAACCCCTAGGAAGCCATCTGGTTATCACCAACAAGGTGTTTCATCAAAGTCTCTATCTTTGCTTTGTTAAAACATGTTTTTCGAATGTAATTTGAAAGTTCTGATATCTCGTGAGCTGTGATCTGTTTAACTTGTCTGACAAAGTTTAGATTTTTTTAGAATAACCAATATCTCACCAGCCCGTAAATTAAAGCAACAAGTAGTACCTTGTGAGGACCTTCCATTGTTCTTGTTACTTCAAGTATCTTTCGAGTCTCTTAATATCTGTTTGATTCAGCAGGTGGGTATATGTCGAATGGTGTTTTGGCTAGACAAGATGGGGACTCATTGAACACAACAGTAAAAACTCTAGTTGTCTCTCTTTGGTTTCTCCGTGTTGCATGATTTGTTAATATGGGAAGGTGTTTATGGTCTTTACTCCATGTTTATATTGCAGATATTTGTTGGAGGACTTGACTCTAGTGTTAGTGATGAAGATCTTAGACAACCTTTTGCTAGTTTTGGTGAGATAGTCTCTGTGAAGATACCTATTGGCAAAGGATGTGGATTTATTCAGTTTGTGAATAGGTACCATTTATGCACTACTGAAGTTGATCCTTGTCCTTACCTTTATTGAATTGATTCTTAAAAACATTTGTTGCAGGGAAAATGCGGAGGAAGCTTTGGAGAAATTAAACGGGTCTGTAATTGGTAAACAAACTGTTCGCCTCTCCTGGGGTCGTAACCCAGCCAAACAGGTAATCCCCCTCGATCTTTCACAGATTTACATTGATCAAATTTCCACTCCATTTAACGCCTTCTAAGCAACACTATGTAACAAATTCTCATTGATGTTTTGGTCATAAGCTCCCAAGTTGTCTCTAGGCTGAGTTTTCATTTACTGCAATGGTTTCTCATAGGAGTACGCAATCCGGTTTTGATTTTGTTTTCTTGTTTGTTTTGTTCCAAACAAGAAAATGAATCAGGCTATTAACATATTCAGTTGAGTTCTAGAGTAAGGTTTTGTTTTATAGTTTATACACATGATTCCTCATCTCTGACCAAAAATGTATGATCTTCCTTGCAGCCTAGAAGCGAGTATGCAGACCAATGGATTGATCCGTACTATGGAGGACAATATTACAACGGTTATGGATACATGTTACCGGCACCTCTTGACCCGAGAATGTATGCTGCTGCACCTTATGTTGGAAGCTATCCCGTATACGAACAACAAGTAAGCTGAGAAAACTGACTAAAGTTAGTAGGTATGATGCAGAAAATGTCCTTTTCTATCCTTTGGTTAGCTTTCGAGTAAACATTTTCATCTCTCTTGAATGGAAATCGAATTTTGATGGAACCATACCGGATACCGCTACTTGGTTTATTTAGGGATTTCGATTCGATTGATTTGATTCTCGTATGGTTATACTTATTTGTGGTTTAGATGTTTTAGATTTGGTTGGTTTTGTATGATGTTTCAGTTCTCATCCTGCGATTAGTTGTCTTAGGCTTTTAGTAGTAAGTATTATTTTAATCTAAATCGGTTTACTATTTTGGTTATATCTAATATAGGTTATGTGCAATTAGGGAGAAAATAAGTAATTGCACAATCAAAACGTACCTAATAATCAATTAATTTTAAAACTACCTTTTTAACAAATTATGGTTTAAAAAAATACCCACTCGTCAACGTTGAAGCTTTATTAAACTTGAAATTTTGGTTGTAAAAAATTACATATTCACATGACGTTATGTTAGTCTGACCATATTCTATATAAATTTTTAGTATGTTAATTGAAAAACATTTTCTTAAAACAATTTGATATAATTTATTATAATATTTTTGAAAATGATATTAAAAAAATAATTAACAATAATATTAATTTTTAAATATTTTAATATAAATAATATTTTGATATAAAAAACAAACACAATATAAAATAAAATATTATAAAATTTTGAAAAATTAATCAAACAAAATATAAAAAAGAATTTTATCTTAATCGAATATTTATCATATTTAAAGTTTTTTATCTATATAATAATATTATCTATTTAAAATAAGATAATTTAAATTTATTTTATTTATATATTTAATATTAAAAAAATTTAAAATAAAAAATAAATTATATAAGTATTTAGTTTATATTTATTACATAAAAAATTAATTATAAGTTGTGAATATTTTTTTAGTATATAATTAAACCTAAATATGGCCGAACTAAAAATTGAAATGTGATCCAAGACTTTGGTTTGGTTTTAACTTAAGTTACATTCATGCATATTATTTTTCTAATAAACTATACTTTTATAGAAAATAAATATTTTTCTTAAAAAGTCAACTAGAATATTATTGAATTTAGCCAAAACTAGGTTATTAAATCTACTTTGCATAAATAATGTTGTATTGTGTTTGGTCAAGATCTTATCTTGTGATCTTATGAAACATTATTGTGTATATAAAAAAACGAAAATAATATTGTATTAACGACACAATCGAAAAAAGATACAAGTCCCCACGTTAACTCATCATGGTGAGGACACACATGTCCACACCCTCACTGTTCTGTACGGATCTAACTCTTTCCCATAATACTTCCTTTTGTACTCAAAACATTTATTTCATTTTATAATAATATATAATTCATGTGAGTTAAATTTTTATTATAAAATTTTTCTTTAAGTTTAGCCAAATTGAATTTGGACGAGTATTATTGTTTCAACGAATTTTAATCGAATTCGCACATAAACAACTATATGAAATAACAAGAAAAATGCTTCTTAACATTTATTTCATTTATAATATATAATGCATCTGAGTTAGATTACCAATATCACAGTTCACTATATTTAATATCTTGGAAAAGTATCAGATTTGGAAGGAAATGCTTTAAATTATGAATATTTCAGTTCATTATATTCAATATATTGGAAAACTATAAAATTTGGAAAGAAATGTTCTAAATTTTGACCAATCTGTTTGTATAAATTTTAAACAGTTTACACGTAAATAACTACACAAAATGAGTTTTTTTATTGATCAATACTGATTAAATACAATGAGATAATACCATAATTAGTAATCAATCTGTTTGTATAAATTTTGATTGTGTTTAGAAGCACTTGTGGAGGCTTTTGTTCGCTGACACGTGTCGTCAGAGTATAGTTACTGGGAATTCTGTATTTCAATATTCGGTTATAGTGAAATATTCAAAAAAGTTTTGTGTCGATATTTATGTAAATATGTTACAGAATTCAATGACAAAAAATAATTTAAAATTTAAAATTTTTTTTAAAAAAATAGGAATGTGACCGACCGTTTCACCGCTCCATTCGATAAACAAATCACCGAAGCTGAAGACGAAACATCACACATAAATCTTCATCTTCTGCAATTATCTCCATCTATACATACATATTATTACCCTCTCTCTCTCTCTCGCTCTCGACGTATAAGCTGTAAATTTCGAAGCCATTTTCTTCTTCTTCTTCTTCATGGTAATTGGAATTCCTGTGTTTCTGATTATTCTTTCTCTCCTCTGTCCTTGATTATTTTGAATTTTGATTCTACAGATTTTGATTTGGAGACGAAGATGATGACTAGTAGCAGTAGTAGTAATTATACCAGAAAATCTTTACATACTAGAACCGTGAGTGATAAAAAAACTTCGATTATTTTTTGTTTGTTTGTTGCTGTGATCTATAAAATATCGTAGTTCGAGAGGTGTTGAAATGGGAATGAATTCTTCCGTGAATTCAGATACAATCTCCTTTGTTTTTTTTTTTCATTGTAGATTTGGTTGTTCTGATATTGTTGGTTCTGAGATCTGTCAATGAGCTGATCAATGCAGGGGAATAAATTGAAAAACGGTGAAAATGGCGTTGTGAATCGAAAAGTTTTAAGTCAAGAAAAGAGAATTGCTCTGCAACAAGATGTAATCGTGTTTTTTCAGATTTAGTTTTGTTTGTTCGATTCGAGCTGTACGATTGTTCAAGAGTGGATGTTATATTTTTAAAGGTTGAAAAGCTGAGGAAGAAGCTTAGAATTGAAGAAAATATTCACAGAGCAATGGAAAGAGCCTTTAACAGACCTCTTGGAACACTTCCACGTCTTTCTCCATTTCTCCCTCCATCGGTTAGTACCTCAAAAGATTGTTCTCAGAACTTCATTTTACGATTAGATTGATTTTGTTCTTGAGTAGATCTTGAAGCTACTTGCTGAAGTGGCTGTTTTGGAAGAGGAAATTGTTCGGTTAGAAGAACAGATTGTGCATTGCAGACAAGAATTGTATCAAGAAGCAGCTTTTACATCTTCATCGCAAACGAACTCAAAATGCTCGGTTGATTTGGCTAAGCATTGGCAAACAAAATCCAAGAATGCAAAGGAATCTTTCACTGATTCAGGTGAGGTTTTATGGTTTTAAGTCAGATGATTTGTTGAATGACTTGGTGTGATTTCGAACGTATATATGATGCTAGTGTTCTCATTGTAGAGATTGGGAGGGGTAAAGAGAACCAGTTGAATTCCCTTATTGGTCATACACAACCGAATAAGAGTTTAGAATCACAGAAACTAGAGGTTTATATACTTAAATAGTTAACAATCTTATCATTGGTTTTTGTTGAATTGTATATTTTTGATCTCAAGTTTACTTTCATATGTATAGCAGGTAAGTCGTACGCCTCACAAAACGAGGTCTTATGGTGGCATTGAAGAAACTTGTGAACCAAATAGACTCTCTGAGGATTTAGTTAATTGTCTCTCTAACATTGTCATGAAAATGAGTTCAGTAAAGATCCAGACGGTTACAGAATCCAAAGAACATGATAAAGATCCTTATGAAATTAGCTCAGGCTTTAGAAGATGGGATAAGAATTTCTTTGCTGTTGAAGAAGCATCAGAAAACCGAAATCGAGCATCAAGTTCCTCTTTGTCTCTCCACCGTAAACTAAAGTAAGCGCGGTTTGAAATACTTCTACTTCCAATGTTAAAATCTTGCTTGAGTTTGATGATTTGTATTCCTCATAGGTATATATTGTTTTCTTAAAACTTTACAGACGTTTGCTTGGAAGACTATCTTCAGTCACCTTGCAAAAACTTAATCAGCAGGAGAAGTTTGCTTTCTGGATAAACATTTATAATAGCTGCATTATGAATGTAAGCAATACCTATATATGTTCCTGTGTTGATTTCATTAGAGAAAACAAATTCATTAACAAGTATTACACTGAAACATTAGGGTTTTATTGAACATGGAATACCAGAGAGCCCTGATATGATGTTGACACTAATGCAGAAGGTAAGTCTTATAAGATCGAAAAGATAACAAAGAAAAACAACCATTCCCTTTCAATTGATATGGTCCTTTGGGTTTGTTTGCAGGCTACTATAAATGTTGGAGGCCATTTTCTTAATGCAATAACTATCGAAAACTTCATCCCACGATCATCTTATCACTCAAATATCTGTAAGTTATTCAATGCTGCAAGATAGTACCAAGATGCATCGGTTGGGATATCGATAGCGAAAATGGCGATACCGGTGGTACATTTCATGACGTTTCTAAGGACAATTGAATCATTACTTGATTGGAATTGCCTTCATTTGCCTACTAAGTTAGTAAAAGATGCTCTAAAGTCTAAAGTGTCTTCAACAAGGCATGTCTCCTCTTCTATTCTTCTACATATAAAGTCTAAAGTTTTTGTATAGAGGTTTTGTTCTCTTATTACCTCAAAAAAATGAGTTGAAATTTGGTAGTATTTGGGATTTTTAGGGTTTTAAAGGTTTTGTTTACATGGGTTCAAAGACAAGTACATAAATAAGGAGAAATTGAAATAATAATATTTGCTTTTTGTTGTCCAACCCCACAGAGTTTTGGATATTGAGAATGTGGATACTAAAATTAACCCATCACATTATAATTCACTTTCATTTATTTATAGAATATAAATCCATGTAGTTGTAGTAATTTGTGTTCTTGCTTTGCTGAATTATTAGAAAATCAACTTTAACATTTTTTGAACCTTGTTATATAAAATTTGATTCTTCAAATTTTGTAACATGATTATGATTCTTGTTACCTCTTCGATTAGATGTTGACATATATAAACGAGTTATTTCAATTAAATTTTGACATGTATATATAGATTTAAATTAAAGTCTATCAATTTTTTTAAAAATGATAGTAAATTTTAAAAATAAAATAATATATTTAAAATGAAATGTATACGAAAAAATATAAAAATATAATTTTTTTATTATCATTTCGATGCGTATAAAAAGTAAACTGATTATTTTACCAATTATGTTTTGATTATTTTTATTACCAATAATTTTAATATTTAAATTAAATTATTTATTTTTTGAAATAGTATTGCTAATAGTTTTGACTCTAAAAATAAAATAACAACAAAATATAGATATATGAATTAAGAATAAAAAATAAATCTAATTCAAATAGAAATATGCTAAATATTTGTAAATATGTAGTAATCAAATTGAAATTAAACTGTAAATATGGGAAAAATGTAATAAAAAGGCAATTGTGTAAAATATTTTAAAGTTGTGTTCCAAAATTAACATCATTAGTTTAAATTTCAAATAATAGCACAAATTTAATATTAAAATAAATTAAAACTTTATTTTAATATAAAAATTAAATTTTAAAATAAAAAAAGAATCCAAATATAATTTTTTAAGTTTATGTATAATTTATTTAGAGTAAATAAGTATTTTACATAATTATTTGTGTTATTTTTGGAATTTTAATTTTATAGTGGTAAATTTGGAATAAAAACTTTAAAATGTGGTATTTTATGATATTACTCATAAAGAAAATAAATATTAATAAAAATTAAAGAATCAATAATAAATAAATAAATATTAGAACTTTTTAAACAATAGTTTGACATCGACGATCTCATTTTATAGTATTTAAGTTCATGGATAATCTAATTTTCTTTACTACATTTTGCTTTAATTTCTTTTTCAAAGATATTAAATATTAAATTATAGATATGGGAGTCTAATGTAGTGATAAATAATTGATCAATCAGATCAAGTTTGCATGGTTCTAATTAATATCTCTTGTTTTGTGTTAGAATTTTCTACTCCATTAAATCTATTGTTATATTAATGCTCTTTATTATAACGATCTTTTCTGTTACTAAAATATTTATTATAATGGTTAGTATCAATATTGAATTTTGTATGAACATAGAAAAGTTGAAGCGTATCAATTGAGTTCCTTTTTATGCACTAATAAATATTTAATTTATATTTATTAATAAATAATATTATATAATTTGTGAATATTTTATCTATTGCGTGGATATAAATTTAGTATGTTTTAATTAGATATAAAAACATTATTAAAAACAAAGAAGAATGTAAAAGAAAAAAGTTTAACACTTTTGGATGAGATAATTCTATGAAGGCTCTCTTTTTTAAAATATGTTTTAATTAGATATAAAAACATTATTAAAGAAAAAAAGAAGAATGTAAAAGAAAAAAAAGTTTATGGAGACCTAAGAAAGAAGATACTAAGCTCTGTGCCTTGACCACTACCTTCAGGATTGATCATATAGAAAGCTTCAGAGTCTTTAGAACCAATAACTCTATCAAATCGAGCTCTCATATAAGTCATTTCACCTTCTTTCTCTTGATCGTAATGGATCTTACATGGTAAAACACCAGCTCCCATTGAAACACCTCTCAATGCATCAATCACATACATTTCTTCCTCACTCATGTTCTTTCTCCTTATCGAATACCCGATTTTTCGACCATTACAGTAAATTCCCCACACGTACTCCTCCAAAACCTTCTTCCTCGATGACTTTGTCTCGCTCTCAAGCGCAATCCTCACTGTCTCTGAGGCCATTTCCTTCTGTAGCGCAGATGTTAACATCGGTAGCTCGATGATGAACGTTGGTAGGCAATGTGGATCTTCTTGTATTGCAAGAAAGACTCTTCCTTTTCGAAACCCGAATATCGTACATGTGGTTGCGTAGTCTTTAAGCAAGGGTTTTCGATGCCCTCGACTTAACAAATTCACCATCTTGCACCCTGATGATAACATTGGTAAAAGCTTGAACATTTTCAGAACCCCTCCACCGATACTACCAGAAGATTTCTTCGATTGTTTAGAATCCATGGAACGGCCTGTGTGTCGCAAGAGCGAGAGCATGGCTGAGCTCTCCATATTGAAGAAGGTGCTAGAGTGAATAGGCATAGCTTTTTCCTTTTTCAAATAAACTTTTTCTTGCTGTTATGGATCGATTATTATGTGTGTGTTTTGAGGATGAATATAAGGTTTGGCATGTGAAGAGAAAAGAAACTTCAAAAAGAGATCTATAATGGGGAGAGGGGTCATGTCCTAAGTTAGGAAGATGGTTTGTCGTTTGGTTTCGGAATCTTTGAAAAAAAAAAAGAGAAACCAAATTGGTTTGTGAGGTAAAAAAGGAGAAACCATTATTTGAAATAGTTTCTTTTTATGGTTTATGATTTAGAACAATTATGTATGGATATACAATACATTTAGACACTGATTGTTTTTTCTTAAAATCAATTTCTACATTTGTAAGTTTTGTGTTTTGAGAGAATTGGCCATATGACCATGTATTGTTCAAAAACTAACACATATATAGTAAGACAAAAGGATATAGAATCTCATTGAATTTTCAGATATTTATTATTGGGCAATTGATTAAAATAACACTTTTTAAATTTTTATTGCAAATATAACACTAATCATTTAAATTTTCAAAATATCACAAATTTAATACTAAAATAATTATAAATAAATTTTTAATAAAAAATTTAAATCCTAAATTAGAAAAAATTAATTCAAACATTATATTTTAATTATGTATATAGTTTATTTGAGGTAAATAATTATTTTTACATACTAATTTATGATATTTTAGAAATTTTATTTTTAATGTACTAAATTTGGAAGATAAATTTAAAAAATGTTATTTAGAGTATTACTTTTTATTATTTGATTTGGTATTTTACCGATAATAGATTTTTTTGGTATTTAATTTGAAAAAACATATATTACGCCAACAAAATATCTTAAAAATTTAATAAGTTATTGGAGACTTATCCTGATCTATATTAAACTTCAAAATAATTAAATAATTAAAAAAGTCAAAAGTTTCCACCAAAAACTATATACTCAAACAAAAAAAATCATATTTAAATAGCATAAATTTAAAAATATGATTTCAATGTTTTTTAAAGAAATACGGCAGTTTTTATCTATATAAGATTTTTATGCATGTGATAAGATATCACGGAATTACATAATAAACAATCATATATAATTTAATATGAATTAGATAGTAATGTAAGTACAGTTAATTAATTGAAAATTTTAATATTCGATATCTGAATCTTACCCACAGATACCTATCCAATATGAAATCTACAAATTTTCAAAAGATTAATAATATAAAATAACATTTTTATAAGTTTATATTCCAAATCTATCACATTAAAAATAAAAATATTAAATAGTAATAATTATTATTTAAAAATAAATATTTACCTTAAATAAACTATATATAAAAATAAAACATAATTTTAGGTTCATTTTTTCAAGTTAAGATTTAATTTTTTTATTAGGAAGAGATTTTTCATTATTTTAGTATTGAAATTTATGGTATTTTTAAAAATTTAAATAATTATTGATATATTTGGAACAAAAATTTAAAATAGTGTTATTTTATTCAATTATCATTTTCAAAAGTCACATCTAAGATTTTTTGGAATAATAAACTTCTATTTTTTTAAATATTAACTCATGATATCGGCTAAAAATTATATTTTTCAGTAATATTTTGAAATTAAAATATAATATTAAAGAGAAATAATTGATAATTACGCGAAATATATCCCATTATATAACCACACATCTGCAGGTTCAAAAAATATTTAAAACTAAACGAAATAGAATATAGTGATATATATATAAGTTATATGGAGCATATGGTTAATATAATAATCTGATTTTCAGTAAATTACATAAATGGAGTCGTCGATTTCACATCGAATTAGGGTTTTTTTAACCCACCGAATTAACATCACCCATTAAGGTTTTGACCAATGGAGAAACATATTATGATGTTAAATACATACTCCATAATAGTTTGTACATATCTATCTATTTTGAATAGTTTTAAATATATTTTGAAATTACGTGTGTCAGCCATGTAATAAAATATACTTTATTTAGCTGATAATTATTTTTCCTAATCTTAGATAAATGAGAGGTGGAATCCCCTTTTGCATTACACACACGTAACATACACAAAGTAAAGAACTGAAAGGACAATGTATTTTCTTCCAAAAATGCATACTTCATATAATAACACCATACTAGATTTATACCTAACACATGCGCGGAGAAAAATATTTATAAATTATATTTTATTAATAAATATAAATTAAATATTTATATAATTTTAATTTTGATTTAAAATTACTTTTAACATTAATTTTTGTATATATAAATTAAGAAGAAGAAAAATAATTATTTTTAACAAATTTAATAGTTTTTTTGTTAGTTTAATAAAATATATTAATTTTTTAATCAAATTAATAACAATGGTATAATTGTAATTATTCTAATAAGTTAAGCTTATTTATATATTTATTTGAAATTTACTATAGTGATGACACGTCATCATGGTATTTTTGTTAATAACACGTCCGAGTAAGGTTATTTTTTTAAAATATATCTCAAATAATATATTAAGGATTATGGTAGTAACTTAAATCTATTTTTATTTATTTAAAATTATTTATAAATTAACGTATAAAAAATTTAAAGAAATAAAAATTATTGTTTTTGTAAATATAATAGTATTTTTTGGTTAGTTGAATAAATTATATTTATTCCCTAACCAAATTAATATCAGTGGCATGTATTGTAATTATTGTAATAATTTAAACCCTTTTATATATTTAAACAGAAACTCGATGTGGTGTTAACACGGTAGTATGACATTTTTGTTATTAACACATCAGGATAATGTTATTTTGTTAAAAAGTTTCTCAAATAATATATTAGAGATATTAAATAGTAAATTATCATGTCTTTTTTTGGGTCAATATTTAACAATTTCATCTCAATTTCCCTTATATTTTTACAAACAATTTTTTGTCATCTGATAAATGGAGAAAACAACAACTAAGCAATCATGTATCAAGTTTTTGAAATGCTATCTAAGCTAGTCTTATGTCAAAATTGGAAAGTAGTTATGGAACATCATACTGCTAATAGAGGAACAATTCTCATTACTCAAAGTATGACAGCATTAGACCTTATGTCTTCTTATGTTGCTATGTGTCATCTCTTATGTCTTGACAAATTGTTTGAAGATGAGAGTTTGATTTCCCTTTGATAAATAGTTTTCTTTACTTGGTGGGATTATTGTTTTTGCATGCTTGACTTTTGTAAAGTCTAGTTTTTGGCTCTTTGTTAGAGAAACATCCCCAATTTTTGAAGAGTTGATGTATATCTAAGATCTTTCCTATGATATAAAACACTAGACACAAAAAATATTGCAGATCACTAGACTAAAATGTATTCACAATTTTTTTTATGCTTATTTAATCTATATATATTTCTAGATAAAAATACTAAAAATTACGGATCTATATATTTGCAAAAAATCCGTCCCATCTCCAATTTTTTATGATTAGTGAAATGTCTAAATATTTTGAATTTAATTTAGAATAATTGACAAAAATAATATTATAAATTTTTTGTTCTAAATATAATATCATTAATTTAAATTTCTAAAAATAGCACAATTTAATATTAAAATATCTTTAAAAAATTTCAAATAAGAAAAATTAAATCCTAAATTAAAAAAGAAGATTAATACCGTAAAATAGTACTTTTAAAGCTTTTGTTCCAAATCTAGCAAATTAAAATTAAAATTCTAAAAATAGCACAAATAATTATATAAAATACTTATTTACTCTAAATAAATTATAAATAAATTTAAAACATTATATTTTGATTCATTTTTCTAATTTACAATTTATTTTTTCTATTGAAATAAAGTTTAATGCATTTTAATCTTAAATTTGTGTTAGTTTTGAAAATTTAAACTAATAGTACTACATTTGGAATAAAAACTTAAAAAGTTCTATATTTTCAATTACCCAAAAAGAATTCAAATCTAATATTTTAATTATATTTTTAATTTATTTAATATAAATATATATTTTCAGAAAATAATTTATGTTATTTTGGAATATTAAGTTTACAGTGTTAAATTTGGAATAAAAACTTAAAAACGATAGTTTAGATTATTACTCTTTAATTTATTTTACAAATTATTTTACTTTAATTAAATATAAAATAGATACTTCAAAGGATAAAAAGAAATTTGAAACTAAAAACTAAGTATGTTTGATGATATTCATGTGTGAAATCACTATCAAGATAAAGATGATAATATGCATTCAATGAAAAGAGGGTTAAAACTTTTAACCTAATGAAAACGACAGTAAGGAATAAAAAGATGGATGTGACCATAAAGATAATTGCATTTGTGTTATATTGGATAGTGGAATGGAGAGAGTGGAGACAGAGACACACACCCAAAATGTCATCATTAATATTTTAAAATAAAACTTACATATTTCATTGATTTACATAAATACATTGCATGAACCAACAATAAGTTTTGATCCCAATATTAAAGTTAGGCCAAATGTAGTAGCAAAAAGTTTAGGTTTTATCCACAAAAAAAAAGATCAACTTTAAGAAATTCATATAATTTCTTTTTGTTTTTTGGATTTTGAAATATATATTATGAAGGTCCCAAAATAAAAGTGAGAAAGGAAAAAAGGATCGGTGGTTTTGGCATAAGGCATGTGCCAATGTCTCTATTAAAATTCAAAAAAGTAATCACTAATTATTAGTGTATGGACACTAACTTATCAAACTTACCTTTGATGGGGTCTCACTACCGACGAACAATTATTAGCTAAGTAGTTGCAAACGAGACACTTGTTTTAATCCAAGCCCTTCACTCATCATTTTTTTTGATTAATACTCTAAAATAACATTTTTAAAAAATTTTATTTTAAATTTAACAATTTAAAATTAAAATATTATAAAATAATACTTTAAACTAATATTTTTTTAAATTTATTTTTTAAATCTAACACATTAAAGATAAAATTCTTGAAATAACATAAATTATTATGTGAAAATAATTATTTACCTCAAATAAACTATATATAAAATTAAAACATAATGTTTGAGTTCATTTTTTTCTAATTTAAGGTTTAAATTTTTTTATTATGATGAGATTTTTAATTATTTTAGTATTAAATTTATACTATTTTTGAAAATTTAAATGATTAATGATATATTTGAAATAAAAACTTGAAATAATGCTATTTTAGACAATTGCCCAATATTATCTTTGGGTTCTTTTTTTTAATTTAGGATTTAATTATGAGTAATAACCTAAAATAGCACCATTTTAAGTTTATCTTCCAAATTTAGCACAATAAAACTAAAATTCCCAAAATAGCATAAATTATTATGTAAAAATAATTATTTATCTTAAATAAAATATATATAAAATTAAAACATAATGTTTGGGTTCACTTTTTCCAATTTAGGATTTAAATTTTTTTCATTAGGAATAAGTTTTCAATTATTTTAGTATTAAATTTGTGCTATTTTTAGAAATTTAAATGATTAGTGTTATATTTGGAACAAAAACTTGAAATAGTGCTATTTTAGTCAATTGCCCTTTAATTATTCCTTATTATAAATAAATTTTAAGGTATTTTAATATTAAATTAGTGCTATTTTTGGAAATTTAAAAATAATGATGTTATATTTGGAACAAAAACTTAAAAGTGTGCTATTTTTATTAATTGCTCTAATTTTTTCTTTAGTATTTGTTTTCTTCAATTTTCCATATACTAGATTTAGACTCACGGTTTATAAAGAGAAAATATTTATATATTATAATTAATTATTTATTTAATAAATATAAATTAGATATAAATATATTTATTTCTTATTTAAAATATATTTTTAAAATTTTAATATTAATTATACAAATAAAATAGACAATAAAACTAAATTATAAAAATGAATTTAAATTATCTCTATATTGGATATGTAATATTATTAAATAGGTAAAAAAATTATACATGTGATAAATATTCAATTAAATTAAACTTTTGTTTTATATTTTGTATGATTATTTTTAAAACCTTAAATATTTTTTATATTGTGTTTGCTTTTTATGTCAAAATATTTGAGATTTATATATGGTATATTGTTAAATATTTGTATAATGTTATTTTCGTAAAATATTAATTTCGTAAAAAAACTTTAGTAATTTATGTTTTTATATAATATTTATCTTAATATGTTCTGATAGTCTGATACGTTAACATGACACATTTATAAATCACACGTAAAAGTGATGTTTATTTATTAAAATAGTTCTAAATTAATATATTATGGATTCATTGAAAAGGAAAAGATGAGTCGAAGATCACAATACCCACAAAAAAGCCCAAAATGAATTAAAAGGCTATAGCTTCTAGTGAATAATACCGAAATAAAGTTTGAAGATATTCAGAAGGCTTGAGGAGATTTTATTGTGCAGTAAACATAAACCAAAAGATTAAAAGACAAGATTTCACCATATGATCTAAAACAAAAAGTCTTAATTCGACATATCAATTTGCACTAAAACCCGAAGTATGACGAATGTGAAGAAAGTTAAAACATGCTGATTTTGTAACTTGACACAATAGCAACAAAGAAAGTTACAACCCATAGGTCATAGGCTGGACGAGGTGGAATTACAATCCAAATTATCTTTCCATATCTTTATATTTTTTTTTCATTTCTCATATTTCATCTTACATTTTAATATTTTTATATTTATTTTTTATTTTACATATCCATAATATATTATTTAAAAAATATTTTAAGAAAATAATTTCATCATAACGTGTTATTAACATAAATGACATGTTTACGTTTAATCACTAAAGTGAATTTTAAATAAATATATAAATAAACTTAAATTACTAAATAATTATATTATATGTCATTGATAATAATTTGGTTAGATAATCAATATATTTTATTAAATTAACCAACACTATAACTTTGTAAAATACAATTATTTTTATTTCTTTAATATATATATATATATATATATATAATTAATATTAAAAAATTTAAAATTAAAATTATATAAATATCTAATTTATATTTACTAATAAATATTATTATATAATTTACGAATATATTTATTTATATACATCAGTGAGTATAAATCTAGTTTCATCTTATATTTTAAGAGATAATGCTTATCCAAGCATGACTACATTTTTTATTCCTAGAGGGTGGATTTGTACTATGGGCATCAATGAGTCTGGATGTTGAAGAAGTCTGTCACTTGGCTTAGTCAAAAAGCGATATTAAAACTTTGAAATTCCTCTAAACGTATCCTTCTTTATCCTTTGGAAAGAGTCATTTTGCCCAAGAAACCCATGGAATACCTTTCTCTCTTTACTGCTGTCCACCAAAAGTTTCTATTGGCATGAATGAGCTAATGAAATATTCACCTAGATAACATGAGGCATGTCATTTCATAAGAAGGCAAGGCAGTCATTGCAACCTTAGGAGAATCTCTTTGCCATCAAGGTATATAAGCTTCGAGTACAACCTATCAATCTTCTTGTCTCTTTGAATTAGATATGGAAATGTGTCTCTTTTTTCCCCAATGAATTCAGATAACCCCAAGTATCTACCAACTCCAGTAGTCTTGGTTGTCTTGTGATATGGGAGATAGTCTCTAATTTCAAAGGTATTTCCTTTACTGAAGGTTAGAGAATGACATTCATCTATTGTTTTCTTTGTGGAAAAGTAATCAAGTGAATAATAGGAGTCCCTTTTCTACTTGCTTTAAAGCCCGTTAAGATATCATCATTACATTCGGATTGTGTAAAAATAAAACAAACTAGATTATTGCATGAAAAAATATATTCATAGATTATATAATATTATTTATTAATAAATATAAATTAAATATTTATATAATTTTAAGTCTTATTTAAAATTATTTTAAATATTAATTTTTGTATATTTAAATTAAAAAAATAAAAATAATTGTTTTTAACGAATTTTAATAATATTTTTTGGTTAGTTTAATAAAATATATTAATTTTTTAACCAAATTAATAACAATGACATATTGTAATTATTCTATTAACTCAAACCCATTTATATATTTATTTAAAACTTATTGTGATGATAACACGTCAGTATGACATTTCTGTTAATAACATGTTAGGAAAAGGTTATATTATTAAAATGTTACTCAAATAATATATTAATGATATAAGTTATAATATGGTTTTGTTTGTTGTTTTATAAGCAAGAAAATAATTAATTAATAAGAAAATTAGTTTAAAATTATGAATTAAAAACATAAACCATAAGAAGAATTCACAAGAAACATAACTTTTATAATAGAAAATCAAACACGAAAATCATTAGTTATGTTTTCTGAATTCAAATCACTATGATAGAATAATATTTCATAACGAATTAGTCCCTATGTTTTAATTCAAGAACTTAGACATCATTTTTGATTGTGTTTGATAAGTTTACGAAACAATTTAACAATATGTCGTTGGGTAAAGAAGTTTGGTTATCTAAATTGATTAACAAAATTAAACAACATTATTGAAAAGTTAAGCAACATAAAATCCCTAATATATTATTTGAGAAACTTTTTAACAAAATAACCTTATCATGACGTGTTAATAACAAAAATGTCATGCTGAAGTGTCAACACCACAAAGAGTTTCAGCTTAAATATATAAAAAAGTTTAATTTACTAGAATAATTACAACACATGTCATTGATATTAATTTGGTTAGAGAATCAATATATTTTATTCAACTAACCAAAAAATAGTATTACATTTGCAAAAACAATAATTTTTAATACGTTAATTTATAAATAATTTTAAATAAATATAAATAGATTTAAGTTATTACATAATCCCTAATATATTATTTGAGAAAAAAATTAAGAAAATAATATTACTCTCACGTGTTATTAACAGAAATATCATGCTTACATTTCATCATTACAGTAAATTTCAAATAAATATATAAATAGAGTTAATTTATTCGAATAATTACAATATATGTCATTGTTATTAATTTGATTAGAGTATTAATATATTTTATTAAACTAACCAAAAAATACTATTAAATTCATAAAAAATAATTATTTTTTTCTTTCTTAATTTATATATATATAAATTAATGTTAAAAGTAATTTTAAATAAAAATTAAAATTATATAAATATTTAATTTATATTCACTAATAAAATATAATTTACGAATATTTTTCCTCACGCATTGCGTGGGTATAAATCTAGTAGTAAACTTATTGATCAATCAAATTTGAGTAGTAAAATTCAATTTAAGAAAAAAAATTTTACTTGTAAACATTTGTGATCCAGGTACACCTCCATATTGGTTTGGTAAAGGGAAAATTCAGTTATCGAAACACAAAACTCTATTTTTTACAAGTCGATTATAACTGATCTCTTCGATTATTTACAACACCGTTAACTTATGGTGCTCTGACTTTATGTTACCTAAGCCTACATCTGATCGATCGAAAGCCTTTATAATCAATTCTTTTGGTCTGAAGATAATATGAATAAGGTGGAGTAAAAGTAGCTTAGAATTTAGTCTATCTGCCTAAAGACGAAATATGTTTAGGGCTAAGGAACTTTAGGATCTGGATAGAACTATGTTATTGAGACTCATATGGCTATTATTCTCGAAAACTAATTCACTTTGGGGTATGGATCAAGAGTCACAAATTGAATAATGACAAGTTCTAGTATGCAAAATTGACTGCAAATGTATCTTGGTTGTTGAAATCTTTATTTGCTTTTATGCCTTTTGCTAAATGTTTCATCATGTGCTCAGTGGGAGATGGTAAAACAACTAGCTTTTGATATGATTATTGGTTGGATGTGAGCGTTTTAATCGATTTTATTGGCTAAAATAGTTCTCAAAACGATAGGCATTCCTATATCCAGCATGGTTGAATAAACATGCCTCAACGTAACATGGTTAATATCCCTTTCCAGAACTAGTAACAGAGCTTTGATGGTTGTTCGGTGTGTTAAGAGAAACAATACCCCCTATTACATCTATGAGACTTGACTTCTTTACTTGGACTATACACGGTACTAAGAAATTACAATTTTCCGTTAAGTTAATTTGAGAACAGATTTGACCAAAAGTTTAGAAACAATCATGGACATGGAACATGTGGTTTTGATAGAGAAACACCCAATTTTATTGATATAAAGAATGATTACAGCATTTGATTAAGTTCAGAATCTTTCCAAGCCTTAATCGTCCCCACAGGAATATGCTCATGTTCTACAAATCCCTAACTGTCCTCTTCCCCAAAACCAAAAGAATCTCCTTATATTCGAAGATCCTGTACAAAACAATTCTATGCTATTTACAAAAATGAATAACAACTAATAGAATTGCCAATTTACCAACTTCTTAGTCCAACTCAACACCTTGTAACTTCTTTCTCTTCCTCACGTATGCATTCCACGGCTTATCAATACCCCCTTAGGAAAGATTGATCTTGTCCTCAAGCGGAAACAGTAAAAATTGTTGCTTGAGATCTTTCATAGGTAACCATGTATGTTCATGATCTGGTAAACCTTTCCATGTGATTAATGCGATCAATTTCTCTTCTTCATCATATTTTGTTTCCACAATTGTCTCATGTTGAATGATGAACTCATCTTTGGTTGACAACGAAGTCAGTAAGAGGAGTGATTATCTGCCCTTGACCATACACTGGTTTCAGCTGAGAAATGTGGAACACATTATGTGTTTTCGAATCTGCAGGAAAACAAAGTCGGCACAAAACCTATCCAATTCTCTCCAAGACTTCGAATGGGCCATAATAACGAGCTGCCAATTTTTGACATAACCTTTGGCTCACAGATTGTTGTCTATAGGGCCTTAATTTAAGATAAACCATTGTCCCTATCTCAAAATGTAATTCCCTACGATTTTTATCAGCATTATTTTTCATACATTGTTAAACTCTCACCAAATGTTCTTTGATATGTGCCAACATTGAATCTCTTTCCAGCAGCATATGTTCCAATTCAAAATTATTGGTTGAACCCTTTACAAATCGCAAAAATTGTGGAAGTTCACATCTATATACCACTTTGAATGGAGTACATTGTAGTGAAGTGTGAAAACTTGTATTATACTACAATTCAACCCAACTCAAAAATATCGACCACATTTTTGGATGTGCAGATGCGAAACAGCGCAAATAAGTTTCCAAGCACCGATTAAGAACTTCGGATTGCCCATCTGTTTGTGGGTGAAATGTTGTACTGAATTTTAATTTAGTACCCGACAGTTTAAAACATTCCTTCCAAAAATCTTATCTCTGTCCGAAATGATAGCTGTTGGAAAACCATGAAACCTGATCACTTCTTTCACAAATTTTTAGCAACCTCCAAAGCTGTGAATGGGTGTCTCAAAGTTAAAAAAATGGCCATATTTACTCAAACGATCCACTACAACCATAATCACATTAACGCCTTGAGACTTAGGTAAACTCTCAATAAAATCTATGGAAATCTCTTCCCATATATGTTGTGGTAGTGGAATTGGTTGTAACAACCCTGCAGGAGACAAAGTTGAATACTTGTGCGTTTGAAAAATATTACATGCTGCTACATAATCCTGAATTTGTTGTCTCATCTTATGCCAATAAAAAACCTCTTGTATTTTTTTCAGCGTTTTCAGAACTCCAGCATGTCACCCAAATTTGTTGTCATGGTATTCTTCTAAGATCAAATGAATATAACTAGAATTTTGAGGAATAACCAACCATTTATTGTATAATAGTCTACATTCCACCACGACAAATCTAGTTTTAACAACTATACCTTCTGTGATTTTTGTAATGATCTCTTGGGTAAATGCATTTTCATCGATTTCTCTATAGGTGTCTTGCAATTTCAAGCTCGAAGGAATTGTTAGTGACCGTAAAATAGTTGGAATACCGTCTTGAAACTCATACAATCTGCGACAGACCATCTGCAGCTGAGTTTTCAATTCCTGCTTTATATTCAATTGTAAATTCATAACCCAACAACATCACCAACCATCTTTGATATTCCAACGTGACCTCTTTCCGTTCCAACAAAAATTTCAATCTTTTTTGGTTTGTTTTTACCAAAAATTTCCTCTCCAAGAGATAATGTTTCCATTTTTGAATTGCCAAGACAATATCCATAAGTTCTCTCTCATAAATCGGTTTCAACTGCTCTTTATGAGTTGGTCCATGGCTAAAATAAGCAATTGGGTTCTTGCTTTACATCAGTACCGTGCCAACCCAAAAACCAGATGCATCAGATTCAAGAATAAATGTTTGAGAAAAATTAGGCAACGCTAAAACAGGAGTTGATACCATTGCATCTTTAAGTCTGTCAAAAGAAACTTTAGCTTGATCACTCCAGCTATATTGATCTTTGCGTAATAGATGAGTTAACGGCTTTGCTAAAGAACCATAGTATCGCACAAATCGATAGTAATAACCTGTTAAGCCCAAAAATCCTCTCAACTCTTTGATCGACTTAGGAGTTGGCCACTGTTTAACTGATTCAGTTTTAGACGGATCTGTAGAAACACCTTGATCATATATAATATAACCTAGTACTCCACTGTTGGTTGGCCAAAAGTACACTTTTTCAGATTGACAAACAATTGTTGTTGCACAAATACTTTCAAAACCAACCACAAATGAGTAAAATGATCTGATAAGGACGAGTTGTAGATGAGTATATCATAAAAAGACCAATACAAACTTCCTTAAATAAGGTCGGAAAAGCTCATTCATAAGGGCTTGAAAAGTTGCAGCCGCATTAGTTAAACCAAATGACATAACTAAAAATTCATAGTGTCTTTCATGTATCCGAAAAGCAGTGTTTTCCACATCTTGTTTCTTCATTCTTATTTGATGATGACCCGATTTCAAATCCAATTTAGAAAACAATCTTACACCATACAATTCATCTAATAGATGATCTATCATTAAAATAAGAAATTATTGGGTGTTGTACCTCTATTTAAAGTACGATAGTCCACACAAAAACGTCATGTATTGACTTTCTTTTTCACCAATAAAAAAAGACTTGAATATGTACTATGGCTTTATCTAATAATTTTTGGCAACAACATATTATGCACAAATTTTTCCATAGCCTCCATGTGACCATGTGGATAACCGTAAGGTCTCACACTAATAGGACCTAAATCTTGTTGCGAATTATATTGCTCCCATCTAAACAAGCATATATATATTTTGGTGAAACAACTTCTTTTGTTTACGTGTATTTTAAAATGGACACATTGTTTCATTTGTCTACTAGCTGTCAGTAAAATTCAATATGTTCTAGGCCCATTAATCCCAAGAACTTTAGCTTAACCCCAATGGACATTTTTGGCCCATCGATATGTCCTTTGCAAACGTTATGGAACACAACTTTTTTGCTTGAGTTGTGTGAGCAGTTTCTGGAGATTGTACGCATACTAAAACTTGTTATTATACAATTTTCTGTTGTCTGTTCTTGCAATTCTATGACATTGAGGAAGGAAAAGTTTCAGTAGCCACAAAAGGATCAATTGCTCAGGTCTCTCTAATGATTCAAAAAATAAAATAACACATTTTTTAATTTTTGTAATAAATTTAGCACTTTAAATTTAAAATTAAAAAAGATAGCATTATAAATTTAAAAGTTCAAAAAATACCACAAATTATTTTCTGAAAATACATATTTACTTTAATTAAATTATATATAAACTTAAAACATTATATTAGAATTTATTTGTTTAATTTAAGATTTAATTTTTTTATTAATAATAAATTTTAATATATTTTAATATTAAATTTGTAATATTTTTAAAAATTTAAACTAATAATACTATATTTGTAATAAAAACTTAAAATAGTGTTATTTTTATCAATTATTCATAAATTTAGTGTCATAAATTAATATTGTTTAAAGTAAACCATTTAAAATATGTATTGAATTATTGATTGTAATTTCTTTTTCTCTTTCTCAACGATTATACTTTCTTTTTCTCTTTCTCAACGATTATACTTTCTTTTTCTCTTTCTCAACGACTATACTTTCTAAATATAGTAACAGTATTAAATCTTTAATTTTGATCATTGCAGCAGCTATGAAAATAAAATTTGCAAAGTTGAGTATGCGAATGAGAAAAAGGTAGAAAATGACTATTAAATAGCCTGCATTTTTCTTGACTTACGCACTAACTACAACGTATCGGGGATTAAAAAAACCCTAATTTGAAATTACTTTTCCAAAAATAAGCAATAGAAATTTTTTCATAAAATCTGAGAATAAAAGCTGTAATCCTCTAATTACATTCTTTCTTCTCTTTTAGATAAATCTTTCTCGAGTGTGAATTCTTGTCGGCGAATTCACTTACTGCGATTCCGACCACTGTACAAAAAAGGTACTCCATTGATCTCTATTCATTGCCTGACGCAATGTGGTAAATTTAAAGCTTTCTTTAGCTTGTCCCGTACAATGTATCGTCTTCGACAGTGGGTGTCAAGTTCAGATCAGGCAGGAAGAAGAAACCCTTTTCTTCAGAGCTCTTGATTTCACTTGTTATTCTGTAGGATCCTGACACGTTTTGTTCGTCTTTGCATGTTAAGCACCTCCTTTTGTGGGATGCGTCGAGACTAGGTTTACTGAATAGATCGGTCTTGACTCGATCTGAGTACTCAAGCTGAAAAAAAAGAGTAGATTCTGATTCAGGTTTCAAGACCAGAGGAAACAAATGGAGTGGTTAGGATTAGGAAGAACGTTAACTATCTAAAAACCACCTTAATTCTCTTCAAGTTTCGGTTGTTGGTACTTTGTTCATGGTACGTTACTTGTACATTTGCAATCTTCTGTTGAACACAACAGATCATTAGAATAAGATTTCGTAAGAAAGAGAAAAACAAAGCAGCATGAATAGAGAATAATAAACCTTTTCAAGGTTAAGTCTTTCCTTCAACTGTAACTTCTCTGCATCTTTATGTTCCAAAAACGTCTGTAAAAATATGCCAAAGTGATAAGTGATCGTGCAAGAACAAGAGAGTATCTATTCGATTTACGGTGAGATCTCTATACATTCTCTTTCTTTGATCTCCCTAAGAAAGAATTAGTGATTTCATTTGTTGCGTATACCTGCACAAATACACCAAACTGAAGAACAAAAAGAGATTAAAGAGTGTTATTAGATGGTAAAAAGAACTCTTTAATTCAAAGAATAAACCGAACAAAAAGATTCCCAAAAGTAAAAGGCTAACCAAATTCAAAAGTTTAAAAAGTACCCAAATGCGAAAGATTATTTAAATTTTGATTTTTAATTATAAACATGGATCATGCACGCCACATCATGATAATCCCGTGGCGTGGCAACATCACATGACACTATCGTAGATCAGTAGATCACGTGACGACAATCTAATCCGAGTCCGACCAGATTTACTCGTTTACACCTATCACTAAAACGACACTGTTTTTAATACGCAAAATACTATAGAAACAAAACCCGACCGGTGCTTACTTTTACCCAAACCGGCAAGTTCTTTCACTAACCGGTTCTTTACGTGCCGTAACCAGATGAATGGATTCAAGATTTCATAGTTAACCGACTAATTTGAAACTAGACCCAGGAATCATGCAATTTACCAAAAAGAGAGAAAAAAACGAATCTCAGAAAACAAAAAGGACGCCAAATACCGGTTTACGAAATTACCGGTTAGTTACGTACCGTACATTTAGTTTATCCAGATTAATGAGTCAACCAGATTTAACTCTTTAAAGCCTCGTTTGTTGAAGATTAGTGTATTAAAGTCACTTCCACGAATTGTGCAACTTACCAAAAAGAAGGTGAAAAAACAAATCTAAATATTAAATAAAATCATGAAGTTTCTTTAACAAATCATCAATTAAGAAAATAAAGAAAGCTTTGATATGGAAAGAAAAAGCTTTGACTCTCTGGGAATGGATGGATCCGTAAAGAAGATGGAAACTAGAAACTATTCATCTATGCATAGGGATATAAAAAAATCAGCGTAGAATTTTACTTCTCAACTGACAAAAAAGTGCGAACTGGTAAGATGACGCACGTAAGATGACATCAGCCGGGAGCTGGAAATTGTGAAACGGAATAAAATCGAATCAGGAATCGGGAGTATGGCCTCAATTATTTGCTAGATCGGAACCGAAACTAAGAGAGAGTGACGATTTAGGAGAAGAAGGAGACTAGGAGAAGTGAATCAGGCAGAGAGATTGAGAGATGGAGGAAGGGGACAGTATAACATACCTTGGATCCGGATCTGGATCCGGTAGATGTGGAGCAGCTAGCTTGACAACTGGTGTTTTCGAATTTATCAGCGGTTGCGACGGAGGGACAAGTGGAGCCGCCGCTACCAGTTCCGCCGCTCCAGCATAAAGGAGTAGTAGGACTGGCTTTAGCGTTTTCCGTTTCCTTCTTCAGGAAGCCTCCAACGCTGACGTCGACGACTAATCTCGACGGTCGTGACCGTCGTTGACGAAAACCCCACTGCAACAGAGATAGATTCGCTGCGGGATTATTACCGGACTCTACCGTTCCGGCATGCTTGAGTCGCAGAAGGAGTTCCACCACCATCGCGTCGTCTGTCAAAGCCGACGATATCCACTCGTCCTTCGTTACCACCATCGGCTTCTTCATAGACGTTATTCTCATCGAAAACGCCACTGATAAAGCTCAGATACAGAAGCGGCGATAGAAAGAGAGAGAGGGAAAGAGGAAGTTGGAGAAAATTGGAAAAGAGAAGCGGCGATAGAAAAGAGATAGAGGAAGACTAATATAGGAAGCCATCCTTATTATTATTCCTCTCATTCTTGTCTTTCTTTTCTTCTTCATTTATTTCCTGAATTATGAAAATCGCTTTTTCCATTTTTATATAATCTCAATATATATTATTCGCTTTCAGTTTTGTCTAGGCCTATCAAGCGGGTCAGACCCGCCCCATGGCGGATTACAGATTTTTTTGCACAAAATTTTTTATCCGGAAAATTTACGAATCAATTTTTTTAGATCCGCACTCATCCCGCATTAATCAAGCAGGTCCCACGGGTGATCCGCTTCATTTTTCAAAAAATTTTAAAAAAATTTAATAAATTTAATTAAACTAAAATATTTAATAAATTTAATTAAAATAAAATATTTAATATATTTAATTAAATTTTTTTTAAAATATTTAATAAATTTAATTAAACTAAAATATTTAATAAATTTATTTAAATTAAAATATTTAATAAATTTAATTAAAGTTTATAAAAATATTTAAATAATTTAATTAAAATATTTAATAATTTTATTTGTTTGAGTTTAAATTAGTTGGGGCATAAATTAGTTGGACCTGAATTTGATTAATTTGATTGAGCCCAAAATTTGCAGAGACCCGTTAACTCGCAAATTAAAAAATTGCGACCCACATCCGCCTCGCTCTAAATAATGCTCGACCCGCACCCGCCCCGCATATGAAAAAAAAATTTTCACTCAATCCGCATCCACCCTGCAGCGGATCAAACGGAACGGGACCCGCGGATAAAGAATGATATTGACAGGCCTAATTTTGTCGATGATGAAAAAGTTTGATTGGGTCTGCAAAGGGACCCACCAAGTCTGCATGTAGGAGGAATGGTTAAGAGCCTTCTACGGGCTTTACCCATTATGAGCCCAATTGCGACCCAATTTTCATAGTCCAAAAAACCTTTTTCTCATAGCATGAATGAATTCTCTCAATAACAAAAAAATATTTTGGGAAAAGAATTAGACATAAAAACATTTTTACATGAAAGTTTTATGGATATTTTCTTGGAAAATTTCTTAAAAATAACATGTTTTTAAATTTTTATTTCAAATATAGTATTATTGTTTTAAATTTTTAATAATAACAAAATTTTAAAATTAAAAATACATTAAAACTTACTTTTAATAGAAAATTTTAAATTTTAAATTAAAAAATAATCTCAAATATAATATTTTTAATTTATTTAGAATTTATTCAGAGTAAATAAGTATTTTTAAATTATAGTTTATGCTATTTTAAAATTTTACTTTATGATGCTATATTTGGTATAAAAAATTTTAAATGCTATTTTAAAGTATTATTATATTTTTTTTATTATTTTTAATGAGCTGATCGAAATTCGATGGAACTTCAACTCCTAGAATTTAGTTGGTGCAACGATGTTTGTTGTTCCTTATTCTCCCGACATGGCTCTAGTGAAGCCTCTACTTACCTCTGCACCAGTTACGCTTGTTCCACAGAATTCCATATCTCTTTTGCAACAAGTAAAGCTTGAGTCGTATAGGAACTAGAGTTGGTCATCTGTTCGCTCTTCATCCCGTAACATAAGGGAATGAATCCTTTAAGGTCACAAAGATTGTATTGAAGGTTGATCTTTTAAAGTCTCTCCACTCCAAACAAGTCTCTAGTCTTTTTAATGGAAGTGAATTTGAAATTGAGATATCATACATTTGTTTACTTTCGAAATGTAGGGAATCATAAAGTTTTGCCATGATTCAATGCACTATCCAAAAATCTCACTTTGATTTACTCTAAAAATAGAATGGGCGTTATAGAAGCAGGCTCTCTAGCACGAGATCAACCTCCCACACTCGTCAAGGATATTTTTAGGCCTTTCAATGCCATTATTGGGTCACAAAAACCTCGATACACTTGTCTAGAGATGATTTAATTTCTAGCAGCAAGAAGAAAGAAGAGGATTGTTCATGTAACTCTTTTACGGTTCATATGATTTCCTATTGATCTTAACATTGTGTAATCATGTTGTTAAGTGGAAAACAATGATACATGTTACAACCGAATCATCGCGAGGTTAATCACTTCTCAGAGACCAGTCGCTAAAGTGCGACTAATTTGCGACCAAAAAAATTTGCGACGAAGATTTTGCAACCACGGGTTATGTTCGAAAAGGCCTTGTTTTCTTGTAGTGGAAGGAGAAAATTCGATACATTCAATTGCTACTATGGTGGTATGTTTGAAAACGTAGATGAGCAAGTGCACTATGTGGGTGGTTGTATCCTGATTATTGTAGCGCTAATGAATTAGTTTCTAGAGGATTTGATTGTAGCGCTAATGTATAAGATGCCCATAAGCATCTATCGTCACAAGGTGTTGATGCGAAACTTCCAAAAAATGCACTTTTGAATGTGGTTGAGATAGGCTTTGCAACAGAATGAATCGAAATTCAATATGTTCAAATGTTGTAGATTTGAAGGGTCACACATTACCTATGGAAAAACTACTGATTTACGTAAGATAATAGTTTAGATATTACACACTAAAACTATTAAATGTTGACTGAAGGATGTTTAACAATCATATTAAGAAGAAAATCATTCTCAAACTTAACAAAAGAAACTGTTTTATTTGAAAAGTTGAATGATCAAGTTTATAAGAAAAATCCTCTATTTATACTATAAGGAGGCGTAAATAGGAGTAGTTTACAACATTAAAATGGTTGAATTTACAAGGGAAATTTTACCGAAGACTTTGTCTTCACTAACTCTTATTTTTGACTATGAATGTAGACATTTTTCCCCCTCTTGATGATGCCAATTTGGACGAGTTTTTAGTGGCTTTCTTTTAATTTTAAGCAACAAATTGGGTTGGTTGTAATGTGATTCATTTGTCTCATTAAAAATTTTACCAAAGAAAACTCAATGGGAAAAAACTTGTATAAAGAAAAAAGAGTACAAATATATCACATATCCATTTGTATGCTATCTTTGGCTTGCACTAAATTCATAGTGCTTTTAGGCACTTATCTATTCAAGCTCAAGTGAATTTGTTGTGCATTCTCGTTGTTGAGTAGATTGTTGATTGCCTCTTTGAGTTACTTAGCCTTGATTCGGGTGAATGGTCCAACTGGTAGTGCAAGAGCTTCTTCATATTCATTCCTATCTATGAGCTTCTCCTTTTGTGTGCTTTCCATGGTCGTATCAGGTGTGGTATAAGATGCCATTTGAAGGAGAAGACGAATTAAAATAAATCATCAACGGTGATGAGAATTTCATGAAAATGTGCTGAAGTACAATATGGGTTAACGTTGTCATCATTTTCATAGAGTCTAATGGAAATGTGTTAGAAGTTTATGAAGAAACACGAGAGAACATGGCTGATTTTATGTCTCACTTTGATGAAGAAGCACGAGAGACTCAAACCGATGGACCATACGATGAAGCGGAATGAGTTGAAAGAAATGTGTCTGACTTTCTCGATGAAGAATTTGATGAATTTGATACAGGATCAGAAAGTGAAGAAGAAAAACATGTTGGAGAATGGTATTTCACATACAAAAAGGATAGTGATGAGTTGAAACTAAGACAAGCGTTGGATATTTTAGAAGATTTCAAACAAACTATAGTGGACTACGTTTTAAAAGAATGATAGAATGTGAGATACGTGAGGTGGGAGAAGGACAAACTGGAGCTGAAATATGCAAGTGAAGGTGATGAAGCTTGTCTATGGAAGATTTATTGCTTTTATGAACAACCTCTACAAAAATGGATGGTCAAAGTGTACAACAAGAAACATAGTTACATAAAAAGTGGGTATTGCAAGATACTTAACCAAGAAGTTATTGCTCAGATTTTTTTGAATGACATCCGAGATTATCCTAATTTCATGCCAAATGATATTCAAGAGGAAGTTCAATAGCGTTGGGGTTTGATAACCTCAATAGACAAATGTATAAAGGCTATGAACCAAGCTTTGGCGATGATAGACGAGGAGGATGATGAACAATTTTCAAGGTTTATACACTACCTCGTCTAATTGTTGGAGTAAGGGATTGAATCTATTTTTCATTTAATAATATGATCGATGTTATTAAGGCTTAGAGATTCTGTTTGTCATTTAATAATTTGATTTTATTAATTGGCTAATGTTAATTGTATGGTTTTCAGTTCAAACACATAATACACGGTAGAATTTGAGACATACACAAGCGCTGAAGAAGTAGACGTCTTCTCAAAATTTTATGTTCGTTCGCTGCACTTCGAAAATCATGGTGTATGTACTCTAGTCCAATTTTTTGGTCTTGACGAGTGTTTTTTTAAATGCGCTACTGCTAGCTATGGTAGGACGTGATAAAAATAACCAAATATTTCCTATTGCATGGGTTGTGTTTGATGTTGATAACAAAGACTGGAAGGGGTTTATTCCGAGGTTGCAAGTTGATTTAAACCTAGGAATGAATACTAGATTTACGGTTTTTTCAGATTGACAAAAGGTAATTCGGTCAACATAGTTGTTATTTGTATGTTATTTGTATGTTATTTGGTTATTGTTGTTTGTATGTTATTTGGTTATGGTTGTTTGCTGATTATGTTTTTATGACTAGCAACCGCTTTGAGCAGCAAATAAGAATACATTCATATGTTTTTTATTCCGATGGAACTCTAAGTTTTGTCGATATGAATTTTGGAAACAGCACTACTATATTTATTAATTTCAATTAATTTTGGTTCCTAAAGATTTACGACTGATACGAAAACGAAATTAATTTCAAACGGAATTTACGTGGGCTAAAATGTAAATACTACAGATTCTTCAGGTTTCATTCTCTGCAAATCACATTCTCTCTCTCTCTCTCTCTCTCTCTCTCTCTCTCTCTCTCTCTCTCTCTCTCTCTCTCTCTCTCTCTCTCTCTCTCTCTCTCTCTCTCTCTCTCTCTCTCTCTCTCTCTCTCTCTCTCTCTCTCTCTCTCTCTCTCTCTCTCTCTCTCTCTCTCTCTCTCTCTCTCTCTCTCTCTCTCTCTCTCTCTCTCTCTCTCTCTCTCTCTCTCTCTCTCTCTCTCTCTCTCTCTCTCTCTCTCTCTCTCTCTCTCTCTCTCTCTCTCTCTCTCTCTCTCTCTCTCTCTCTCTCTCTCTCTCTCTCTCTCTCTCTCTCTCTCTCTCTCTCTCTCTCTCTCTCTCTCTCTCTCTCTCTCTCTCTCTCTCTCTCTCTCTCTCTCTCTCTCTCTCTCTCTCTCTCTCTCTCTCTCTCTCTCTCTCTCTCTCTCTCTCTCTCTCTCTCTCTCTCTCTCTCTCTCTCTCTCTCTCTCTCTCTCTCTCTCTCTCTCTCTCTCTCTCTCTCTCCTCTCTCTCTCTCTCTCTCTCTCTCTCTCTCCTCTCTCTCTCTCTCTCTCTCTCTCTCTCTCTCTCTCTCTCTCTCTCTCTCTCTCTCTCTCTCTCTCTCTCTCTCTCTCTCTCTCTCTCTCTCTCTCTCTCTCTCTCTCTCTCTCTCTCTCTCTCTCTCTCTCTCTCTCTCTCTCTCTCTCTCTCTCTCTCTCTCTCTCTCTCTCTCTCTCTCTCTCTCTCTCTCTCTCTCTCTCTCTCTCCTCTCTCTCTCTCTCTCTCTCTCTCTCTCTCTCTCTCTCTCTCTCTCTCTCTCTCTCTCTCTCTCTCTCTCTCTCTCTCTCTCTCTCTCTCTCTCTCTCTCTCTCTCTCTCTCTCTCTCTCTCTCTCTCTCTCTCTCTCTCTCTCTCTCTCTCTCTCTCTCTCTCTCTCTCTCTCTCTCTCTCTCTCTCTCTCTCTCTCTCTCTCTCTCTCTCTCTCTCTCTCTCTCTCTCTCTCTCTCTCTCTCTCTCTCTCTCTCTCTCTCTCTCTCTCTCTCTCTCTCTCTCTCTCTCTCTCTCTCTCTCTCTCTCTCTCTCTCTCTCTCTCTCTCTCTCTCTCTCTCTCTCTCTCTCTCTCTCTCTCTCTCTCTCTCTTCTCTCTCTCTCTCTCTCTCTCTCTCTCTCTCTCTCTCTCTCTCTCTCTCTCTCTCTCTCTCTCTCTCTCTCTCTCTCTCTCTCTCTCTCTCTTCTCTCTCTCTCTCTTTAGTTTCTTTTTACAAACTTTTCCATAAATTTCTAATATATTATTTGAGAAACATTTTAACAAATTAATCTTACTCTGATATTTTAATAACAAAAATGTCATGATAACATGTCAATACCACAATGAGTTTTAGATTAAATATATAAAATTGTTTAAGTTAATAGAATAATTACAATACATAGTACTAATATTAATTTGATTAGAGAATAAATATATTTTATTCAACTAACCAAAAAATGTTATTACATTTTCAAAAACAATAATTTTTAAAAAAAAAATTTTATACGTTAATTTATAGATAATTTCAAATAAATATAAATAGATTTAAGTTATTACCGTAATATATTATTTGAGAAACATTTTAAGAAAATAACATTGCTCTGACGTATTATTAAGAGAAATATCATGTTAATGTTTCATCATTACAGTAAATTTCAAATAAATATATAAATAATCTTAACTTATTATAATAATTACAATATATGTCACTGTTATTAATTTGGTTAGACAATTAATATATTTTATTAAAATAACCAAAAAATACTATTAAATTCGTAAAAATAATTATTTTTCTTTTCTTAATTTATATATATATAAATTAATGTTAAAAATAATTTTAAATAAAAGCTAAAATTATATAAATATTTAATTTATATTTACTAATAAAATATAATTTATGAATATTTTTCCCCACGTATGGTGTGAGTATAAATCTAGTTAGTTTTATTTTAAAAATAATTTTTAGATGTTTTTAGAATAATACCTTAAAATATTATTTTTAAAAATTTTATTCGAAATTTACCATTATAAACTTAAAATTCCAAAAATAACATAAATTCTTTTCTAAAAATACATATTTACTATAAATAAATTATAAAAATAAATTAAAATATTTAGTCTTTAGTTTTTTCTTATTAAAAATAAAGTTTTTGATTCAGCAGTCAAACGAACAACGCTTGACCGCATAACACAACCGTAAATTTTTGCAGATACGAAACGAACAGCACTATGATTTCTCTCATCTACTAACATGGCTCGAGAAAAGATCAACTTGATAGTCTTTCAAGTACAAAATATTTTTTAACTAAATTTTATTTTATATTTAAAGTCGTTCATTTATTAATATTTTAATTGGAAATCCCGACATTTAAGGATTAGGTAGTCTTATGGTTTAGAGGAACCCACATCGTCTTCTACATTGAAGTATGCACATGATCCAAAACTCTTAGGAAATTGAAAAGCTGAATCAATAACTCTAGGAAAAAGACGTTCAGCTTTAAGAGATGATGAGAAAAAAAACGAGAACTAGAACAACAACGATCATTAAAGAGCTCTTATCCATGAGTAGTCAATTTCTGAACCAATAACTCTAGGAAAAAGACGTTCAGCCTATGTGAAGCCTATGTGAAGCCTATGTGATTCTGAAGGGAACACACTCCATTGACAAATCAATTCATATGCCTCTGGTTCGGTGAAATGGTCCAAACAAGTCGCGTGATCAATTGAGTTTACAAAGTGTTCGCAAGAACATCAATAGCATACGAAAGGCAAAGTCTTATGCATTTTACCCAACAAACTATGCAGTTTAGTGGAAGTACTATCGATGTGTTACAATTTACCAACCATATTTAAATTTCGTTATATTGAATTTAACCTCATTTTCTTGTTGTAATGTATTTGTACTAAAAACTTTAATTTAAAATGCTCGCATATATACTATTCCTAATATATTAAGTGAAAAACATTTTTAGAAAATAATTTTATGCCAACGTGTTATAATACAAAAGTATCATGATGATGTGTTATCATCAAGATGAATTTTAAATAAATATAAATATATTTAAATTACTAAAATAATTACAATAATAGATTTATATCCATGCCGGAAAAAAATATTCACAAATTATATTTATTAGTAAATATAAATTAATATTTATATAATTTTAATTTTCATATAAAATTATTTTAATATTAATTTTGTGTATGTAAATTAAGGAAAAAATAATTGTATTTTACGAATTTAATAGTATTTTTTGATTAGTTTAATAAAATATATAATTTTCTAACCAAATTAATAACAATGACATATATTGTAATTATTCTACTAATTTAAATATATTTATATATTTATTTAAAATTTAATGTGGTGATAACACGTCATCATGATATTTGTATTAATAACACGTCAGCATGACATTTGTATTATATTAGGGATAACCAAAAAATAACTATTTATTTCAAAAATAATAATTCTATTTATTTTGAAAACTAATATTTGTTATTCAGTTATATCATATTATTTATGTTTAGTCATTATATTTTTCTATCATTTTTGTTTGTAATAATAATAATAATATTTTAAATAAAATTTTAAATTTTAAATTTTAAATAATAATATTTTGCGAATACCTATAATAAATTTTATAAATAAAATTATATTATATTTATTTAATAATTATTTTACTCCTATGCATGGCATGGCATGAGTATAAACATAATTAGTTAATATTACTTAATGATTTGTATTTGTAATCATTTTGTTTCACCAAACCCCAAATGAATGAAGAGCAACTTGAGGACAAAAAGAAAGTATTGGTTTAGTTAAATGTTGTGAAAGAAGTAGGTATACCAAAATCACCAATATAACTTTAAAACCAAAGAGATTTGTTAAAACAAAAAAAAAACAAAACATGTAGAAGCTCTTATTGTCTCTCTTCTTCTCCACCATGCTAACTAAAATCTTCTTCCTCATCGCAGTCGCCACCGCTATCCTCATCGTCCTTCTACTCGCTTTATTCGCACCTGTTCCCGATTATGACCCGCCGGATTCACTCTTCTCCTTCTCCATCTATGTTCAAAAAACACACATCCCATCTTCCTCTTACTCTTCTCGTGAGTCCATTCATCATATGGCGCAGCCACATGGTGGAGGAGGAGGAGGAGGAGGAGCATTGATTTTCCGGCGTACGCTTACAGAAGGACCCGAGAACAATTCTCGGATTGTGGGCAAAGCCGAAGGGTTTATAATCCCTCATGAAGACTTTGCTAACTCGGATTTTAACATGATATACTTGACATTGGAGACACCAGAGTATACGGGAAGTGTTAGCATTAGAAGCAGAGACATGACACATAAATTGAAAGAGGTTATGGAAGTAGTAGGAGGAACGGGAGCTTTCGCCTTTGCACGTGGAATCGCCATCTTTGCTGAGATTGATGATGACAATGAAGAAGTTGTAACTACTTATCGTGTTAAGCTTTTGCTTAGATTTCCACATACTTCTCATATAGATCCATAATGATGAACACTTTTATATTACTATTACTATTAATATATTATAAATTTATTGCTTAGTTTTCCTCATGTTTAGGATCATATAGAGATGAATATATGTACAAATAGCTCTACGTGATGTAAAAATATATGGTTTAAAAAGAGTTTATTTGCTATTACCTTTGATAAGATCAATAATTTTGTTTATTTCAAAAATTGTTTTCATGAGCATTAGAATCTACGTCCAAACCTTCTTTATTCGGTTTTATTTCATATTTTATAAAAGCAATCACTAGTTTATAAAAAGAATAAAAATCCAGGAAGGAAGAAAAATAACCACGTAAGTATAGAAAGAGGAATATAATTTCAAAACTGTAATATTTTAAAATAGTATGTTTTAAGATTATTTTATCAAATTTAACACAATAAAATTAAAATTTCAACAATAACATAACTAATTATGTGAAAATAATTATTTATTTTAAATAAACTATATAAACTTAACACATTATATTTTGGTTCCTTTTATCTAATTTAAAATTTATTTTTTATTAAAAATAAATTTTAATATATTTTAAACTTAAATTTATGTTTTTATTAGAAATTTAAACTAATGATACTAGTTTTGAAACAAAAACTTACAAATGTACTATTTTAGAGAATTGTCCATTCAAAATTTGAATATATGTTGTGTTAGATTAATTATGAGCTATTTCATCAAACAATTACACCTTTGTCATTTTAGCTCTACATTTCATTTCATTATATATTGAATTCATCATTTCATTTTGGGAGGCAATCTAATTTGCCAATAAAATATATTAGTTTTCACATTTCGGTTTAGATTTTTCTTTTTATCAATTAAAATTTATACTAAGTGTGGGCAAATAATCTGAATCGAATGAATCGAACTGAAACCGAACCAAAAAAACAGATTTCGGTTGGTATTCGATTATAAAAAATAACCGTACGGATATTATTTTGGAAAACCATGGTTATTGGTTACTAACCAAAATCGAAACAAAAACTGAAATAATATTTGAAAAAAACAAATTATTTTTGGTTATTTTTGATTATTTTTTGTTATTTTTGATTATTTTTGATTATTTTTTATTATTTTGGTTATTTTTGGTTATTTTGATTATTTTGGCTTATATTTGGTTTTTAAATTTAATAATTGAACCGACCAAAACCGAAATATAATTGAAATAAAATAGAACCAAAATTTAATACCAACCAAAAAAAAATAAAACCGAAAATAACCTAGCAAAGCTGAAACGGAATATACATCCATACCTAATTTATACAAACTTTTATCAAAGCATACAACTTTTTTTTTATTGTAGATGATAATATCTATATATAGAATTCTGTAGATGTATCACACTAGTGGATATGTAGAAATCAAAAATCTGGCAAATAATTTGGTGCAAATCTAGAAAAAGTTGGAGTAGACTACAATGGGCATAAGAATTTACTTGGAGAACTGTGTTCATTCTTTTCTATGTGGCCAAAAAAAATCGGTTCTAAATAAGAAAATACTTGATGTTGAAAAGTTTGTAAAAAAGAATGGGTTTAGAGATTAATCTCTTCTTTTAAACTATTGAGAAGCACAAAAAAAAGAAAAGGAAGAATACAAAAAATCTTTATGCATACTAAATTTGTTTTCTTTGGTTTGGGGGTTTACTTATGTGTTTGTATCAAAATGTCTCTCTCTTTTGGGGCAAAGTTTCAGATGGTTTTAGACCCGCCAGCTCAGTTTTTAGGAGTTTTAGATTCGTTGGCTTAGTTTTTGAGGGTTTCAATCTCGTTAACTTAATTGTTAAAGGTTTTTCTGATATATAAACCGATTTGTGTAATGCTTGTAAACTTCAATAAAATAATACTAAACTTGATGTTAGGAAATTGTTTTTCTGTATAAATTTGAATATTTAAATGGATAAAAAGGTGAGATCATTTCTGAAATAATCTCTTTATAAAATTTAATTTAATTTTAAATTTTTTTAAAATAGTAAGTTGTGTTTTGATCTAATTAGCTTTGAAAATTTATATAAAATACTAACCTAAATTTATTAATTTCGAACCAAACCAATTAAATTCAATTCAAACCAACTAATTCAAATCAAACTAATAAATTAAACTAAATCCATTAAAACCCTAAAAAGGAAAAACTGCAGAAATGTTTTGAAAGAATTATATAGAAAATTTAAGAAAAGGAAAAAAGTTCAACATGAAAGAAAACGTGAAAAGAAAATGTTGAAAAACGTCAGTGCTTATGTGCTTATTATTGTTGTTTGTTATGTTGACTTGGATATGCTCCACCTCTGCCGTCCACGTGTAGACGGAGGACAAAAGACGAAAACGACGGAGACAGCTTGGGATATAACACAATTAATTATCTTTCATTTTACTTGTTTTCTTTCTTTCTCAGTTTTCGTTTATTTTAAATATAAAAGAAAATTGTTTGACAGATGGAAAATTGAGTAAAATAGTAGTATTTCAAATTTTTGTTTTAACTATAATATTAATTATTTAAATTTTCAAAAATATTATAAATTTAATAATAAAATAATTAAAAAAAATTTCTAATAAAAAATTAAACTATAAATTGGAAAATTTAAATTAAAATATTATATTTTAATTTTATGTATAATTTATTTAAGATAAATAATTATTTTCACATAATTTATGTTATTTTTAAAATTTTAATTTTATTGTGTTAATTTTGAAAAATAAATTTAAATTAGTGTTATTTTAAAGTATTATTCTAAAATAATTGATTAATAAATTTGTATTTTTTTTATCTTTTATCTGATATATTACACAGACAATTTTAGAAACTTGTCATTACTTGAAATTTTTTTTGTAAGAAAATTTCAAAGAATAATATTATAAAATAAAAAAATTTGAAATTATAGGTTCTAAATTTAATATTTTAAAATTAAAATTTCAAAAATAACACAAATAATTATGTAAAAAATATTTATTTACTTTAAATAAATTATATAAATTTAAAATATTATATTTGGATTCATTTTTTCTGATTTAATATTTGATTTTTTATTTTAAAATAAATTTTTAATTTTAAATTTATGGTATTATTAGAAATTTAAATTAATAATAGTATTTTTAAAATAAAATTTTTTAAAAATATTATTTTAAAAAATTACCCAAGTTTAAATCATTTTTCAACGATACATAAAACTGATTAAAAGATTCAAGACTAATACTAATTTAGACGAAAGAGATTTTTAACATTATTGTAGTGGCCATTTTAAAAAAGAATTTGGAATATAAACTAGAATTTTTTTTTCTAAAATAGTATATTTTAAGTTTTTGTTCCAAAATACCATCATTACTTTAAATTTTTAATAATAACATAAATTTAAAATTAAAATATATTAAAATTTATTTTAATTACAAAATTAAACTTTAAATTATAAAAAATCCAAATATAATTTTTTAAAGATTTATATAAAATTTATTTAGAGTATATAAATATTTTCACTTAATTATTTGTATTATTTTTGAAATTTTCGTTTTAAAATAAAAAATTTAGTAGATGTTATTTTAGAGATTATTATAAAAATTTTAAAATACTAACTATAAATAAAGATTATTATCCATCCAAATTTCGTAATATATTAAAGGGAACGAATTATACACGTGCTTGTTTTTATAATAGATTGAATTTAAAAATCAAGGGAATAAAATACAAAAAGTAAAATACAAAAATAATGCAACAGCCTCTTACAGAAATCATAATACAAAATAGTACTCTAAACACACAGTCAAAAGCACGTGGCTATTTGAATATACAACTCGGCCGGTGGTCAAAACTTCATTACATCTCTTAAAAACTGCGTGGTCTGAAAAAAGTAATCTCACCAACAATTCTTTCAATTTCAATTCACAATTATTTATCTAAATTCTAGACATTTGGTTTATAAATACAAATCATAATCTCATATATTTTCAACACACCAACCAAACCAAAAACAGAATCAAAACAATGGCATCTGTTTCAACCCCTTTCCCAATTTCTCTTCACCCACAAATTAAGTCCAACATCATCACTCGATCATCAACACCGTTGATACTTCCTCTAACTCGAGTTTTGACACGTCCGATCAAATCGTCCTCAGAGACACCTCCTGATCTAGCCGTAGCGACACGAACCGGATCCAAAAATCTCCCGATCCGAAACATACCTGGTAGCTACGGTTTACCGATTATCGGACCGATTAAAGACCGTCTCGATTTCTTCTACAACCAAAAACCAGAAGAATTTTTTAAATCGCGAATCCGTAAATACGGTTCCACAGTGTTTCGTGTCAATATGCCACCTGGTGGTTTCATAGCCGAGAGTCCACAAGTCGTTGCATTACTCGACGGCAAAAGCTTTCCGATTCTGTTCGATGTTGATAAAGTCGAGAAGAAAGATCTTTTCACCGGAACTTACATGCCTTCGACGGATCTCACCGGAGGTTATCGAGTCTTATCTTATCTCGACCCATCGGAGCCGAATCACTCCAAGCTCAAATCTTTAATTTTTTTCCTTCTCAAATCCTCTAGAAACCGTATCTTCCCGGAGTTTCAATCAACTTACTCGAACCTCTTCGATTCTATCGAGAAAGAGCTCGCCATTAACGGAAAAGCCGATTTCGGTGGTCCCGGAGATTCAGCTGCCTTCGATTTCTTAGCTCGAGCGTTTTTTGGGAAGAATCCGGCGGATACGAATCTTAAAGCCGATGCACCGAGTCTGATTACGAAGTGGGTCTTCTTCAATCTCCATCCTTTATTGTCTGTAGGTTTACCTAAGCTTCTAGAAGATAATCTCCTCCATACTTTCCGGTTACCTTCTTCATTAGTCAAATCTGACTACCAAAGACTCTACGAGTTTTTCGACGAGTCAGCAGGTGAACTTCTCGCGGAAGCCGAGAAATTAGGTATCTCGCGAGAAGAAGCTTGTCACAACCTTCTCTTCACAACGTGCTTTAACACGTGGGGTGGGATGAAAATCCTTTTTTCGAATCTAGTTAAACGGGTCGGGCGGGCGGGTACCCAAATTCAGATCCGATTAGCGGATGAAATTAGATCGGTTATTAAATCCAACGGCGGAGAGCTCACTATGAGAGGTATCGAACAGATGGATCTGACGAAATCTGTCGTTTATGAATGTCTCCGGTTCGAACCGCCAGTGACTGCACAGTACGGCCGAGCGAAGATGGATCTGGTGATCGAGAGCCACGACGCGGTGTTTAAAGTCAAAGAGGGGGAAATGCTTTACGGATATCAACCGTTCGCGACGAGAGACCCGAAGATTTTCGATCGAGCGGAGGAGTTTTTGCCGGAGAGATTCGTCGGAGAGGAGGGAGAGAAGCTATTGCGACACGTTGTGTGGTCAAACGGACCGGAGACGGAGAATCCTACAGTGGGGAATAAGCAGTGCGCCGGGAAGGATTTTGTTGTTTTGGTGGCGAGGCTGTTTTTGATTGAGATTTTCCGGCGATACGATTCGTTTGATATTGAGGTTGGTTCGTCGACGTTAGGAAGCTCCGTTAAATTCACGTCTCTTAGGAAAGCTAGCTTTTAAAGCAAAGGGGTAAATTTGTAATGTTATGTTCGCACGTCTTAGTTTTCATTTTTGATTTGTTGTGTTATCTTTGTCTTGTCTACCTGTTTTTCTCATCAATTTATTATTTATCTAACTTTTGTTATAGAATAATAAAATAAACTATTTTTTATTCAAATATTTTCCACAATGTGATAGAATCACACTACAAGATAGAAGAATAGGGTAAAAAGTAAAAAAAAAAAAAAGCAGAGGAAATTAGCTTTAACTGATTATTAAAAGTCACATATGTCTGAGCCGACCACTGAAATTTATAATTTTTAAGTAATAATGTAAGTGGTTTTATTGGAGATCGAATCATACTCATTTGGGCATTCCCATAACTTATGGAGAATATCATAGGAAATTAGATGTTAGATTTTATTCCCGTTGATTTAGATATAGGACTATTTTTTTCTTTTAAAAAGGAGAAATGAGATAAAACATTTTTGGACAATTGAGAAAAATAATATAAGTTTTTTTGTTACAAATGTAATATCATTAGTTTAAACTTTTTAAAATATTTACAAATTTAATATTAAAATAGTTTAAAACTTGTTTCTAATAAGAACAAATTAAATTTTAAATTAGAAAAAACATAAATATAATATTTTAATGGGTAAATGTCTATAATAGCACTTTTCTAAGTTTTTATTCCAAAAATAGCATCATTAGTTTAAATTTCCAATAATAACACAAATTTAAAATTAAAATGCATTAAAACTATATTTTAATAGAAAAAAATTAAACCTTAAATTGGAAAAATGAACCCAAATATAATACTTTAAGTTTATTTATAATTTATTTAGAATAAATAAGTATTTTACATAAATATTTGTGCTATTTTTGAGAATTTAATTTTAGGATGCTAGATTTGGAAGAAAAACTTTTAAAAGTGCTATTTTAGGGTATTACTCTATTTTAATTATATTTATCATTTATTTATGATAAATATGTATTTTTAGAAAATAATTTGTACTATTTTTGGAATTTTAAGTTTATAATGCTAAATGTAGAACAAAAATATAAAATATGTTATTTTACGGTATTACTCAACAAGTTTTTCATATTTTTTTTTATAAATTTTGTTTTTGATTAAAAATTTGGAACATTGAACTTTTCTTATTAGTGTTAACCATATTATAGCCTTTTAAAAAATTATTAAATAAAAAAGAATAATATCCTAAAATAACATCTTTTAACGTTTTTATTCCAAATCTACCATTATAAAAATAAAACAAATAATTATATATAAATACTTATTTATTTTAAATAAATAATACATAAACTTAAAATATTATATTTGAATTCATTTAATTTAGAATTTAATTTTTACTAATTTAGAATTTAATTTTTTTCTATTAAAATGATTGTTATCGTATTTTAGAATTAAATTTATTTTATTATTACAAATTTAAACTAATGATGTTATTTTTGTAATAAAAAATTTAAAATAATACTATTTTTGTCAATTGCCCAACAAAAAGTCATAAAATCACATTATTAAAGAAAAAAATCCTATCCTGGAATAATGATTCAGGTTGGATCATTTAAGATGATAATGGTATCTTAGGTTGGATCATTCGCCCACCTGGCCATGTGTATGTAATTATCTCTCGATTTCAGTAATGTTCGTTTGTCAGTAGCAACTTCCTACGATCGTGGCTGCAGTAGATTGTAGTTTGTTTAAATGTTACAGGTACATGCGTCACAATTTTTTTACTGATGAATAAACCAATGGTGCGACAAAAACATGTGATCAATTGTAACTGCAACCGTGATAACAGACAAATGAACAACATATGTTGGAGCCGCCAACAACACGCAAACGAACAAGATCCATGTCGCTTTCTTAGTTTACTCTCGTTCATGCATCATTTTCTTTAGTATCTTTGATATATTATTTGAGAAATATTTTAAAAAGATAACCTTGCTCTGATGTGTTATTAACAAAAATATCATGCTGACGTGTCATCAGCAAGTAAGTTTCAAATAAATATATAAATAGGTTAAATTACTAAAATAATTACAATATATGTCATTATTATTAATTTGGTTAGAGAATCAATATATTTTATTAAACTACCAAAAAATACTATTAAATTCGTAAAAAATAATTATTTTTCATTTTTTAATTTACATATACAAAAATTAATATTAAAAATAATTTTAAATAAAAGTTAAAATTATATAAATATTTAATTTTCATTTATTAATAAACAATATTATATAATTTATGAATATTTTTTCTGTTGGATGACGTAGATATAAATCTAGTAGGGTTACCGTAGGTAATTCATGGATGTCAAATATAGTAATGAAGTGTAGTTATTTGATGTATGCATTATCTATATATATCTTATATGAGTCTTGAAGCACCTAGACTAGAATAAGATAAATGGGAACTAAAGACGAATATACATGTTGATTGCTTGCTTATAATTTAGTTCATGTGACTGGAAATGGATTAATATGGATTTCGTATTCCGTGCGACATGTTCCTATTTTTGTAGATAATAGGCGAGATTATGATATAATATAATTTAATGCGATTACTTGAATTGATGTGTTCGATTAACTGAAGCGGACTAGGGCTTCGACTCAAGCATTGTTTGAATTTAACATCTAAAGACAGACAGAGATCTATTCGAGTGCAGATTTTCTTAGGATTTTATTATTTTTTCTTATTGTTTTTTATGTTAGTTTTGGATTAATTAAAAATAAAATTACAAAATTTGATTATCAATTTCACAATTAAACTATCTCTCCGATAGTATTTATATTCTCCGATAGTATTTATATTCTCCGATAGTATTTATATTCTCCGATAGTATTTATATTCTACAAACTTTCAATATAAATCTAAATGAATTTTTTTATAATGAAACAACTTTACAAAAAAGTACAATATATACTGTTGTATCTCTTTTTTTTTTTCTCGCTCTTCTCTCTCTTTTCTCTCTTTTCTCTCTCTTCTTTTTCTCTTCTCTCCCTCTTCTTTTTCTCTCCTCTCTCTCTCCTCTCTCTCTCCTCTCTCTCTCTCTCCTCTCTCTCTCCTCTCTCTCTCCTCTCTCTCTCCTCTCTCTTTCCTCTCCCTTTTTTCCTCTTTCTGGACGTCTTCCCTTTTAGTTGCCACCTTTTGGAATGCTCCTTTACGATAGAAATAAGCTCCCTTTCATAAGTAGTACACTATGATTTCTTTCGGCCAGTTGGGCCACCTTGGCCCATAAATAAAAAAACAAAGAAAATAATTTGGGTTTAAACCACAAAAAACTCCACCTTTTTCTTTTGTTTTCGTATTGAATTTGTGGCCCAATTTTTTTTTCTTCGCGGGCACGTGAAACTCACGCGCCGCCACGTCTCACCCACACGTCGCCCACGCGCCGTCACGTTCCTCCACGTGCCTCCACGTGCCGTCATTTTTTTGTTTGATTTTTTCTATTTGATTTTTTCTGTTTGATTTTTCTGTTTTATTAAACGAGTTTTCAAAATTGCGTCGTTTTGAAAAATATCAAAAAGACGTTGTTTTCTATTTTCTTTTAAACTGATTTAATATCAAAATGACGTCGTTTTAATACTTCTCAAAACGACATCGTTTTGAGATTGACCTCGATGTCACATTTTCTCTGCCACATCGGTATTACGTGGCAGCCAAATCAATATCCGTTAACGGAAACCTAACTCCGTTGGGGCTCATGTATAAATTTACATAATATTAGTTTTTTCAGTATGAAATGTGAATTTTACTTAATTTCAGTTATGATTTTGCATTATTTCAACAATTAGATATAAATCGAACATTCAAGTAAAATTCAGATATGAAATAGTCAATTTTCCCAGTATGATGTAGTGCACTGGTTATTTTTTTTTTATCAATTTTGTGGTTCTTTTAAATGTTATCATTTATCAGACTAATATTTGAAATTAACAAAAAAAATAATGAATTTCAGTTTGTTTAATGACTAACAGTTAGGTGTAAGCATTTTCTATATATTACTTTTGTATAGAATGTGTTAGAACGCCAATTACAATGTAAAAATGATAAACGAATTAAAAATGATTGAAACCCGATTATAGAAAAGATGAATTCGAGTACGAGATTTTTGATTTTTTTTCTTAATTCAATAAATTTTCTACTCTGGTTGTTTTGCGAAATTATAAATCACATGATACAACCACGATAAGAATATAATTGCAATATTCGATACAAAATCTACGAACAAGTTTCCATGTTATATTCTCGAGATTTACATGATATGAGAAGGAGAAAGAAGAGGAGAGAGATTATCGACACTTTTTTTTCTTTTGAAACAAAAATATGTGAGAAGACGAAAAGTTTAGGAAACCTTAATGAGGCACTAAATCTCGTATTTATAGTAAAAAAAGTAGTTTCGCAACCCTAAAATCATGGGAGAAAACATAACGGACGAGAAAATCATATGCGTTTAGAGGAGAAAATGGTTGATGCGGTTTAGAGTTTTGACTCAGTTTTGAACCAAAACCTTAACCAAAATTTGCCCAAAAAAATCAATTTTGAAACCGAGCCCAATCTGGCCCGATTGCGCTGGCAACGGCGGTACGCATGTGGTTTGATCTCTTCTGTTCAACATTTTTAAAATTTTTCGTATGTTCTCCCTTTTATATAAACTAAGAGAATTTTCTTCAAATTTCTAATGTGTAATTTTTGTTCTCTCTCATTATCATTTAATCAACAAATTTATGATTTATTCATGAACCCAATATTCCATTTTTTATTCACATTTCAATAATTTTTATATTTAATATTTAGCCCAAATTATCCAAATTAAACATGCAAATTTTGTCATAAAATTGCTCCAACCGAATGTAATCCAAATTCTGATATTCTTTCTTTGACAATATATGTTATTTTTGTATAATGTAACGAAAATCATGATACGTTTATATATATGTTATTTTGTATATTACAATAGTAAAGTAATTTTGAGAAATGTTTATTTCTGAAAAAAGGATGATTATATGGCCGCACATTACAGTAATATTTCACACACTTAAGAAAATAATGATTAGGATACCACCTCTTACATACTTAGAAATAAAGTAAATAATTTTATAATATGATGGATAATCACACCCTTTTCACAACACCAGCTCCATTTTTTTGTTAACAACCTTCGTGTTTAACTTCCAAACCTTAAATTTTTTGAATCCAAATACATAACTCAACTACTCAACTAGAACATTTTTATATCTTTGTTTCAAAATTAACATAATTAGTTTAAATTTGTAATAATAACATAAATTTAAAATTAAAATATATAAAATTTATTTTTAATGAAAAAAATAAATTCTAAATAAAAAAATAAACTCAAATATAATATTTTAACTTTATATATGATTTATTTATAGTGAATAAGTATTTTTTACATAATTATTTATGTTATTTTTGAAATTTTAATTTTAACATGTTAGATTTGGAATATAAACTTTAAAGAGCAATTATCTAAAAAACACTCTTTCAAGTGTGTATTTTAAATATAACACTAATCATTTAAATTTTCAAAAATATTAAAACAATTAAAAATCTCTTTCTAATAAAAAATTTTAAACTTTAAATGAGAAATAACGAACCCAAATAGTATATTTTAATTTTATATATAATTTATTTGAAATAAATAATTATTTTCACATAATAATTTGTGTTATTTTATAAATTTTATTTTTAATGTGCTAAATTTGAAAAATAAATTTAAAAATATGTTATTTTAAAGTATTACTCAAATTTTTAAATTATACTATTTAAAATATTACTCTTAAATAAATTAATGAAAGATGAAATTATTTATTTCTTTTAAGAGTCAGCCAAACTAAAGAGCTTGATTAATAATTTAGAGATTTCAAGATCTGTTATCTCCTAAACAAATGTAGAGCAGGTCACTGAAGCCTGTAAGATAAGAAAATTTCTTTCACTCATGACTTTTTTATGAGGCATTTTCATTTATATTGCTCTTTCAGTATTCTACAGATTGAATTTAACGAATGAGAGATGGTTTCGATGGATAGAAGGTGAAACCGTTTGCTGTCTTCTTCTTGGTTCAGACAGCTCGACTTTGTTTTAATTTTTTTAATTTTTTTTAATAACATTACAACATGGACCTTTTCTGGTTGCAAAAATGATTGGGCCTTTTATTCGGCCTTCCATTATTATCTTTTCATTATTTTGTGCTATTTATTTTAAAAAAAATTATCCATCTAGGCCACAACAGAATGCCCGAATAAACTAATATATTTATACGAAAATTTAAGACGTTCATACGAAAATATCTGGAATTTAACTCCACACCTATAAAATACAAATAAATATAGTGCAACCAATACAACACTTACTATTCTTCTTATTTGTTTTAGTTTATCTTGCTTATATGTGTTATTAACTAATTAGTAAATATACGAATTAGGTTCGATATTTTAGAATTTTTAATTAGTCTTGGATGTTCTTTCCAAGTATACAATATCTCTTAATCGATGAGAAAAGAGTAAATATAAAATTGTAAAATATAGATCATTGCCAATTCTATTATTCAACAATATATTTTACCCAATTGTTCGTCGCTAGCGGTTCTGGTTGTGGCTACGGTCAATATTATAGTTGCGGTATATGTTATTTGTTTGTCTTTTGCTGGCGGTTATGGTTGTGATCAACACTACGGATACAGTATATATTGTTTATTTGTTTACCGTTTACAGTTGTGATTGTGGTCAACACTACGGTTGTGGCATATATTATTTATTTGTCTATCGTTGACGATTACGGTTGCGGTTGATCACAGATTTTTAGTCATACCACTATTTTAATCAGCAGTAAAAAAACTGCAACGAATGACGGAGCGTATCACCATTGCGATTGACCGTAGATAGATGCGCTAGATAAACGAACAACAATTTACTGTAACTACAATCGCAACCATAATTTTCTGCTATTGAAAAACGAATATGTCTATCAACTTTTTTTGTTGCCATACATTATGACTCTAACTTTAAATTCTCGAAAAATGGGTCTCGTTGGTAAAAAAAATTAGCTTTTAGTTTTAATGATAAATGTTATATTCAATTTACTAAACTATGTAACATTTTTATAAAAAAAAAATTAAATATAATCTTTGATATTATAATTTGAGTATACTATATCAATAATTTTAAATTTTTACTAATACTTTAAAAATATAAACAACATATTAACATTAAATAAATAATAAATAATGTCTTAGCATATTTTAAAGTTTTTATTTCAAATCTAACAAATTAAAAATAAATTTCTAAAATAAAAAAATTTATTATGTAAAAATATTTATTTATTTTTAAATCATTTAAAATAAAGTTAAAACATTATATTTAGATTTTTTTTAATTTAGATTTTAATTTTTTTTATTAAAAATAAATTTTAATGTATTTTAATTTTAAATCTATACTGTCATTTGAAATATAAGATAATGATGCTTATTTTGAATTTTTTTAAATATGTTATTTTAGATAATTATCTTTAAATAATTTACTAAATTATCACATATATATATATACAATCAAATATAATAAAAAATATAAACCATAGTACATACGAATTAAATCCTAATTTTGTTTTAAATAGAAACAACTCGCTCTTAGAAATTTGATCTCTCGTATGTATATCTTTAATAGTTGTAAAGGTTGAGTAAAAGTTGTCCGACACATTTGAATTGCTTACGACGTAGTGAACGTACACATATAGGCATATAGCCAAATACTAATAAAATTCCAAAAAGCAAAATAGTTATTGCAATGTTTGAAAGTCTTTCAATACATCATTATCGTCACTCTTCACGTAATATAGATTCCTCTGTAACTATTATAGACGAAGACGACGACAGAAAACAAAATATATAACGTCACAAAACCAAACCAATCGTAATAATCGATGTTATTATTTTTCTTATTCTAAATTCCTATGGATTCGATACTGAAAATGAGTTGGGTAATTATGACTTTGAGATAAAGACAACTTTTAGTAAATGTTTTTCTTTACAAGAAAATGTGTAAATGGAATATTGTATATTCTTGTGTAGTAGCTGACAAGAAAATGACTAGAAAAGGCAGTTTTAGAATGAAAGAGTCAAAAAATACAAAGAATGTTAAGACTGAAGCATTTTAGTTTTATCATTTCCATTTTCATGAAACTGTACCTAATGACTTTGTGGTCCATTTTTGTTTCTGAAATTATTTATTACAAATTACTTTGAACACTTTAACCCATTGAATAAATGTGTAAGAAACAGTTTTATTTCAGAGGCATTTATGACCAATTAATTGATGATGATGAATTGATGATTAGAAAAATATTACATAAATCAAATCCTTTTTTTTTACACATGAAAATCGGGCTTTATGTTCATTTGTTATAGGGTTTTTCTACTATCTATTCTTTTTTCTTTTTTGGTATTATTCTACTATTTATTTTTTTATCATCGTTTTTCTTTGTGATAAAGAAAAATAGCAGAGAAGTCTATTAACAAGACTTTATAAGAATATTTATATAGGAATAGAGAATAAAAGAAAAGAAATATGCTATAAGTACAAACGTATAAATAATTAACATTATTATTATTATTTTTAAGATTAATATACTAAAATAACATATTTTTATGTTTTTGTTCCAAATTTAACACTCTAAATTTAAAATTCTAAAAATAGTACAAATTATTTTTTAAAAATAAATATTTAATATAAATAAATTACAAATATAATTAAAATATTATATTTTGGTTCATTTTTCTATTTAGGAATTACTTTTTCTTTATTAAAAATAAAGCTATTTTAATATTAAATTTGTGTTATTTTACAAATTTAAACTAATAGTGTTATATTTAAAAAAAACTTTAAAAGTGATATTTTTATCAATTGCTCTATTTTTAAAGTCACCCTCATAATCATAATGGTAAGGCTAATCTAATTAGATAAAAGTACAAAACGAGATTGCGAGAGAGGTTTAGTGAGACCATAAAATTTAAAGCTTTCTTAACTGAATAAAACTTGAAATTTTTTGTGACTAAATAAAACTGCGAATGTAATAATAATCGATTTGTATATATTTCATTTTCGAGTGAAAAATCATATTTGCATATAGATAATAGCTCTGACATTATATCACAATAAATAACTAGTGACTAATACAAAGAAATACCGAGTATAAATTTAGCATTATATCACAATAAATAATGTTTTAAAGTTTACAAACATAATGTGGTATGATTTATGGCCAAATGACTAGAGTCTAGCTTTACTATTAGGTTGAATGTTTCAAAATAGTCAATTTTTAGACGTTGATGGCACCCATTGACAATCAATCGAGCCTTGTACTTTTCAAGTTTTTATTTAGCATATGCTTTATATGAAACATCATCTACATCCAACAATGTTTTGATCAACTATAGACGATATGAGATCCCAAATTTTATTTCTTGATTGAGGGATCAATCTCATATCCCATCACATTTTTCCAATTGGATCAGTGTTTAACGACAGGTTGCTTATTCTATTTAAGAGTATGACTTTTTCACAACAATAAAATTTATCATAGTATGAGGTTTAGAGATTTTTTTCTTGACACAAGTTGTCAATGGATGATAATTGATTGGACCAAGTGTTGAAGAAGCGACATTGTCACTGAATAAATCATCAATAAGCATAACGGTATATACAGTAATGATAACTATCGTTTGTTCTGATTCAAATATAATGATGCTAGTTGGTGATGATACTTTGTTTAGGGAATCGTCGTTTGTTATTTCTAGCATGATATTTGTCAAAAGAGCAGTGCCACAAACAAGTAGATTAAGTAGTTAAGAGACATACTTTCTGCAGGAAATGAAAGATATTTGATAGGATAGTCAATGATTCCGTGATGAGTCAATGGCAAAGGAAGACCACATAATAGAGAGATGAACCAAGAATTAATCATTTGAAATAGGAGTTCAAATTTGGAGAAATGGATGAGTGAGATAGAGGAAAGATCTCTTCATGAGTGAGATGAGTGAAATAGGGGTTCAAGTTTGATTTCAACAAATGTTTTGAACTTTTTGAAGTTTTAAAGTACTTGAAATTTTCTTTTAGTGAACCAGACCAAGCATATACAGTAAAATGATTAAATAATATTTGTAACCATCGAAAGAATGAGTTGGAGAGATCCAAACATTAGAGTAAAGGAGCTCAAGCGGGTGGGAGGATCAAATGGCATGCTGGTCAAAAGGTGTTATGTGACTTTTGTTAATGGAATATGATTTGTAAAACAATAAAGATGAAGCTTTATTATAGAGAGGTAATGCAAATCCGTAACTGTTTATTTAAAAAGGTCAACATGAGGATTGCCTAACCGAGAGTGCCAATCCAAAAAAAGATGTTCTAAAACTTGTAAAAGCATGAAAAACAGAAAATAGAAGGGGAAATGTGACCTGCATCCCTGAGCTTAAATCTTTCACCTGAAATTCCAACGAAAAAATGTAAATGAGGCATTGTTATCAACATATATATACAAGTAATGTTCGTGTTTGTGATCTGCAGGAAGCTGCGGCTATAGCTACGGAAGATTATTGTTCGTTTAGCTGTCGTAGCTACATGCGGTCAATCACAACGGTCAAACAATGCGTCCTATATCGCAATTATTTCGATCGCTGATTAAAACATCGGTACGATTAAAAATCTGCGATCCATCGCAACTACAACCACCGACGGTTGACAAACGAACAAAATATGCTGTAGCCGCAACTTGATTATAAACTATCTTGAACGGTATAACATATATCATATTCCTTTGTTAAATCTGCATGTTTGTACATGTTTTAGGCCATATAGTTATGGTGCACATGTATATCTCCCATATTTTAGGTTTTAAAAGTTGAAATATTGGTAAAGTGTTAAAATTTCATCCGAAGAGTTAAAACAATCTCCCAAAAAGATGTATACCAATGGAAATATTCCCATTTAAAATATATTTCAAATTTCCTATATGAGATATTATTAGTTAATAGCATAATGTGTCTCCAACTCAACTTAGTCTAAGTGCCGGCCAGGCTAGCCAACAATATCGAAGGACATAGAAATTCAAAAGACCAAGGATTGGAAATCACACCAACAACGACATTGTCAATGAGCTTGTATCGTTGCTTCCACATCATGTTAGTATGGTTGGTTGTAGCCGCATGGCCGACCCTAAATTTAACAAAATCGCAACCAAAAAAGAAAAAAAAATCGTTTTACATTATTTTATCATAAAATTTTCAAAATAAAGATTGATTATTTTATAAAAATATGAAGGACCGCAAATACGGGATTGTTCCGCTTGCATCCAGGTCCGGCTCTTGTAGGTGTGATGAGTTGGGACAACAAATGTTGGTTATAGAGATGATTTAGATCCATCAACGTATTATGTGCACTTGAAGATTATAACAGTATGGTTCATTTGTCCGTTGTCGGCGACTACGGTTGCGGTTAATATTATGATTGCGGTTATGATATATGATGTTCGTTTGTTTAACACTGATAATTATGTTTGCAATTGATTATAGGTTTTTAATTATACTGCTATTTTAATCAGTGGTCAAAAAATTGTGAAACATACCATAACATTTAATTGTTACGATTGACTATTAATAACTATACCAGATAAACAAACAACAATCTCACACAGTTGGAATTTCCTACCACAATCATAATTTTATACAACTGGCAAATAAATATAACTACATTAATTTTTATTACATCCGTCATTATTTCAACATCGTTAAGCATCATTTTTGCATCGTGTCAAGGCGAATTAGTGAAGCATACAAAGTATTACACAAAAGAACAAATTTGTCGTACATTAAAAAAATTATTTAAACCAAATAAAATTCCAAGAGCATGTTGTAGACAAGCTTTCCCGTACATTTCTCCAATGCATTAATTTATACATTGAAACAACAAAATTAAAATGCAAGAAGAGAGCTCAAGCCGTGACAAGACAAACACATGGAATATGGAATAAAGAACAAAAACATTTGATAACATGAGAAACCATTAGAGATAGAGATAGAAAGAGAGAGAGAGAGAGAGATTGACCGGATATATATTACACACACCGTTTTCGATAAATCCAAATATATGAAAAGGGAATTATTCGATTAGTACTGATTTATATAGTTAATTACTTTAATTTTCTTTCATAATATAAGAAGAAGTTAAAACTAATCACATTTCCCGAAGAATCTAGAGCGCATTAGACGCTGACTCTTGCTTCTTAATCCAATTTAATAGTCTTTTTTCTTAATAACAAAAAAAAACAGAATTAGACTTTTTATATCAATCTTTTTTTGACATAAACATAACAAAACAACATTTTACAGCAAAAATACTCATTACTCTCATATAAAGTTAAATAAAAGGTAAAATTATAATAAAACAATAAAAACGATATTACATATATCATATCATTGTTTTTTTGTCATTTAACAAAATATTAAAAAATCGATAAAATAAACCCATATTGAATATTAAAAATTACAAAATTTACTAAAATATTAAAAATTACAAAATTTACTAAAATATGAAAAATTACAAAATTCACTAAAATATTAAAAATTATTAATATATATTAATATTTTAAGAAATTTAATAGTATTTTTAATATATTATTTTAGGAAAATAAAATTTTCCAACTATATATAAATTAATGTATTGTGTAGTTTTATTTTCACGAAAATCTAATAATAATTTTTTTCTAAACACTTTTGTATTCTTACTCTTATAAATGTATCATAAATGTTATATTTCTGAATATTAATCATTATTACATAAGAAATTTGACATTTTTTTAGTATATTATTTTAGGAAAATAAGTTTTTCCAACTGTATATAAATTAATATATTATATTGCTTTATTTATATGAAAATCTAATAAAAAAATTTCCTAAACACTGTTGTATTCTTATTCTTATAAATTTATCATAAATATTATATTTTCGAATATTAATCACATATTACATAAGTTCGTAAAAAATAGACGGATAATTATATCGTTATTATTCATAAACTTTTTCACATAAAAATATTGATTTTCGTCAAAAATTATCTTAAAATAAACAAAAGGCATATGTAGATGTCGGGAAATAGTATTATTAACTATTAAGCAACCAAAACTTATAAATAAATGTCACGTGAGCGAGGCCATGTTGGCGCCGAGGAATGTGGGACTCGACAGCTTCTTCCAAACAAATTATAAAACGTCAAACACATTAAAAATACTTTTTCTTAATTAGGGAAACAAAAATATATATTTTTAAATACTATATCTAAGTTATAGATCTAACAATACATTTTTAATAGTAATAATATTTAAGAAAAAAAAATGAAGAATATTGGGTCTCTCATGCAGCATCTACGTGCCACGACAAAATACTACCGGTTGAATTGAACATCTTCCACTGTCTATCAACATTTTGTAATTAATGATCACTATTAAAATATAGTAATGTACTTTTATTGTTTTATTTACTATTTTTACTTTTGTAAGGTTTATATACACTCTTTTGGAAAACAAAATTTATTTCTTTTTGGCTTACTATATAAAACGTTTTATCTTTATTTTTCAATGAATGTTTTTGTGCTTATAATATAGTTATATATATGGTCTATTTAAATATTGAGAATCGATAAGTTAGACTAATTAGTTGAATATTTGATTATCGATCGATTATAACTTTGGGTTTAATGACTTTAATTTTTTAGATAATTTCTCTTTTTTTAGATTTATGGAATTAGTGGGAACTAGATTTATACCACGTCTTAGATAGAAAACAATATTCATAAATTATATAATATTGTTTATTAATAAATATAAATTAGATATTTATATAATTTTAACTTTTATTTAAAATTAATTTTAATATTAATTTTTTATATGTAAATTAAGAAAATAAAAATAATTATTTTTTTATGAATTTAATAGTTTTTTGTTATTTTAATAAAATATATTAATTTTCTAATCAAATAATAACAATAACGTATATTGTATTTATTATACTAATTTAAATCAATTTTTAGATTTATTTAAAATTTATTGTGATGATGATATGTAATCATAATATTTCTGTTAATAAAATGTTAAGATAAAAAAATTTTAAATATTTTTTAAATAATATATTATGGATTTTGGATTGAGATGTCAAACTTAGGAAAAAGGAATTAGATGATAATTTTTGGAGTTGTATTTTAGTAAGGAAGATATGTAAATTTATTGTGCATAATTATTACTGTTTAAGTCGTAATCAACGGAATAATATTCGATGGGTCCAATCGAAGCACATGTACACAGGTTGGTCCATATTTGCTTTGTACGTGCGCCCAGCTAAATTACTGAACGTTGAATCTTTTATTTTTATTCCATATTACATCATCAGAATATTACATTTTTGTATTTCTGAATTTATTAATAAAGTAGTAATTTTTCTATAAATATTTTCCATGTTATGTTGATTGTTTTCGAATGTTTAATTAAATAAATTAAGACATTTAAGTTAAAAGTTGAACTTTCTTGTTTTATGTATCCTACTTTTAATTTCTCAAAGAAAATTCTGAGTTACATGAATGACAAAATATTAAAATGATTTCTATAAATAAAGTTTCGAGGGGATTTGCAATAGCAATGTTTGAGCTCAATGGACGTACGTGGGAATGATACAAATCTTTCTAAATAATGGAATATTTGCATACACCAATTCATGTTTTAAATTTATTAGAGACAACATAAAATAAAATAAAATAAAAAGGGACATTTGACTAAATTACACACCCACATGGGTACACATTTAATATTAAAGCATGTTCATATATATATATATATGTATGTACGATTATATATATGACGATCTAGTAATAGAATAATTCATCATAAATTGCAGAAGTCTTTCAATCATGGTTAGCTATTATAGACCCATTCAATTGAATGTTGGAATACATGTTTTTTTTATCACTCTATCATATCTTACCGACTTAATATCTCAATATTTTCATATAAAAATTCAATAATTCTCATATGAAGGAATATAAAATTAAATTCCACACATTTAAAATGGACATATAAGTGATGCAACCACTAATTTACTTTCTTCTTTCATGTTGGAATACATATTCAAAGATCCAAAAATTAGTATGAGCTTCACTTCAAAAACTTGGGTTATTAAAATAATGAAAACTAGATTTATATCCACGCTATATATGAGAAAAATATTCGTATAAACTAAATATTTATATTATTTTGAACTTTTATTTATAATTATTTTTAATATTAATTTTTGCAGATATAAATTAAAAAAAGAAAAATAATTGTTTTTTATGAATTTAATAATATTTTTTAGTTAGTTTAATAAAATATATTGATTTTTAACCAAATTAATAATAATATAATATATTGTAATTATTTTATTAATTTAAATTTATTTATATATTTACTTGAAATTTACCATAGTAATGATACGTCATCATAATATTTTGTTAATAATATATTAAAATAAGATTATTTTTTAAAAGTTTGTTCTCAAATAATATATTAGTGATTTGATAACCTTTAAAGTTTATGGTATACACTATTAAATGTCATTTATTCCTCTAACCCGTCGGATTTTTTATCAAATACAATACACAAGTGATATATGAAATGGTTGACAGCTCACTATTATAATTTTAATGAGATAAATACTTCAAAATATTATAAAACTTTCAAAAAATACCAATTTTGTAATAAAATATCTAATATAATTTGAAAGAAATAAGTTATTTATGATATAAGAACATTTTAGGCATAGCAAAACATGGTTTGGGAGATTCTGTTGATTTAGTTTTCTTGTGTAATTCGGATAAAAATATTTAAGAACTATATATAATATCAATTATGCTCAACCAAAATTTATTTCAGGTAAGGTTCTGTTTAAATATTTTTCTTTGAACTATTTAAAAACTATTTAAATTATCCGAAAATATTGAAAATATCTAAAAAAATTATACAAAGTATCTGAATTATTCGAGTATATCCGTACTATCCCAAAATATCCAAAAAAATATCCGAAATATCTAAAAATATTTACCCTAAAATATGTGAGTTATTTGAAAATACATGTCCAAAAATATTTGAAAGGAAAACATTTACCTAAAAGTAAATGAATTATTCAAAAAATACATGATTATTCAAATATCTAAAAATAGAATTATTTTTTACTTAAAATACTTGAAATTTAGTTCAATTTTTTAAAAATAAATTATTTAAATTTAAAAATATAAATAATAAAATTCGAATAATTAAATTATTTTAGAATATTTCAGTTATTCGATTGTAAACATAAATAATATTTTAGATATATAATTATATTTTTTCTATTTCTATTATTTCAAATTTAAATAATTACCATATAATTTCGAGTAATTTAGATACATATTTAATTTTTGGTTTACTTTTGGTATATTCAAATATCAGAAATATTTATAAAAAATTATCTAAATATTTATGACTATTAGATTCGGTTCGTTTCTTTTTTATTTTGATTTTTTAATCCTAGATAATTTGACAAAACCCTACAACAACAGAAATTTGACCTAAAATGAGCCTCGAGAATGCCAACTAAGAAGAAAGAACAAACAAAATGATCTAAATAGAATAAAATTTAAAGAAAAATGAAACAAGAGCACTTTAAAAAGGTGTCCCAATCAATCAATAACAAAGTAAATTATCTTTCCAAATATTCCATCGTATTTTACCACTTCGGTATTTTCGATGCCTAACCATTAATCTCTCTCCTTGAGACACGTAAAATTTATACTATAACCCTACAATATTTCATTAATAGTACAATTCGAAATTTGTTTCATTTATTTTTAGAGTATAGTTTCGTTTTCACTCATATAAAGATCAATAAATAAAACTTTGTCTGATAAGTTTTAAATAAATGCAATAAAAAATAAGAATAATATCTTAAAATTAGATTTTTTAAATTTATCTTCCAAATTTAGCATATTAAAAATAAAATTTCTAAACTGGGATAAATTAATTATGTAAAAATAATTATTTACCTTAAATAAACTATACATAAAATTAAAATATAATGTTTGAGTTCATTTTTTTCCAATTTAGAGTTAAATTTTTTTAGAGTATAGTTTGGTTTTCACTCATATATTTATCAATAAATAAAAATTTGTTTGAAAAGTTTTAAATAAATGCAATACAAAAAGAAGAATAATACCCTAAAATAATACATTCAAATTTATTTTTTAAATTTAGTATATTAAAAATAAAATTTATAAAATAGCATAAATTATTATGTGAAAATAATTATTTACTTTAAATAAATTATATATAAAATTAAAACATAAATTTTTAGTTCATTTTTTTAATTTATAGTTCTTTTCTTTATTAGGAAAAGATTTTTAATTATTTTAATATTAAATTTGTGTTATTTTTAAAAATTTAAATAATTAGTATTAAATAATAAAAAATAATTAGTGTTATATTTGAAATAAAAATTTTAAAAAAGTATATTTGAAAAAGTGTTATTTTAAACCATTATCCATAAAATAATATGTCATTATTTTAACAAAATACATTAAAAAAAATAAGAGAAAAGATATAATAGATTGCAATTAATACGATTTGAGTAGTTAGTTGTCTTTATCTTTCTCTTCACTTTTCAGAAAATAAAAATAAAAGTTTCCTTTTGGAGGGACTTTTCGTTCAAACAAAGAATCCTCATGACAAAACCACAGTTACTTTCTCAGTCTCTTGATTATTTCGTAGTAAATATTAAAAAAACAAATTTAACCCCAAAAAAAAACAAATATATTAAAAACAAAATCTGTTACATTTTTCAATCAAACCCTAAAGACAGACCTCTTAAAAGCCTATCTTTTTTAACATTGGAAATCTAAATGTTTTATTTTATATATTAAAATAATAAACATGCAAATCATGGAGTACTCATTATCCCAATTATCACATTCTCCCTCTGTCTCTTCTTGGCTTTACCTTTTTAACTACTAATCAAATCATACGTTGTCATAAATCTTCCAGCTTTTTTTTCTCTTTAATTTTTATTATTTTGGAGAAAATATCATCGTTCAATGTTTTTTCAAGTCCATGATATATTACTTTCTATTTAAATCTATATAAGAGACAAATATTATAACTGATATGTCAAATCTACATTTTCTCATGAATTTTCTACTTTTTTATTCACATTAAAAAGTGTTATTTTCAATTTATTTCCTTAATTTAAAAAACTACTATTTTAACTATCAAACTTACTTTTACATTTACATAGTTTGATTAAGTTTACAACAAAAAAATTAATAAACTAATTAAAATTAAAAAATACAATAATGTTTTGATAAATCATTTACAATTAATAACATTCAGCAAAACATAATAACAGATATTTCTAATTTCTACTCTTAAAAAATTATAATTTAGAGTAGATATTAAATAATACTGCATAATTATATTTGATATCTAAATTATATTTGAAAATTTGATATCTAATTAAATAATACTGCATAATTTAGAGTAGTCATTTGATATCTAAATTATATGTGAAAAGCTTCAAGAAAAATGAAACATCTAAAAACTAATGAAGTGAATGCATAAAAAATCTAAGAACATTTGCTATATGTGAAAATTTGCATAATGAAAAAACAAGTAAAGTAGCATTTCTTGGAAAACCTCTTGATCATAATTACCTCATCGATTATGTCGTGAATGGTTTGAGCAAAGATTACAAGTACATAGTGTATGCATCAACCAACGTTGGTGAGCTTCATGAGAAGTTGTTGGATAGAGAATTTAACTGATTCAAAATGGATCAATTCTGTTTCTTATGAGTTATGACTAACAATCATTTTTGTGTTCATGAAAATGTTTATGTCGAGTTGTTTCTAAATAAATGTTAAGTGATTTGCACATGAGGACTTGTATTATCGGTTTCTATTTTTTGTGTGTGTTTTAACTTCTAAATTCACCTTTTCCGAGTGGCATACATGTCTTCAAAATCTTCTATTTATGTTTTGAAATATATTATGAGTGATTTGATCTATTTTTCTCCCAACTATGATATTTTGTTTAATAATTTAATATATCTATTTTAAATAATTATGATGTGATTCTCTGCATATTTGTTTTTAAGTACAATACTTGTTTTTAGGTACATGTTACGTGCTTTTATACTATTTGGATTTCTAAATTCATTGCACCATCTAGCTTTGTGACTTTTCTCAAATACTTTTGAGATCTTTTTTGTTTTTCTTGGTGTGGAGCTACATGTTCAACCAAACGTCTCTTACTATTTATACTAATAGTATAATCTTTATAATATACTAATTAAAAAACATTTTAACAAACAATACTCGTTTTCATGTGCGATTTATATATATGTCACACTATCATAACATTTTAAAATAAATAATACATAAGAAATAATATACAAAAGTATTTACAAAAATGATATTAGATATATATTTAACAGTATATTATATGTAAGTTCTTAATATTTCGACATAAAAAATATTTTGAAAACCGAACACAATATAAAATAAAATATTAAGTATTAAAAAATTATTCAAACAAAAGTTTAGTTTAATTAAATATTTATCATATCTACAATTTGTATCTATTTAATAATATTTTACATCCAAAATAGTAATAATTTAAAATTCATTTAATTATAATCCAACTAAATATAGGATCCCTAGCTATTAATCGAGTAGTACATTTATAAATCATTAACTCGTATTATCTCACCGTAAAAGAAAAGTAAATGAAAAAAGTTCACTAACAGTAAAAAGTCAAAAGGAAATTTCCACCATTAGGTTGACACATATCTTAATTAATTTGATCTGGATCTAGAATTTTTTAACCAAACTACTTTTTAAAGAGAAGTTAGTATATTAACTATGGTACTTAATTTCAGAAAGTATCTAATTTATTTTATTTAAAAAATGAGTTTAAAAAAAATGATAATATGTCGTTACAAAAGATGATATGGCTAAAACAATAATTATAATATGGAGCTTACTCAAATATAACATGACAATTTTAAATATAATTTTTTTAAAAATTAAATCATATATATTAATCCTATATATTAAAAGAGAAATAAGTTTTGAAAAATGTTTATATGTTATTAGAAAAATATGATATGGTTAAAAAAATTATGAAATTATAGAATATGATATGATAATTTTAAATATAATTTTATTTCTAAAAATAAATTAAAAATGATAGATATAATCCAATACATTAAAACATAAATGAGTTTTTGAAAAAGTGCATATTTGTTTACATTTTGATCAAATAGTAATTATCTAGATAATATGCATATATGATTGAAAAATATTTATATATCATTAAAAAAATAATATGACTAAAACAATTATTATTATGTATATTAAAATAAAAATGAGCTTTGAAAAAATACTTACATGTGATTAGAAAAATATGACATGACTAAAAAATTATGACATGATATATATCAAATATGATATGATAATTTTAAAAATAAATTTAGTTTTTTAAAAATAAATTAAATCATATATTGATTTATTTATATTACTAACAAAAAAATAGCAAAAAACTTCATAGATAATATTAAATATTATGTAAAAAAGATACTTTCCACCATATCGAATATTTTTGTTTCTCTGGTATATTTTTATATTTGTCTAACACTATGTAAATTTTCAAATTTATGGTTTTATTTTATTTTTATGCATTTATAGTTATTTCAAATAATTAATTTAGTTTGATAATTTATGATAAATAATTTGTACTTTTTCAATGATGGTTATTATTTTACATGTCTATTGAATGATTCATCTGTTAATCACCATCCAATTATATAATTTTTTTAAATATAAGAAATTAATATTTAAAGATAAAACTTAATTTTATAAAAAAAATTATAGTCGAAAGATTCAAAACTAGTGGTTAAAAAGTGTAATATGTAAGTCCATAATTTATACAATCATACCAAACTATAGTTCAAAAATATTTTGATTTTAAAATAAAAATGTATTACAAAACTGAAAAATATATTTTAGATATTTTAAATACAAAAAACATAAATAAAATTATCTTATATAATAAATATAATATTTTAATTAAATATAATATTAAATCGAGATTATAATATGTTAATACTCATGGTATGAGAAAATTATTTAGTTTGTTAATATTTCAGAAATATTAAAAACATTAACTCATACCACCTTTGATTTGGATATCAAATAATGGTCTTAAATTTTAGAAGCTACTTAATACTTTTAAAAAATTCATGTAAAAAATATTAAAAACATTAAAAATATTTAGCCAAAAAATAGCGCTTGAAATAGAATTATTATTTTTAAATTAATAAAATTATTTAAGAATAATATTCTAAAATAAAAAAAATTGTTCCAAACTTATCATTAAAATTAAAAGATTTTAAATAACGCAAATTTATGTCTTTTTTTTTATTCTTCTTGCTGTAAACTTAAACCTGTTATAGTTTATCAATATTCCTCATTAAAAAATATCGAATTCAACACAAAATACTATCCGCATATATTACGAGAGTCAGATCGTAGTATTATGGTTAACTTCTCTAAAGTTATTTACAAACAAAAAAATTTGTCAGTATTTTGACACTTAATGTTTTCTCATTTTGATTTTGCAATTTGGTTATTATACAAGTACTTAGATTGTAGTACTCTAATTAACCAAAAAGTTTCGATATTTTTTGTATGTGTAGATTAACATTTAATAACACTCCGACATGTTTGTATTAAAAGTTTCCAAAATGTTATAGAAAATACAAAAAACAAATATTAAAAAAAAAGATGAATGATATTGTTTAATGAGATAATGACGAGGATTGAGAAATACTCACTTCTCCCTTTTCTTTTTCTTCCTTTGTTATTTTATTTCTGTAGCTCTCTCTCTCTCTCTCTCTCTCTCTCTCTCTCTCTCTCTCTCTCTCTCTCTCTCTCTCTCTCTCTCTCTCTCTCTATCTCTCTCTCTCTGTCTCTCTCTCTCTCTCTCTCTCTCTGGACAGATTCTTGATCTCCATTATTTATATAGAGAAAGGATTTGAGAGAAAGTAGTGAGATGATGATGTTAGAGTCAAGAAGCAGTATGAGATATTCAAACTCAGTCCCAGATCTGTCCCTTCAGATTAGTCTTCCTAACACTCACGCCGGAAAACCTCTTAACGGCGGTGACCGGAGCTCCACCAGCAGTGAATCCGGCAGTAGCTTCAGTGAGCTTAGCCATGAGAACAACTTTTTCAACAAACCTCTCTTGACCTTAGGCTTTGATAATCAGCATCATCAAAGGCACTCAAACACAATGTTCCAACCCCAAATCTACGGTCGAGAATTCAAGAGAAGCTCATCATCAATGGCGGGTCTTAAACGAAACATTCGAGCTCCAAGAATGCGATGGACTTCAACTCTTCATGCCCATTTCGTCCATGCTGTTCAACTTCTTGGCGGCCATGAAAGTATTTTCACTTCTTTACAACACAAAAAAATCAAGATTTATGTCTTATTACAACGTTTTGAAACATTATAAGATTTATGTCTTAGTAGTAAAACGTTTTGAAACCAAAGTATTAAGATGTGTAATAATTTTTCGGTCACAGGAGCAACGCCTAAATCAGTGTTGGAGCTGATGAATGTGAAAGATCTAACCCTAGCTCATGTCAAGAGTCACTTACAGGTCCATTTCTATTTTTTTTGTAAAGAAAATAATAATCGAATCGTATGTATACCAATGCAAATACATATGCATATAGTTTGCTATATATATATGTAAATATTTATTATAGTGTGTATATCTATTTGGGCCACTAGCTATATAAAACATGATTGTATAGTTGAAATAAACTTAGCCAGACATTTATATTTATTTTTGATTATTTTGGATTTTCCAAGAATGTGTGTGTGTTGTTGATGCAGATGTATAGAACAGTGAAATGCACTGATAAAGGATCATCAGGTATTCATTCAAACTGGTTTCATAACTTTTTTGTATTCCTATTGGCAGAAATATGTAAATATCTTCTTATTTTTGTGTTGTATAAACTTTGTTTTTTTTTTCCTTGGGAATAAAGGAAAGGTAGAGAAAGTTGCAGAGAAGAAGAAAGAAGACAATAACAATAATAATGAAGAAACAGCTGATGAAGAAACTGACACAAATTCGCCACACTCATCATCTGTGCAAAAGACCCAAAGGTTATTTTTTTATTAGTTTATTTTTAAAAAATACTTTGCATTTAATTTCTTTTTTTTTCTTAGTTCTGTGTGAATTTGAACGAATATGACATTCTCTTAGGGCCTATGTGAATGTTTTTGTCCATCTAGTTTTTTTTTCTTCTAAATAAATACTTATTATACCATGAATATATGAAGTGAAGAAGGGTTCAAATAAAACATTTTTGAATGTGTAAGTAGTAACAATAAGGGCTTATAAATGGAATTCTTAAATATGTTATATAATTTAAACAGAACTTCTTGGTTATCCACAAAGGGATCTATTAGTATATCTACACAAGAAGATACTCACTTGGGAAGAGCTCATCATAGTAAGGTACATTTCTTCTCCATCTCTTATTGATTGGGCAGTGACTAGAGCTAGGGAACCACAATGGTAACAATGTTATGTTATATTACAAATATGAACACTTGTAAAAATGTTCCAAAAATGTGAAATGTTTTGAAAACAGGGAGATGAGGAGGCGAAGGAGGCGACAAGCATTCATCTTAATTTGGAATTCACATTGGGGCGGCCGAGTTGGGGGATGGACTATGCAGAATCATCTAGTGATCTAACACTTCTCAAGTGCTAATTGTGAAGTACAACAAAAGATTAAGCTTAAGTAGATTATCAGTTTAACATAATTAACTTTGTTGACTTTGGAAGAATCATTATCAATCATATATATATATATATATGAACTTCTTTCAAGAATGTTGTATGAGTTTGTTTTGGAATTGTATAAACACAAGAGAATTGGATTAAGTAGTAGTCCTATATAGATGGTATTGTTGTAGTAGATGAGAGTAGGGATAAGTTGTTATTGCAATCTTCAAAAAAACATCTCAATCTTTCATTATCACATTTTGATATAAATTGGAAAAGATTCTCTGTTAACTAAAAAGTTTCTGCTGCCTCTTTCCTCTTTTAGTATGCTTCATTGCTCCCACTTTGGTGTAGATGGAGAGGTGTTTTTTTGGTAACATGGTCAATTGTGTTTTTACTTGTTCCATAAAAGTAAAATGTATAGTTTTATTAAATCATTTTGTTATATTGAATAATAAGTAGAAAATGGTATTATGCTTTTGATCTCGACCGGATCTTTGTTATGTAATACCAATAGCAACCTTGACTTTTATCAAAATTTTGGGCTTTGTTCCTCATTGGCTCTTGTGCTTAGCAAATACCTAAGAGTATTATTAATAATATAATAATATATATAAAAGTTAAATTGCAAAAATCTAGTTGAGAGCATCTACTTGTTTTGTTTAAAAGCTTTTGTGTTTTGTTCTCTTGAAATTAGAGTATTGAATTCTTTAGTTTTCCTGAAAATTGTCTTACTTTTGGATGATTAACATACATCTTTATAAAAGGTTTTTGAATAAGTTGCAACACGACAAAAATACAAAAATTAATACCATAAAATAATTTAAAAAAATTATTCCAAATCTATCAAATAAAATTTTAAAATTCTAAAAATAGCACAAATTGTCATGTGAAAACAATTATTTTATCCTATATAAATTATAAATAAACATATTATATTTGTGTTTATTTTTTAATTTATGATTTAAATTTTCTTTATTATAAAAATGTTTTAGACTATTTTAATATTGCATTTGTGCTAATTTTAAAAAATTTAATTAATGATGTTAAATTTGAAACAAAATATAAAAACTAATACTTTGGAGAATTGCCAAAAAATATTACACAATATTTCAAAAAATAACTAGATAATATACCTAGGTGACTATAACATATTATAAATTTAGATCATTATTATATATTATATTACATATTTATTATATAAGATGAGTTTTATTTGTGTTTTATGTATTTAAAACTACAAAAATTATATTTTTCAATTTGTAATACGCTTATATTTTTATTTTAGAATCAAATTATAAAATAATTTATATTTTGATACGATTGTATATTAAAAATTATGGATTTCTATATAATACATCTTTTTAATCATTAGTTTTGTATGTTTTTGGTTATTTTTTGTAAAAATAAAGTTTATCTTTAAATATTAATTTTTAGACTACCAATTCTTTAATTGGATGTTGATTAAAATATGAACTAACTCAATAAACATATAAAAATAGTAATTATGATTGAAAAAAATACAAATTATTTATAATAATTTGTGAAACCAACTTAATTATTTAAAACAAAAATATAATTTAGTAATATTGGAACAAAAATATAAAACTAATATTTTGGAGAATTGCCCAAAATATATAACACCTCATTTCACAAAATAATCCAATCATACAAATTACAAGAGTTATGAAATTAAACACCTAACTTACCTCACCAAATTTAAAATTATGTAATTAATTTTGTTGTTATTTGGTCTTGCTTAGTGTTAGCCATTAAAATCTTCGAATATAATTAGTCATCCAATTTTTGAATAATTTCTTTTTGACTTTTTTTTTATCACAAAAACCAAGATTCTTAGTAAGTTGAATTGTTGATTGGTTGTCACAAAAGTAATGCGCAATCAAGTGATTGGTAATTAGGTCTACTAACCATATGTTTCTTGGATTGCCATTAATGTCTTTTAAATATGTAGTTGACAAAATTGGTTGTCCCTTGCTAAAGCAAAAAAAAAGTATATTATATAAAATAATAAAATAATAATTAAGAATATGATATGAGAATATCGTGATCTCCTGCATAGTTAATGTCACTTTTCTTATACAAATACAATAGTTTATTGTGCTTTTCATGTACCCTCATTTCTTTTAATAGTGAAGGCAATATATATATATATTTAAAATAATATACCTTTTTCAATATAAAAAATTAATTTTTTCTGACCAAAATCAGTCATGAAGCTACCGAAAATTTTTCTAATGATTTTTGGAATAATTTTTTTTTAAATGTGTCAAAAAAATTTCGTAGAATTTCGACAGAATTCGAATTGATATATTGATTTGTCAAAAAATTTATCGAAAATTTGTTGGTAAAATTAATTGAAATTATGTCAATAAACTACATCTGAAACTTTTTGGAAAAACTTTATTTTTGATGAACTATTTCTAGTGGGTTATAAATAGATTATTTCCACTAGATTATGTATGGATTTTCAGTAGGTTCTAATGGCTAAATTTTGATCAAGTAATGGTAAAATTTATATTTGAACATTTTTCATGAATAAAAATTAGGTTTTCTTATATAATTAATTAATAAATTAACTTATTTAATATAAATTTGAATATAAATATAATGCAAAATATAATATTAAAAACAAAATCATTAAAAAGAAATTCGTTTAAAAGGAAAAAGACATAGAAATAAAATTAAAATTCAAAAATATAATCGAGTTGAGAAAAAATATAGTATTCTCTCCACATGAAACCCTTGATCTATTAGAGTTTTGGGAGAATTGTTAAAATTGACGCAAAATTTAACTTCCATCAAAATATTACTACAAAACTAATCCATGATGGTAAAGAAATTATAAAACACTCCTTTTGATTTAAAAATAATGTATAAATTTCAGTTACGTTTGGTCCCTATGAAGTCTACATATTTTTTGAGATCAAAACACACTTCTCGAAAAAAAATACTTATCAAAGCGAACTTCTCGATAAATATGGTTTCTACAAAAAAATCTGCAGACTTCTCGAAAACTATGTTTTGTTAGCCAAATACAAAACATAGTTCTCGAGAAATCTATTTTGTTTTTTGCTTACCAAAGCAAATTTTTAGAGAAGTATGTTTTGTTAATAAATTACCTAAATCAAATAAATATCATGAAATATGTAAATTTTTTTTTTAAATTGTTATTAACACAATTTATATACATATCAAAAGTAAATAAAAGTTATAATGAATTAAAAATAAAGACATTGGATTTGATCTAATGGTATCAAATGTTTGATACTTTTTGTTGTTATGTGTTGCGGATACCATATTCCTCCATTTTTAACAAATGTTTTGCATATTTAGTAAAAAAATATTATTTAGGGTTTATGGTTACACAAACTTATGGAGAAGACTGTCGTAGATTTAATAAAGCAGACTTCCCAAGAAATCTGCACAAACCAAAAATTATATTCAACTAAACTGGTTTTGTTCAATTTAGAATTGTGCATACTTCTCGAAAAGTTTGCCTAAACCAAAATTTAATCAACTGATATCGTATTGAGTCTTCAAAGCAGATTTTCCTAGAAGTCTGCACAAGCCGAGAATTTCACCAAACTAGAATATCAATTTAACCTTGCCAAAATTTAGGAAGCAGACTTCTTGGAAAATCTGCTTTGGAACGAAAATACAAAATAGATTTTTCGAGAAGTCTGCTTTGGAAACTCGATTCGGTTAAATTAAAATTTTACCAAACTGAAATTTCAATTTAACCTTACCGATATGAGAACTTTGCTTTGTATTTTCGTTTCAAAGCATACTTTCCAAGAAATCTGCTTTCTATATGAAATACAAAGAAGACTTCTCTACAAGTATTCACAAACTAGAAATTGAAAAAATCATAACTTAAATTTAGCATAACCAAATTCACAGTTTTTAACCTAATCAAATTATATTCTCCGTATATAAAAAAGGTAACTCTAAAATTTTACCATAATTTCATTTCCAAAAAAGATAAGTTTTTTATAGATCTGGAAAAAAAATCATGAAATATGAAAAAATAAGTTTTTTTGTTTATATAGTTTTGTCTTTGTGGTTTTAGAATATTTTTATTGTTTAGATCTTTTGTTATTTTTCTAATATTCTTTCTCATCTTCTATTGTTGTAGATCTTGAAATTAAATTCAAGAGATTTAAAAACCTAAGTTTGTTGTTTTTCATAGTTTAAAATTTTTGTGGTTTTGGAGATTTTTGTTGTTTTTGTTGTATCTTTTTACTATATTTTTATCTTATTTCTCATCTTCTCTTGTTTTAGATTTAGAAAACAAAGTTAAGAGATTTGCAAAAACTATGTTTGTTGTTTTAGCAGTTTTTGTGATTTTTAATGGTTTTTAAAGTTTAAAATGGTTTTAAAAAAAGTTTTCAATAGATGTTTAAAATTTATAATGATTTTACAGTTTTTTGTTTTTTTTTTTAAGTTTTTTCGCAGGTTTTGAGTTTGACATTGGTTTTTGAATCGATCATTTTTTGTGTTGCAAACTTCATTACAAGTTGCACACTTCAGTTAGAGACTTCATAACATGTTGTATACTTCAACTCCAGATTTCGTTTGCAAACTTCCTTATTTCTCATTTTCGTTATCATCTTCTTTTGTTTTAGATTTGAAAAAGGAATTTAAAAGTTCTAAAAAAATATTTTTATTGTTTTTTGAGATTTTTGATAGTTTTAAAGTTTTAAATGGTGGTTTAAAATTTTCAGTGGTTGTTTTAAAATTGTTAAATGTTGTTTTAAGATTTATGGTGATTTTAAAACTTTTTTTGTTATTATTTTTGAGTTTTTAGCAGTTTTACATTATTTTTGAATTGATGGTTTTGTGAGCTTTAAACGGGCAGACTTTATTACAATTTGCAGACTTCAAATGCCAACTTCATTACAAGTTGTATATTTCACTTGTAGAATTTATTACTAATTGTAGAATTTGTTTGAGTTTTTACCATATTTAAGTTAGCTTTTGTAGCTTTTATTGTAACTAACTAACTCTCATCAATGTACTTGCCAATCAATTCTTGCATTTTACGATAATTTTTTAGTTGTATGTTAATAATTTTTCAATCAATTCAAGTCAAATCATGTGGAACTTCATTCAGTTATTGCAGACTTCAGTTACCTTTATGCACACTTTAATCAACTTTCAGCCGACTTCAAACAGCATTGTACAGACTTCAATAAATTGCTTTGTATTTTAAATAACTTTTAAGAATTGAAAACAATACAAATATTATTATATTTTTGATATTTTATTATCTATTTTTATGCTTTTCTAATTAGTATTTTGTATACTTATAAAATTATAAAATGACAATTATTAAAAACACAAACATTACTATAAAAATTCATAAGCACTTTTATATACACTTAATAACTTAGTCAATACTTCTTAATAACAAGAGAGATTGAGAGAACTCAATGAAAAATAATAAATCTATAATCTGCAAAATCTAAAGATGTGTCTTAATAATTCCATCAAAATGATAAGTTAACTACAAACATTTTACCTCCTCTTTGATTATCAATGTCTCTGTCGTATTTCACTGTTCATAGATAACAAAGATTTGGACCATTATGTGCAATACAATTAATGAATTTTATTAGATTATTGTAGACATATTACATGCTTTGAATTTTATTTATAAAGCAGACTTTTGCATTATATTTCATTGACAAAGTAGACAAATCAGACTTTTCGAGAAATAACCGCTTTGATGATAAAAAATGAAAAATTTGTAATTGACCAAGTGTTTGTTCCAAAGCAAACTTCTCGAGAAATCTGATTTGTCGTGAAAAAAACCACTTTGGTGACAAAAAAGTTAGATTTTTTTGTAGTTGACCATGAATTTTTTCCAAACCACAATTCTCGGAATAAATTTCGCAGACTTATCAAAAAATCTGCTTTGGTGACAAAAAAGTTAGTTTTTTGCAATTGACCATGAAATTTTTCAAAAGCAGACTTCTCGAAAAGTCTACGAAATTTATTCCGGAAAAAGCAGACTTCTCGAGAAATCTACTTAAAATTTAAGTTCAATTGCAGAAAACTAACATTTTGTCACCAAAATAGATTTTTTAAGAAGTCTGCGAAATTTATTCCGAGAAGTGTGCTTTGAAAAAAATTCATAGTCAATTACAAAAAATAACATTTTTTGACACCAAAGCGGTTTTTTCCCGACAAACCAAACTTTTCGAGAAGTCTTCTTTGGAACAAACACTTGGTCAATTGCAAGTTTTTCCCTTTTTGTCATCAAAGCGGGTTTTCTCGACAAAGCATGCTTTTGAAAAACACTTAGTCAATTGCAAATTTTTCTTTTTTTTGTCATCAAAACGGTTTTTTCTCCAACAAAGCAGATTTCTCGAGAAGTATGCTTTGGAAAAACACTTGGTCAATTGCAAATTTTTCCTTTGTCATCAAAGCGGTTAATGAAATACAAAGTAAACTTTTCGAAAAGTTTGCTTTGATAATGAAATACAAAGCATATTTTTCGAGAAGTCTGTGATTTGCAACGAGGAAACCATAGACAAAACATGAAAACTAACCTTGGATCTTGATTTTTAAGCTGAGCAACTTCAAAGATGACCGATATAGATTTCCAGAAATTTGTTTTAACAGATATTGTTGATCTTTTGCAAAGTTGGAAGCTTTTGAACCTTTTAAAAGCTTCTAAAAACCAACGACAATGGTGGTTGTGCAATAAAAAAAAGGTAGCAATTTCATAATTATTTGGAAAAGTGTGTTCATAATGATTTTTTGTATTTTTTAGAAAAATAAAAATATAGAGTAATGGCAAAACTATAAATAAAATTATTTTTGAGAGATAAAAAGTAGATAAAGTGTTAGTTTGCAAAATTAGTTTAAATAGGTTAATCTTGTATTTGGAGGTAAATTTCTGGTTATTTTTGCAAATACCCTTAGAATTTTTTTACGAATTTTTTTGTTTTGCTTCTCTATTTTTTAAAATTGATGCAATGTTTCTAAAAATTTTGTTCAATTTTTTTTGATATTTTGAATGAGGTTGGATTTCGCGAAATTGGAGAGAAAGTAACCTCACTATTTCTCCAAATCAATGATCCTTACTAGCTAGTTAATTTTTCCTAAGGATTAAAAGTCTATTAGTAAATATGTAATATAATATAAATAGTATTAAAGTTGGTGAGGAGTAAGTGGTATACTGGTTGTACCACTTTTACGTCTATGCCAGAAGTGTGCAATTTGACTCCAAGGTGTTAAATTTTCGTATGATAATGTTAAATTTTCGTATGATGGTGTTAAATTTTCGTATGATAGTGTTAAATTTTCGTATGATGGTGTTAAATTTTCGTATGATGGTGTTAAATTTTCGTATGAAAATATTAGATTATTGAATCGGCCCGCTGTAGCCCAGATGACAAAAAAATAGAATTAAAATTATTTTCTTGTCATCTATGACACAACGGATCCGTCTAATAATCTAATATATTTATACAAAAAAATAAAGTGTAAATCTACATCTTTAAGATGAAAGCAGAGGTTTCAACCAATGACACACTTGTTCATATGAAAGTTTAATTTATTTGAAGGACTATTTGGCTATTCTTCTTTGTGGCGAAATCATTGGAAGACGACGAATTGTTGGCAAATAGATACAACACTTACTATGTATAATTATTTTGTCAAAGTTTTATCCGAGTGCTCCTGTAATGAAATTTTAAATCACACCAATTTTTGGTTGGTGAGTATCTTTTACAATAGAGAAGGGCACGAATCAGATATCTTTAAATTTTATAATAAATGGAATTGAATTCATCGGATCTGTTTTTAATTATCCAGATCCGGATCCAGACACCACGGAAATCTACAAAATTTAGGATATCCGGATCTGATCTAAATTTAATTTAACATATAATAATATTTTAAAGTATTTAAAGAATTTAAGTTTATTTTAATAAAACTAAGAATACATAATATAACATTTAACATACTAACATAAAATTAAAAGAAATCATAGAAACAACAATAAGAAATAAAAAAATTGCGATTCGATTATATCATTATTCGACAAAATTCTAAGATTCAACAAAAAAATATGAAACATATAACTATGTAAACATAGAAAGAGATTAGAATTTAAAAGAAAAAGGACAATGTGATTGTGAATAGAAAAATTAAACCATGTCTTGAATTTGAAATTTAATTATTTTTCATATATATATATATATATATATATATATTATAAATATTATGTATAGTTTTCAACCATATATTAATTGAATCATAAATTATTTAATAAAACTATAAATACTATTATCATCTGCTTCGTATAAACCAGTCTTAACAAAAAATGCTCTCGAGAGCAATTTTGAACTTGGGCCGTTACGAAATAATCCAGTAGTAACGGATGGCCCGTTACGTCGGTTCTCCGGGCCCAAATTGGGCACCGCCGGGATCGCACATCGGAGAAAGGACACGAAAACTGTCCGCCACCGCCCTTCCCTCAATCACGTCGGTGATGAGGGTTTATTCACTCGAATTGCATCGAAATTGGAAAGGGGATCTCACAATAACGGAAGATGATCCTCTCTTCTCGCAGAAGCAGAACGGGACGAGATTCGCGGCAAGATCCTTGCCGAAATCACTTTCGGAAAGTAGAGTAACACACGCTAATCCGGCCAAAATCTACCCAGCCGAGCTTCTTCCCTTAATCGACCATGGGGATCGCGATAACAGTGGGATTTCGCCGATAATGGCGCAAAATTTCAACATATATAAGGATCCCTTCACCCTCAATCACAACCCACCTCCAAAATCATCCCACTCGAAAATCCTCTCTCCTCTAACCTCTCTCCCCGCCGCTGCACCAACAGGAGTCCACCGCGGCTCCCACATCGACCCAGAAAGACACCGCCGGAAACCCAGCAGACGCCTCCGAGGTCCGATTCACCGGCGCTGCTCGATAACAGGCGGAGAAAGCTACCGGAGGAAGGAAGTGGGAAATCGGGAAGAAAACCGAACCGGTAATTACACCAAAACCGGGAAATCAGTAAACCCGACTCAGGCCCAATCCAAAGTGGGCAAACCGGACAGGTATTCTAAAACCAAATCAATCCAAACACAAACACTCATTCCACACTCGGGTATGACAATCTCTAGAAGACTAGTGTCAAAAAACAACACAGGATTGAGGAAATCCAGCCCAATCAAGATACGAGCCTTCGACAACTCCGCGGTCCTGAAAAGGTTTGAAACAACGCTCGTGGGAAGGATCCTGAATATGAACCTCCAAGGGCACAGGGTGCGGACATTCATCAGCCTTCTACCATCAATCTGGCAGTGTGAGGGGCGTGTCCAGGGCCAAGATCTATGACAGGGAAGGTTCATATTCTGGTTCAATTCGGAGGAGGACATACTGTCCGTATTGGAAAAGCAGCCATACCATTTTGACCAATGGATGACCGTGCTGGAAAGATGGGTCCCGAGTGTAAGGCCAGGAAGGACAGAAGAATGGAAAAAAGAACCACAAAGAGGCTAGACTCACGGATAACCAAGACGCTCCATGCAAGGAAGAAAATCGGGAAAAGTCCATATCAGGCCAGCACAATCAAGAAGCACACGGTAATGTACTTTGGTGAAGCCAAGACATTCGGCAAAACCGCAAAGGGTAAAGACAAATCCCCATAGAAGCCTCCCTTAGGGGCAGACCCTCAAAAAAAGGGTAAGAGTGAGGAACCCAAGAATCCGATGGCCCAGGAGAGGCCATCGGAGGATGCCTGATGATCCTAAGCTGGAACTGCCAAGGACCGGGGAGTTTCTTGGCAGTTCGTCGATTGCGGGAGCTACGGAAATCGCTATTTCCGGGGATACTTTTTTTGATGGAAACCAAGCAGAATAAGGACTTCATACAAGATATGCAAGCCCATTTAGGTTATGATTTTCTCTTTACGGTAGATCCACTAGGGCGTAGCGGAGGTCTCGCCCTGATGGCACTAGCGGAGTTTCATGTTAAAGTTTTATTTTCGAATAAAAATATCATCGATGTACTAGCTATGATTGATGGTAATAAAGTTTTTATATCGTTCGTTTACGGAGACCCTGTACCAAATCTCCGTGCCAACGTTTGGGAAAAACTCACCAGAATAAGTTCGTCCAGAACGGATCCCTGGCTAATGATTGGAGACTTCAATTCAATCTATGGCAACCATGAAAAATCGGACGGAGTAAACCGTCCGGAGAGTTCGTTCTTAGACTTCCATCTAATGAGCGAGAACTGCGGTATGACCGATTTTCCCTACAAAGGGAATTGTTTGTCATGGTTTGGCCGAAGAGGGTCAACCGTGGTCCGCTGTAGACTCGACAAAGCTATGGGAAACGAGGAATGGCACAATATCTTCTCACACACAAAGATAGAATACTTGAGGTTCTGGGGATCTGACCATCGGCCTGTCTGGGTAAAAATCTTAGCCCGACCAGGAAAGAGGTCCCACAGCTTTCGCTTCGATAAGCGCTGGATAATGAAGCCCAATTTCGCATCGACAATCAAGGAAGGATGGATTGGCTCCACAGTGAACCACGACCAGTCGATAACAAGTAGAATAAGCAGATGCCGCCGCGAAATCTCCAAGTGGAGGAGACGAGAAATGCTGAAAATAGCACCACGAATAGACGAAATGAAAGAGAAGCTAGAGGAAGCACAATCGACGGACACAACATCCACGGAGGAGCTAATGGCACTAAAACAACAACTATGTAGTGCAATGAGAGAGGACGAAATCTACTGGCAACAGAAGAGTCGGGCGATATGGCTGAAAGAAGGCGACCAAAACACCAAATTCTTCCACGCATGCACTAAGCAGCGAAGAGCAAGAAACCGCATCGTAGGGCTGGTAGACAGCCAAGGTGTGTGGGTGGAGAAGGAGGCCAAAGTGGAAGCGATTACGGTAGAATACTTTTGTAATCTCTTCTCAACCTCGCAAGTCCGAGAGTTGGAAAGTTCTCTGACACATCTACCCCGGAGGGTCACGCCAGAGATGAATTCCTGGCTAGAACGCATAGTAACAAAGGAGGAAATCAAGGAGGCACTATTCAGCATGAACCCGGAGAAGGCTCCGGGGCCAGACAGGATGACAACCATGTTTTTCCAAAGGTTCTGGAACATGCTGAGCGACCATATGCTGAAATTAATAACAGGTTTTATGAGGGAAGGGAATTTCGACCCGAGACTCAATGAAACAAACATATGCCTGATCCTCAAAAAAGAGAAGCCTTGGCTGATGTCTGAGTTCAGACCAATCAGCCTATGCAACGTGTGCTACAAGATAATATCCAAAGTGCTATGCAATAGGATGAAGGAAATACTACCGGCGCTGATCTCAGAGACGCAATCGACATTCGTACCAGGCCGAGCTATCTCGAACAACATCATGATAGCACAAGAGGTATTCCACGCCCTCAACACCAAGGAGAATTGCCAAACAAAGTTCATGGCAATCAAGACAGACATGAGTAAAGCATACGACAGAGTTGAATGGACTTTCCTAGCAGCACTTATGACGAAACTAGGCTTCTCAAAAAGGTGGACTGACTGGATAATGAAGTGCGTAACGACAGTGACGTATCGGGTACTGATCAATGGCACCCCAAAAGGGAGCATAACACCAACACATGGCCTGCGTCAGGGAGACCCCCTATCCCTATACATGTTCATTTTATGCACCGAGGCCTTGATAGCAAGCCTAACAGCAGAGGAAAGGTCTAACCACATCAAAGGAATCCAGGTGGCGAGGTCAAGCCCTCTAATTACACACCTCCTCTTCACAGATGACAGTCTGTTCTTCTACGAAGCCTCCATGGATCAAGGTGACAGAATCTCCAAGATCCTAAACACTTATTGCAACGCCTCGGGACAATTAATCAACTATGATAAATCAACCATTGTATTTGGAACAAAGGTGCCAAAGGAAACCCAAACAACAATAAAGATGGCAATGGGAATCCTGACTGTGGGGGGTATAGGGAAGTACCTAGGAATCTCGGACAACCTCAAAGGATCAAAAGCATCAATTTTTGCATACGTCAAATACCAAATCAATCGGAGAATCAATGGATGGTCGACGAGACTACTCTCACGTGGGGGGAAGGAAATCATGATTAAAGCAGTCGCAATGGCCATCCCGACATATGTGATGTCATGTTTCCTACTCCCAAAATCACTGTGCAAAAAGATCACAAGTGCAATCAGTAGTTTCTGGTGGGCTAGAGGAGACTCTACGCCAGGCATCCACTGGAAATCCTGGGAAACGTTATGCCTCCCTAAAGCAGAGGGGGGGATTAGGCTTCAAACAGGTGGGCGACTATAACAAAGTCCTACTAGCAAAACAGCTCTGGCGATTGGGAAAATCCCCACAAACACTCCTAGCAAGAGTCCTGAAGGTAAGATACTATAAGAACTACAATGCATTCCACGCCAAGAAACCATATAGGCCCTCATATGGATGGAGAAGTATTATGTCCGCAAAGGACCTCGTAGAGAAGGGCATAAGGAAGACTCACGATGTAGAAAACGAGGTGAACGTTTGGGAGGACCCATGGGTCTCAGACACCCTTCCCCGACTGCCAAAAAAGCTTAACCAGGCCCATCGGCAAGACCTAAGGATCCTGGATTTAGTCAATGACGTGAATGGGCGATGGAATCTTCAAGAACTGAGGAAGCACTTTCCTGAAGGGGATGTGAGGCTGATCTCATCCATCACTAGACCAACCCGGTAGAACCAAAGCCAGTACATATGGCACTTCATGAAAACAGGAGATTACACAGTCAAATCAGGATATGAGACCCTTCAGAGGTGGGGGACAACAAAAAACCACCTCCTGACCCAGAGACCGTCCATAAACCCTTTGAAAGAGGCAATCTGGAAACAACGTACTCCAAGGAAAATCCAACATTTCCTATGGCAAGCCTTTTCAGGGGTTCTACCTACATATGGTTGCCTCCAGAGATGACATATTAGAAAGGACTCCACCTGTGAAATATGTGGCCATGAGGCAGAAAGTATTAACCACACATTGTTCCTATGCCCACCGGCACGACAGGCATGGGCTCTAGCACATATCCCCTCAGCGCCGGCAACTTTCCCCCTCGAAAGTATCTATGGGAACTTCGATTACCTACTCTGGCGAACGCCAGAAGTAAGTCATACGGAGTCAGACCTACACCATTTCCCATGGATACTATGGTACATATGGAAAGCCCGCAATGACAAGATATACAACAATGTAAGCCGCACGGCCATGGACACATTGGAAAAAGCGAGACACGAAAGTGAGTTGTGGCTTAGAGCAAAAGAACAGAGTGCCCAGGATCACACAAAAGATACAAAAGAGGTAGCTCCCGACAATAACATCCAGAGTACTTCGCCATTCGAGTGTTACGTGGACGGATCATGGAAAGAGGGGGAAACGACGTCTGGTCTGGGGTGGATCCTCAAACTTCAGGATGGTACAAGCGACCTGATGGGTATGAAGAGCACCTACAGAGGACAAACACCTCTTCACACGGAATTCCAAAGCCTGCGTTGGGCGATGGCAAGTTTGCACAAGCAGAGGCGCTATTGCAACAAGTTCTACACAGATTCAACGAACCTAATTAGCATTATCGCTGACAAGGAGAAATGGCCAGGATTCGCTGCAGAGATAGAAGAGATTGAGGAGCTACGAACAAAATTTCCTGAGTTCTCCATGCATCATGTAGACAGGGAGAGAAACACACACGCGGATGCACTAGCAAAACAAGCCAGGAAAAGGAACTCGATCTTTTCACACATTAGCACCTCGATACCGTTTTGGTTCGAAGACCCAAACGATGTATTCTAACCAAAAAAGATTGCGGTGTTAACCAAATTGACAAAAAAAAACTATAAATACTATTATAAAACGGATCAGATATCTACTATATAACAAAGTCATTACCCAAATTAATGATTTTTATTATATGGTTTCAGATCTGTGTACGTGAAAACCAAAAAAAGTTCATAGTAGATCATCTATCAGATATTGGAAACTGGATAAAAAAATGCTTAGTTACATCTAACAATATTATAGAAAAAATTGCTTTTTTAAATTATGTTTCTACTCTACCTATCTTCAAAAAATGATTGTATATTTTCATAAAATGCATTATTTTATCATAAAATGAATTATTTATAAATTCTCATCTCTTTTTGTTGTTGGCTATTCTAACCTATCTACATTATAATATTTGGTATACTAATACTATCATAATTCATCATTAATCATTTTCTATACAAATGAGTCCATGTTATAGACACAGATAATTTACAATTTCGATATTTGAGATAAATACAAACCATATTATAAGTTTACAAAGTTATGTTTTGGTTTGATGCATATCCAATACATTATTGAAAACCTTCTACAAACTCATCCGTAAATAAGTATATGGTGGATCATGAAAAATATTTTGCATCCGTAATTAGAAATAGTTAGAAGATCTGATAAAAAAAATTATAAGTTTTTAGTAATTTTTGAAAAGGGGATAAAATTTATTTATAGTTCATGAATATGAAATTCTTGACAAAATTTTAAAAAATTTATTAGAATTTTTTGTAATCTTCAATGTAGACATATTAGATATGATTTTATAAGATATGTACAGTTATGATTCAAATACTAGACAGATGAAATGGAGTATGATATGGAAGTGTTGATATAACAGAGACTAAGACAGAGGTTAATGTAATGGTTGATACAAAGTTATCAAGACATAATGCAATATCAATAACAGGGTTGATTTATACATTGGACATATGAGATAAAGTATGTTCTATAAGTGTCGGTACAACATAAGTTAAGAAAATACTTGATGAAGTAGCTGATACAACATAGGCTGATACAGTACTTGATGAAATAGCTGGTACAATCATCAACATAGAAAAGAGTATGATGGGATGATTAAGTTGGAATAGTCATCGACTTAAAGCAAAAGGAAGTTGTGGCAATTAAGGAGATGTAGACTGTAGAGTGTGGTGCAATCGCAAAAGTGGCATGTGTTAATCAATATCAAAAAAAATATTGAGATCAGATACATTATAAAATATGTCAAACGATATATCAAGAGGCAAAGACTTGATGTGGTGCAATCGCGGAAGTGACATGTGGCTTGATGAGTTGTTATGAGATTGCAGAAAAATAATATATTTTCTACAATAGATTTGGCAGATAGATAAATTTGGAGGACAAATTGTATATATTAAATCTGGAAAATCAAATATTCTTCAAATGGATTTGGCAACTAGATAAACGTGAAAAACAAGTTGTATCTATCAAATTTCGTGAGGATTCTATGTGCTAGAGTTAAAAGACTGTTATAAATATCAAAGGTTATCTCATAAAGACTTATGCACTTTGAGGGTATTGCTAAAAGATGCAGATATGTGTCTAGTATCCTCATATCAGACAAACAAACAAGATGAGAAATCTATATCTTCTTTTGATGGTTTCTCTGTGGAATTTGTAGTCATTGAAAATGATGATGCACCAGTACAGTTGGGTGATAGTGAAACATGTTGTGTGTGATACTTTTTCCACATATCACATAGAAAAAATGGTCTCATAGATGTATGTTGGAAAACTAAATCTCGTGAAATTTTTTTGTGTCATTTTTACTTTATACATTTGATTATTTTTATTATTGATCAAATAGATATAACTAAATTCTCAAACTTATATGGTTTTACTCCCAATCTAATAACTTGAAATTAATGTGTCATGATAATAGACTAGTAAATATGTATGTGGTCGAACCACAAAGATCAAATATTACACATTAGATTTATCTTATATGGGTTTACTAAGATGTAACAATGATTGTGTAGGTTTATTGACCTAACAAATCACGAAATAACTAAGAAAATAGTAAAAAAAAAGGTTAGATTAATCATCGTTCAAGGCAATAATTTATATGGTTAAAATCAAGACTTATAAGAATTAATTTGTAAACCAAACTTTGGTTATTACTCTTAAGTTCAACATACTATACTTACTAATACTAACTTTCATTGTTGAGAGAGTATTACTTATTTAAGTGGTAAAATATGTTGGTGCAAAAATAACTCTAAATTAGAGAGTTAGATGATCAAGTTAGTCATAGGATTAATCATTGCCAAGGATGAAAAAGCAAGTCACATGATCCAAAATCTCTCATGGAATATTTAATTTCTCATAATGGACATATATGGTCGAGTTGTATTCAGATATTGACACTTATCAAAACTCCTAGTTAAAAACGAAAATCAAGAAGCAATACTTATAAAAGGCAAGAAAGACATCAGTTTGTTTGTTTGCTCATCATTCGGAGTTGTTGTTTGCTCATCATTCGGAGTTGTGGCTGCGATTAACATTACAGTTGTTGTAATATATGTTATTCGTTTGTTTGTCGCCGGTAGTTGCGGTTGATCGTATATTTTTAATCACATCGCTGTTTTAATCAACGGTCAAAAAAATTACGACGCAAAATGACACAACGTGTGATCGTTGCGATTGATCGCAGATGGCTATATCAGATAAACGAATAACAATCTATCATAACCACAGAAAAATGTAGCTAACGAACAATCATGTCTCATCATTCCGAAAATGAAATGAATTCATCAATAGGTTGGTGTTGAACAATATTGTAGCCAAAAATAAGTGTCCAACTATAAGAAAGAAATGATGATGATAAAAAGATGATAAAAACGATAGATAAATTGATAAGAACACAAACGGTATAGAAAGTTGAATTGATTCCTCTATCGCTAAGCAGTGTAGATTATGATTAAATTTACAGAAGTTTCAAGAATTGTTACAATTTATGAACATAAGAACAATATTCTAATCGAACATTTGTAAAGTGTAACAGAGCTAAGAAGAAAATATGCACTTTTCTTTTCTCTTGATAGGCCTTCGGCCTATAAACCTCTTTTTCTATAAAAATATATATTCGAATACATATTTCGTTTTTACTCGAAAGACAGACAAAGACATATTCTAATTCACCTATCAGATGTGGGCTGAAGGCAAGACCCCTAACTTATGCAACAAGGTAGGTCATTTCATGTTTCGCCCTTCATAAGCCCTAGAAAAATTACAGCTTGCCTCACTATCTACCTTGTAATTTTTAAATCTCCCCCACCACACGAATTGTTGCTAGTTATCTACTCCAAAAACGGCTAAACCATGGCAATCTGATATCGCTAGATCCGGTACATTCAGCATCACCTTCTTCCGCGGTGCTGAAAAGGGTTTGATCTGAGCAGTCTAAGGAAGCCCCACACGCCATATTGTAGGACTGACATGCTGAATGGCATACCCGTAATCTGTCATCTCCATCGATATCACACTTTTGGATCGATATCTGGTACAGAGAGATCGTAAAGAGCAATGTCATTATCAGAGAATTATGGAGATTTAGACAGTTATACAAATCCAAAGACATTGCTGCTCACCCAACAGGCTAGTCTTTTCGCTGCTTTGTCACAATAGCTGTTACCGAACATGTTAAATAACTTACGAGCCCCTCCTGGAAACAATCTGTTGTAGTTGGGCATGACCACGACTTCCTCAAGCTGCTGGAGAATGCTAGGTTCTCGTGGAGCACAGTGTTGCCCTGATAGGTCTCTCTCCAACACATCTTTGCACACCAGTAAACTTGTTACTAGTTTAGAGCTGTTCTGACATGTGTAGCCAGCGTAATCAGAGCAACGGAACTCGCAAACCCCATTATCACAAACTCCACCATGTAGGCTGCATTGTTCATCGCACACGGCTGTATCATTGAAAAGAATCTTGTTAACGGATATAGTATTGATATAAATGTATTTTTGACACAAACTTGTATAAATATGGATGTTTAGTTGTTTACCAGTGGAACAGTCAATTCCAGTAAATCCATTTTCACATATGCATACACCTTGAGTTGTGCATGTTCCATGTCCATTACATTTGTTAGGGCAGGAACCTGCATAATGAAACGTATAATTTGTAAATTTGATTCTTAAGAAAGATACGAGACCTTGACAAGTACAAGGAGATTTGATGTGAAGGATACAGTTCTCTTACGGTTTCTACAATCATGACCGTGATAACCAAGAAGACAGCGACACTTCCCATCGACACAATCTCCATTAAAGTTACAAGAATTAGGACACTGACCAAGCACAGAAACTACCGATGTACTGCAGAGTTCATGGTAAGCCGGACAAATCAATTCACCTACAAACCAAAACATTATTGGTTCAAAAGATCTAGTAACAATACGATATTCTACTTCTTTCGGGAAGTTAAAAAGCATTCTTACCATTAAAACCGGGGAACTGAATTGGCCCACCAGCTTGAGGGCAGAATTTCCATACTCCCTCCACAGCAACCTAAAAGAATGCCATCATGGATGATAAGATAAACATTACTTGTGAAGCGATGAATAAGCATAAAAGCAAGATGCCCTCATCTAAACACATCAAATACGAAACAAGTTGAAATCGCACATGACTTGTGTTGCTTCTGAACCATCATAGAACTATAACAGCTTATGCCCAAGAGAAAAAAAAAGAGATGCAGAAAGCATACCTCCAACAAATTGTCTTTACATCTATGCTGATAACAACCATTCCCCTGTGTCACAGAACCCCGGACAAATCCAGTACGAACTAAAGATGAAGCCATACACCTATATAGGCCAAACTCTATCATGATCAATATGTCATGTCGATATCTACACATATTCAATACGAAATTTAACCAGAAATAACCTGGATTCACTCCCTCTTACTTCACCCAACATTCTGTCCGGTGCACGAGCACTATTGATATCCGTACAAGACCCATCCGAATAGGCAACAAAATATGTACAATAATCTGCTAAGGAAGACTGACCGCCTGCAAAATGGTACATGCGGTATTTATTAGAATTTCCTTACCACCCGAGAAACTAATAAAATGAATGGATTACTGAATAGCATTAGTTTGTTGTATAACATTACAACCAAGAAAAAAGGAAACGATATTACAACCAAGAAAAAAAGGGAAACGACAATACAATCAAGAAAAAAGGAAACGACCTAAGAGTATAGTTAACATGTAATTTAAAGATTCAATTCTTGTATTAGCATGTTGCAATCAATCAGCAGGACTGACCTTTATTAGCCTGTGGAAAGTAACGAGCCCATTGAGGCAAGTCTCCATTATAGCTTAGAATTGGGCAGTATCCTTCAGCCTCTCTGTTGTATGTACAGCCAGATAGTTGGGTTGTGTTACAATGGTAAGCGCCTTTCCACAAGTTACATGGAGATGTGACAAACTGAGTCCCCTGGTTCCGGCCCCAGTCAAGGTGGTCTGCCATGCTATAGTTAGCTCTATACCAGCCACTGTCCTCTAATAGCGCTAAAGTCATTTTCGACACAACTGATCTTGTGTCTACCGATCCAGTCATTATCTCATTCATGAGAAGTCTCTTTTCCCAGTGGGACCCTGATGTACCACGTCCTCCTCCATCCTCAAGTTCTAAACCCGAGAAGTTCTGAGAGAATGCCTGTTCAGTTGAACATTTGACACTCATTAAGAGCACGAAACTAGGGTCACAGGAAAACTTGCAAAGATGTATGAAATCCTGAAGTGATGAAAGACATTTGAACTCACTCCATAATGATGCCGTGAATGCATGACAACCCTTGGAAGGATTACGCGTGTCACTATACGACCAAGCTTTTCATCCATCTGTTGCGTAGTGACCTAAGAAAATGAAAAGGCTTATTCTGAGGTGGTTGGAATAGAAACTTCAGTGCTTGCATCCATATGAAAAAGGAAAGGAACATGAAAAAGGTGAATCCCAAGCCAACTTGTTCTCTATTGGAGGATAGTTGGTTCTCATCATATACCTCAGTCCGTCTTCTTTTCCTCTCATCTCTAAAATGAGCAAATGCATGTGGATCAAAGCCAAGGACATGCATAACTTCATGAATAAGAGTTGCTGAAAGCAGCGTCCCAGATTCAGATGTCAAATGGCGGGGAGCCACATTTACATGGCCTGACAAAGACCATAACTCCTGGATTTAGTTTACCGTCATAGAAATGCAGAGATTTCAAAACATTAAAAGAAACCCGAAGAAGAATGACACTTACCAGCAATTGCACGCCCCCATTGATCACGTTCACAAGCGACAGCCCATGCTAGGGTATTACCAGTAGTAGGTCTTGTGGTCACCAATAGAACTAAATCAGTATTAGCAATACCCTCTGCAATTAAAATACACTGATCAGGAAAAAAAATAAACCTTGCAATGCATGTTCCAATGGAGAAGAAACTGCCCATCAGAGAGAAAAACAGTAATGACATTACCCTCCACATATTCACGAGGAAGCTGCACACCACCATCTTGTCCACATGCAGAATATCCACTTAAACGCAAATTCCCTTTCACAGGTTCAACAGATAAGGCTCTTCGGAACCAATCTGCTGTATGCTCTAAAGCCTTCATGTGAAAGATTTATAAAGTCAATACATCTGCATGACGAGTAACATTCACATATCTATGACACAAAAGATCAAGTGGACCTTGCGTAGCCGGCGCCTTTTGTCCTCTCCTGATATATCATCTAAGGTGCAGTTGTACCAGCAATCACCGGATACTGGAGGTTTCACATTAGGATTGCAAGCAGGAGCAGCAGCGAATGTGCTTGAAGAAGGCTCACCCAACTGAGTAAATGACAGAGTTAAAACAGAAGGAGCATATAACAAATCAGTTCTTAAAAACACATATTGTCACACTTCTAAAAGCTACCAAGAATCCTCACCTTGACGATATCGCCAATTCTTTTGCAATCTCGGTCAAGTGAGTGACCAACAGCATCATAGTTTAGGTAAATCCTGATAGGTTGCTTCACATCCTTCTGTTCTTCTGAAACGCTGAGCAATACCCTTCCTTTGTGAGGATATGTTTTTGCAGCACTTCTTGGCTCATGATAAACCTGGGGAGTAACCGAAAATACTTTTCGACCCGGTCGCTTCCTCTGTTCTATGATCTGATCATGGATGCACGAATGAGAAGATACACTATCACCTCCACTTTCCAAACTTTGCAATGGTGTTTGGTGATGCCTGGCTTTTGCATCAGCAGCTCCCGAAAACAATAGGCTCAACAAAATCTGAAGAAGAAAAAAAGAAGAAAAAATTAAATAAGAAACCTAACAGATATGTAATTGAACTATCAAAGCAGACCTGTAGCTATATGGATTCACATGTCCATAATAAACCTAAAATGTCTATAGGCTACAATAAATTGCATAGGTAATTACTGTAAATAAGACAATATTTCTAACAACGAAATGAGCAATATGCAGAAAAGGGAAAGTTGCCAATCACAAAAAGGCAACATAGATCTGAGAAGGCATGAAGAATACTCCGGCCTTATACTCTACTTAACAGTAGAATCGTAAGTTAAGCTATAATCGTATCTCACAGAAAATAGTATCAAAACCTCACAATCAAGAATTTTCCAAATCTAGCTATGGATCGAATTGACGAGAAACAAAACAAACTAAAAGTCGAATGTTCAGCTCAAATTCCCAGGAATCAATCAAAGTCCACAACCCACATTAACGAATCCATAAGAGAGAAAAGAAGAAATCCGAAAACCCTAAAACAATGGGTGAGGAAGAACTTACGCCGGAAAAGACGAGACCGGCGGCGAATCGGAGCTGAGAATTGAAAACGAGCCTAGAACATGAACCACACCGAACTACAACCTCCATGAAATTCAGAGAAAAGCTGGCAGAAACAACTTCACTTCCATAAAAACTCCGCCGACTTCAGGATCCAATCAAACGCAGAAAGATCTACCGCCTCAGTGCATTTCATGTTCTACAGAGTCAGCTTACGCAAAGCCCAAAACTGCAAATGCTTGTAAAAAAACCTCCAGATAAGAAAGGAAGAAGAAATCGAAGCTCTTGTAATCAAAACTCCAGCATAAACTATAAATAAAAGAAGGGAAAATCTAAAATGGATCGGAGCGTAGATTACTTCTTCGAGCTTTGAAAATTTCAATGAATGAGAATTAGGGTTTTTGGGTAAGACTGATTCAAAACAGGTGATCTAGATTCCAGCAACTTAAACAAACAAAAGAAAAAAGATTTGGTTTTTTTTTTCTGCTTTTTACAGAAATCAATCTCTCTCTCTCTATCTATCTTAGAAACAAGTGACAGTAAAGGATGAGAGAGGAAAAGGAACACAGAAAAAAAGCAGAGTCAAATGGATTGGGTAGGAGTGGATGTAGGGTAGGATATGATGTATCATTATTGTTATTATTTATTTCATAACATTAAAAGCGAATAATAATTCTGTTTAAATTTCTTATAATACATTAATTGTTTTGATTCCAACTCAAATATTTTAAATTTTGTTTTATTAAATGCTAAATGATTTCCAAGACAAAAAATACTGGTGGGACATTTGCTTTACCTCACCATTATTCTTATTTAATTATTACTATCTGATTTGAAATTATTTTTAAAATATCTATAGACTTACTACTTTGTGTTATATTAATAAGTATGTTATTTTATTTAAAGTTATTACTGATTTGAAATTTATATAAACATATTATATGAATTATTGGACTAAATTTTTTTAAGTAAAAAATAAAATATAAATTTATATGTTTTAAATCATAAAAATGGTATAAACCAATCAAACTTAATTTTGATTGAATGAAGAAATAACATAATTGGATATATATATATATATTGTTATTTTTTCTAAATAATATTTTATTTTATTTTATTCGTATTTAAGATATTGTTTTTTTAAAATAGAATAAATCATCAAACTTTTAAAAAAATCTTATGATGTGTATAGATTGCAAATTGTTAAGTTTATCCTTCTTTTTTAAGTGATGTTTCTTAATTTTTTCAAAAAACTAGAAATGTCAAAGTTAAAACTATTATGAGTTTTTATAATAATTTGAATGGTAACACCAAATTTAAATTTGTTGTGTTGTCAAGCAATAGAAGAAGAAATAAAAAAAGAAAAAAATTAACCATTTATAAATTTAAGTTTTGAATTATTGCTTTATTTAAAAGAAAATAAATTAATAATAAAAGGAAAAAAATAACATATATGATATTTTACTAATTTTTATTTCCAACTAATAGTAAAAAGATTCCAAATTTTTAGGTAAGCAATTTGACCACAATATGTTTGAGAATGTAGTTTTGTGAATTTTTTTCATGCATTACAACAGACGGTTCTAATAATTTATTATCCTCATATAAGGGTGTAAAACTCTCAAACGAGGAATAGTGGAATCGAATTTCATATTTCTGAGATAGATACAGAAATTGTGCAACTATTTGCTCATTTGCTCCTTTCCTTCTTCGGTAGAATTAATTGGATAGTTTGGATACATACCTACAAGCGGAATACTATAAACAAAAATTCTAAAGTTTAAATAAACTATTTACTTATATTTTATATTAGATGGCAAAATAATTGAATCTAATTTCAATCTTTCAGAAATATAAATGAAAATATAACTTTAATAGTAATTCGATTTTAGTCCATGAAGTTTTTTTGTTGTATTTTTTTGATATATCATCTAAGTTTATAAATAGTTGTAAAAGATGAGAAAATTGAGAAAATATTTTACATAAATTAAATAAATTTAATGAAAAATGAAAATTTTTATAAATGAAAAATGACAAAAAGAATTATCACTGAATTATCTGTTTTTAATTTTGATATAGAAGAAAATTTTATACTTTTAATCAGTTATCTATCTAAATAATATCCGAGATTAAATTATATTTTAAGTTTATGTAGTAATTTTTTTATATTTTTTTTTTGTAAATTTACCAAGTAGATATATATATATATATATATATATATATTTATGTATATATAAACTCTTTTGTGCAAGTCATTTTAGTAAAAAATCAGTGTGTGTTTAATAACTGTTATTTATGTTGCACATATTTAAATGATGAAAAAAACTTTCGTTTGTTTACGACAATTAAATGATCACATATTTAACTCTAATACATATATTACATATTTACACATATTCCTAAGTAAAACTGTGTTGTTTAATTGTATTTATTCAATATAGTAACTAAAACTACATTATTAGTTACATTTATATGTACTAGAGAGTTTTAAACGAATTGAGATTTGTTCGTTTGTTCGTCGTTGGTAATTGCAGATGTGGTTAACACTGTTGTTGTGTTTGCGGCATATGTTATTTATTTGTTTGTCACCAACGATTGTAATTAAAGTTGATCGTAAATTTTTAATCGTAATAATATTTTAATAAGTGATTAAAAAAGTATAATACTAAGGGAATTTAGTTTAGGGGATGCAAAACAGTAAGAGTTGGTCAATTTCTTACATATGTCGAAGTAATGATTCCAGCTATTTTACGTGTTCAAAATCATAAACGAATTCGCACTATAATTTATAGTTGGTAGATTAATGTTCCACCAACTTAGCCTTTCTACTATCAATGGATATCGACGTCTCACTTTTCTTTTTGTTAATGGTTTATTCTATATACTAATCTTCACAAAATTACAAGAACAGTGGGTCAAGCCCTTCATTATTTGTGGTTTTCAAATGATTTTTGTTTTTTAAAATATTTTTTTTACTATAGTAGGAAAATAAATTTTCTAAAATTTAGAGAAACTAGTTTTTGAATATTTTAATCATTTTCGAAAAAAATCAAAATCTATATTTTTGAAAAAGATTTAATCATCGATTAGTTTCTCCATTTTTGTAAAAAAAAAAACAAAATATAAACCATCAACATTCACCTAAATTAGAACATACAAGATGAATACATGTGTCAACAATTGAGCTAAAAAGAAGTTAGAGTTTAATTGCAATTGTTATTTTACTTTTTTCTGTATTTAACTTCATTTATAAACGTTGATGTATAGTTGAATAATCAATAAAAATCTCTTTAATCATATTTTAATATGGTATTAAAACACTGAAACATTTTTCCAAAGAATTATTTACTTTTTTAGAATCTTTTTCTGTTTTTTTTTCCTTTCATTTTCCGTTTTTCTATATTTTTCTATTGAAATCGAATCTATTTGAGTTTATAGATCTTTTATTCTATATCATGGAAAACAAAAAAACAAAACTCATAAGTCGATACGATCGATCCGATCATGAAGATTCACCTCGCAAATTCAGTTTGAGATACTCCGCTATAGAAACACTACTTTTATAATATAAACAAATTGAATAATTATAAAAAACTATATAAAATTTACAATATAAACAAATTGAATAATTATGAAAAAATTATATAAAACAAAAAAAAATACCGATCCAAGAATTTAGAAATAAATTATACAAGTGGTATTCTTTCTTAAATTTTGAAAATATCATATAGTATAACGGTTGTATGGCGTTTCAAATCTCACGATACAATTCCATATTTTTTAGACATCACACCATCTATCATATAGTGTGACGGTTGTATGACGTTCCGAATTTTGCGATACACTCTTTCATTAATTTTGAGAATGCCTCGTATTTTGATGGTTTTATGGGATTCGGAATCCTATGATACAAGTACATATTTTTTTATCACCAAAAATTATAATCTTTCGATTTTTTTATATGTTATACTATCAAAGGAAATAAAACATAAAAAGAACGAGAGAAAGATCTAAAGATAGAACAAGAAGAGGAAAAATTGATCATGAGTTTAAAATGAAATAGGAGTTACAAGATTTTTAGCCTCCATATTTGAAAACATAATAACCATTTAATTACTCAATTTATTTGATAGAATAATGGAGAGAATTTATAGAATTGAGTAAATAAAATTTTAAATAATAACAAAAATTATTTATTATTATTTTGATCAAGTTTAACATTTATTAGTGATCACTTACACAAATAAAAATTTGATACAAAAATTAGTTATTGGAGTAAAGTTCATCTATCCGAACTCACACCTAAATATGAAGCGAATACCAGGTATTTCCGACTCGTGTTAGTATGCATGCATATGGTTTAGCATGAATTCGCTCTTTTTCATTTACATTTTTAAGGTATTGAAGCTTGTTATAATTTCTAAATTATATATACAACAATGTTTAATATACATCTTCCCATATGAGAAAAACTATATTTTTTTTATTTTATACTTATAAAACAATCTATTTTGTACATTCAAAAATTTATTAACTTTGATATAGTATACACTGTATTATATTGCTCATAATGAGGAATACAAAAATTTCAAAATCTAGTGATTTTGACAATTGAGTTGTCCAAAAACCCATCGGAATATTGAGAAAAGCCATGTGTCCAAAACAAGTTCCAACATCTACCACATGATACAACTCTTATCACCAACAATCATATCTCTTTAGCTCCGATTGTCACAAATCGAATTTCTCCACATACATGTTTTATCAACAATATTCATAATCCATTTTGTTTGTTCTCTTGAGATCAACATGGAAACGAATCTAGTATTTGAAGTTTTTAATGGCAAAATTATAATATTTGGGTCATTAATATGCCTAAGCAAAAAACAAGATAAGTTTTGTTGATTGATCATTAACTACACCTCTAGAGTTGGATAATCTTTATAAAATTTGAATTTGGTGCAACATTATGGTCAAAGCATGTATTTAAATATTGTTTCAAAATAAATTTCTACAAGTATCCTTTATTTTGAAGATGCTTCTAACATGTAGAATTGATGTATACAATCGATTTCACAAAAATAATATGTCGTTGTTGATCTAAAGTTTAGATTATAAAATATCTTTCTTATGACAAGAAAACATAAATTTATCTAATTGAGAAAGGTGGTGACTCTTTGAGAAAGACTTGATTGTACAAAGAATATGATTGAGAAAGGTGGTTGCATATGTTCACAATTTCAAAAATTAATAGTTGATGTGAAACACCTCAAATTTTTCAATTTCTAATGAGATTACATGATAAATTTGTTGCAATAACAATTCATATTATGAACATGAAACCAAGATCATATTTATGAGATATGTTTATACATGTTAGATCATGATGAAGGAAGGAAAAAGAAAATGATCGTTCATAAAAATATTTCAGCCTTTAACATGCAAAGGTAAGTTAACCATCAAAGAAAAAAAGTCACATATTAGAAAACGCGGTCTATGAGTTCTCATTATGGTCTTGCAGGACACACAACGGATCAATATTATAAAATTCATGGTTATCCTACTGGATAGAAACCCAAGAACCAAATACAACCATAACGTTTTCAGCTCCTATTAAAGCTAACATGACTTTGACTAGTTCAGTGGAAAGAACATAGATGAGAATATATTTGAGTAAAGATCAAATACAACAATTGGTGGCTTATTTTTCTTCAAAACTTCAACCTCATATTGCTACAATCACAGAAATGCTAGGAGAAATGGCAAATTTGAATGAGAATACATTAATCCACCAAGTAGCTGGTAATTTCTATCCCTCTATATATCGATCTGGGAACAATAAATCATACCTCTATTCATTAGGTAATTACGTAATAAATAAAAATAAGTGGATCATTGATACGGGAGCTACACATCATGTCTCCTGTGATCGTAGCCTATTTCATGAGTTTAGTGTTCTATGTGATAACATTGTCAAACTACCAAATGGTTATATTGTTGGAATGGGAAGTATAAATCTTAGTGAAAATATTATTCTTCATAATATATTATACATTTCTCGATACAAGTTTCATTTTCTCAGTGTTAGTGCACTAACTCAGAATATGAAATATAGTGTTTGGTTTGATTCTACTAGATGTGAAATTCAAGATCTTACCAAGCAATTACCAGTTAGAAAAAGGAGCTCTGTTTTGGCACATAAGACTGATATGTTGTCTATCGGCAAGAATAAGTACTTCAGTTAAGAACATTGTAAAAAAACACTTGTCATTTGTTTCTAGACAAAAAATTCTAATAAAATATTTGATTTAGTTCATATTGATACTTGGAAATCCTTTGCTATAACTTCTCATGATGGCTATAAATATTTTCTTACCATTTTATATAACTACTCAAAAGCTACATGGATTTATATTCTCAAAAATAAATATAAAGCCGTTACAATATTTCCTTCATTTGTCAAAATAATTGGAAAACAATTTGATATATCACTTGAAGCAATTGGATCTAATAACACTTTTGAATTCAACTTTACCAAGTTCTTTGAAGAAAATGGGATTATCTCTTTTTGTTCTTGTTCGAAAATTTTCCAATGGAACTCGGTAGTAGAAAAAAACATCAAAATTTATTAATGTTTCACAAGCTCTAATGTTTGAGTCTCAGATTCCTCTTGAATATTGGACTGAGTGTGTTATGACTATAGTTTTCCTCATCAACATATTGTCCATTCCACGTTTGGACAACAAACTCCTTTTGAACTATTTATGAAGAAAACTCTAGATTATACATCTCTAAAGACATTTAGTTGTTTAGCTTATATTTCTATTTTTCCTAAATGGTGGAACATATTTGCACCTAGATCAATAGCTTGTGTGTTTTTAAGATATCCTACTAGATTCAAAGGTTTCTAATTGTTGGATATTGAATCAACAAATATCTATCTCAAGACATGCCAATTTTTATGAGGATTTGCTTCCTTTTTCTGAGAATAAGGCTATTGATTTGATTGAGAAATCTTTTCCTAACATTGTTGTAGATATTCAGAATCTAAGAATATCAACTTCACCTGAACAAATAGATACTCGTGAATTAGAACACAAAGTATAAGATGTAACCAAGACATCCAGAAAGACAAAACACCATCTTACCTTTTGGATTATCAATGTTATTCATCAAATTCCAGTTCAGTGTATCGTATCTCAAATTATTTATCCTATGACAAGCTATCTTCACAGTATCAATGTTTTTTTATGTACAATCAGAAAGGAATTTGAATCAAAGACTTACAAAGAAGCTAAAAAAACATAAGTAATGGATAGTTTATAGGAGTAAAATTAGATGTTCTTGAAGGTACTCATATTTGAACTATCACTTCTTTACCTCCAAATAAACACGTCATAGGTTACAAATGGGTGTTTAAGCTGAAATATAATGTGGATGGAAGTTTAGAAAAACATAAGGTTTGATTGGTAACAAAAGGCTAAATACGAAAAAGAAGGTATTAAATACGTTAATACTTATCCATTTTTTGTCAAACTATCTTCGGTTAAAATGATACTTGCAATGATTGCAACATTTGGTTGGTATCGTTATCAATTGGATATTTCAAATGTATTTTTGAATGGTAATCTAGATGAGGATATCTATATGAAAATATTTTTTGGATATGTTTCCAAACAAAATGACTCATTATCAATACATAATATATGATTTGTAATTCATAAGTTGGTTCAATATACTTCAGTCCCAAAATCTTCCATTATCAAGCCCTCGTTAAACTACTACAACATATCAAAGGCACTAAAGGAAATGGAATCTTAATTCTTCACCTTCTAATATGGATTTGGAATTGCAGACATTGATTGGGATGCTTGCTTAGATACTAGAAGATCATTAACAGGATATTGTATTTTTCTTGGATATTCTTTCATCTCATATTCATCTGTTAAAGCAAAATATTAAAGCATGGCATTTGCAGTTCGAGAATAAAATGGTTGCAGAAACTAGTTAAAGACTTCCATATTGATCTTCCTATGCCTACAACAATTTATTGTGATAATATGTGAGCAATTCACAGTGCAAAAAACCAGTTTATCATGAACGAACCAAATATATGGAAATGGATTGCTATATTGTTAGAGAAGTGGAAGATGAGTCTTTAAAATTACTTCGTGCCCAAACAGACATATAACTCACCAATGTTCTCACGAAGACTTTATATTTCATTCAATTTCAGACATAATTGGTAAGATGAGAGTTTCATCTATCTTCATTCTATTTTGAACGATTAAGTTGAATTTGTTAGAAGAAAGTTAGAGTTTATTTGTAATCGTTATTATGCTTGTTCTTTCTATTTAACTTAATATATAAATGTTGATGTACCGTTGAACAATCATTTCTTTCATCAATTCTAATGCTAATGAATGCTAATGAATACAAGAAAAATATGGTGAAATGCATAGTGAAAGAATGCAAAAACGTTGGTTATCAACTCTCTTGGAATTGTCTTTTACTCTTCCTCAAGGAAAACAACAAAAACAAACCGAAGAAGACGATTGAAAACTAGATCCCCTAACCGAAAGCATATCCATCTAATCCCAAAATCTTTATCCAATAATATTATAATGCTTGAATAGAGCTTACTTTCCGGTATTTTTGCATATGCCACGATGTCAATCCCAATTCATGCTATGCGCAATCAAATCCCTTAACTCCTTAACGATCAATTAACACCTCTTTACAAATCAAACATACAATAACAAAATTAAAACATTCATGTCAGCCACTATATATAAATTACTTTAAATTACTTTGATTTTGAATAAGAATTTCTTGAGTTATTATTTTTATGATTAAAGTTTATATATTTTTATTACTAATTGTTAAAGCATAGAAGAAAAAAGTACAACGAAAGTTTTTCAAAAAATTTGTAAATAGCAAAACTTAAATAAATTATCATTCAAGCTTTTTTAGAAAAAAACAAAATCTACATCAAATTCAAAAACCAAAAAGAAAAATCAAAGCTAAAAATAAAAAAACTAAAATCCAAAAACCATTTAAAAAACTACAAATGTATAAAGCATAATTCTTAACTAAATATTTTAAAAAAACGTGTTGAAAAAGGAGAAAAATATATTAAAATTTTGAAGGTAAAAAATAAATCCAAGACTAATAATACAAAAACTCCAAAAGTCAATCAATAAAGATTGATCCGAAATCTGATTCAAATCCAGTTCCACAATAATATAGTTCTTTTAATAAAATATATATATATATATATATATATTCTTATAATTATTTCTACATCTAGGATCCGATAAATATAAATTTTTTTAAAAAATATGTGTTATCAATTATATTTCAATATAATATACTTATTACTAGCGGAGACTAATCAAAGGTCAGTCCAATAAAAAAATCTTTATTTAAATGAAAAGAAATTATAGCTATTTCAATATTTTATTATTCACAACTCACAACCTTAAGCAATGTTAGTTTTAAAATACATATATATATATATATATATATATATATATATATATATATTTATAATTGTAATAAAAAATTTTATAACAACAGCTCGTTTTAAAAAACACATTTGATTTTAAACCAAAAAGTAAAATTTTATATCACACCATTATATTAAAAAAAATTGTTCAAATATAAATTTTTTTTATGTTTCTTATGCTTCTTATTTTTGTTCCCCGGATTCACGAATATATGAAACCGTCTGAGATTAGATAAAGCAATGGTCAAGTGATTAAAACTTTCTTATTATCTCAACGTTCTTCTTTCCTCAACACATTGCCCAAACCCATTAGTTAATAAAGACAAGACTCATAATTTTTTTGCATACAATTTAGGAATCCAACTTTATCAAATGCACATACAGGTCTCGATCCCATTTGAAGTAAGTCTACACATCTTCCTTACATCTCAAACTCATATTACTCTCTACTAGTCAAAGACAGGATGATGTGTCTTAATTAGATCGTCGAAACATGAGATTTTTAATTACAAGGAATCGGTGTGAACAAGGACTTGAGCTGAGTGTACCTCAGAAAATCAAACTCATGGCTCTCCATAAGTTTCTTCTGTTTGACTTTAAACCGTTGTTGATATAATCCTTCGAATGATGGTTCTGTGGAAGTTCGGAGAAAAAAGCAATAGCCAAAGATGAAATGAAGGGATGTGACAAAGAAACAAATGGGTTCCATGACGTCCCAACTTAGTTCCCAAAAGGTAAGACGCATAAAGCCAATAGTTTGTGTAGCTATGAATCCTAAACCACAATATAACTCAGCCTTGACTATCCGTTGCGCCTTTGTATCAATATACTTCTTTGTAATCTCAAGTTGAACTAATTCTTCTTTTCTTGGATCGTTTGGGAGTGGTGATGTTTGGTTGATCATTGTCTCCATAGACTTGGCTATCTAAAACAAGATAGCAAAATTGTATATGAGAAAATGATACTTGCAAATGTAATGTTTTAAGGAATTATTTTCATGTTGATGAAAAAAAAGTAATTATTTTCAGGGTTATGCATGAAACCTATCTCATTATATCTCTAATATATTGAATGAGAAATATTTAAAAAATTAATTTTATCTCAACGTATTATCAAATCAAATGAATTTCAAATAAATATATAAAAATAGATTTAAATTAATAAAATAATTATAATATATGTTATTTATATTAATTTGGTTAGAGAATGAATATGTTTTTGTTAAACTAATCAAAAACAACTATTTATTTCCAAAAAGTAATCTTTTTATTTCTTTAAGTTACACATAAAAAAATTTATAAACAATTAATAGTTAATCATAATTTGCTAGCATATATTATAAATTTGATATTTTAAAACATTGATATTTGTTATTTAAATAAGTAAAAATTATTATTTTTAATATTTTACGAATGAAACATATTTTGCATAGAGATTGTCAATTATTGAAATAGAATAAAAACTGTCATTATACTAGAAATAATCATTAATATTTTAGATAGATATAAGCAGATTTTAAATTTTAAATAATAATATTTCACAAATAATTATAATAAATTTATAACTAAAATTATATTATAAATATAAATCTAGTTTAGTAAATATTTAAATATTAAAATTATAATATTTAAAAAACATATATTTAGAAAAAATAATATTAAAATATGATAATTTTTGAGAATGTTGGGTTCGAATTTTAACATCTAGATTGCAATGAGACGAGTATGACAACTAAAAATGGGAACGGATATGGGATGGAAAACAGTAAAATCAAAATTTTAGGATGAAAAACAGTAAAATTAAAATTTTAAAAAGTAGATACGGTATAGATACGACAAAAAATAAAAAAAATATCTATAAATTAAAACTAATGAAAAATAAATTAATGAATGAGTAAATCTTTTTCTCTCCACCATAGTGTTTCTATTTCGGAAATGTTTCAGAAACACAATCTTTCGAAGTGAATGTAACTTACTGATTTATGTTATTGTTTTTTCATTAAAACTGAAAAAGCAAATCTTAAATACTAAAAGTTTATATATACAAAAAAATCCAAAACGTATAAAAGGAAGAAAAGTCATTAGAAGATAAGTATTAACCTGATGGGGATGAAGAAAAACTATGTCACCCAAAACGACGACGCATCCAGAATGATCCAAAGACTTAGCCATTTGAGAACCTTGCTCATCGTTCCCACAGCTCTCACAACAGATCTGAAGAAATTCCCAATAAAAAACCGAGCTTTTTTTAATCTCTCTGAGTCTCGCTTTAACCTTCTCCGTTTGATAAATCCTTAACAACTTCTTCGTTTCACTCACTGATAAACCCTTCACAGCTGTTGTTTCCTCTCGCTGAGGAGGAGCGATGGACTCGATTCGGATTCCGATTCGGTCCGTAAGATTCGGCGATGTCATGTACTGACGTAAGATCATCATATTTGTGGACGAGAATTGTCTGAAAATTGAGGGTTTTGTTATGTCGGATCTGTAACGGTGGATGAGACGTTTTGTGATGGCTCTGCGAAGTGCCATTAAGAGAGAAAGAGAGAGTCTTTAGGGGTGAGAGAATATTGAATTGATTCTTTGTGAATTGGGTTTGGAAATCTTTGGCAGCTATTTATAGTAATCATTTCTTCAGGTTAAGAAAAGTTAAATTTGTTTGATTTTTTTACTGTAATAATTAGATTATTTCTTTTTTTGAAGTCAAATAAATGGAAGGAAAAATGAGAATCTTAGTGGAAAAGAAGGAAAAAAAAAAAGAATCTCAGAGAATCTTTTGAGTTAATTTGGCAAAATGGTAAATCGAGTATGAGAGAATATTGGACAATACGTGTCGATTTCACGACAAAGATTCCTCTGTAGTTGAACATCGATGTGGGAGTATTCTTTTTTTTTTTATTATTAATTTAAATATGAATCCAATGGACAACATCGACATACAGAAACATTCTGAATCACTACATCACATGAATCTTTGCAGTTTTATATTTTTGTTGTTATGAACAACTTTTAAATAATAATGTACTTTATAATATTCGTTTAGAGTATGCTTGTCATAAATTATTAATGAAATTATGCCAAGAATACACAAATGTTCTCCATATCTTAACAAGAATTTTAAATTAGTTAATCTATGATATTTAAAATTAGCTAATCTATGTATAATAATATATTTAATGGTAATATCATAAAATAGCACCATTTTAAGTTTATCTTCCAAATTTAGCATAATAAAACTAAAATTTCAAAAATATCATGTGAAAATAATTATTTATCTTAAATAAATTATATATAAAATTAAAACATAATGATTGAGTTAACTTTTTCTAATTTAGAGTTTAAATTTTTTTCATTAGGAATAAATTTTTAATTATTTAATTATTAAATTTGTGCTATTTTTGAAAATTTAAATGATTAGTGATATATTTGGAATAAAAACTTGAAATAGTGCTATTTTAATCAATTACCGTATATTTTTATACAAATAATATATTATAGGTAGTTTGATAAGTTTTATGTTAATTCACTACTATAACCATTGTTAACCATTTATAATTGTCTTGTAAGATGATATAAAAAGTTGTAACTCTATAGAACTATTGCAACTACTCAAAACATTGTAATAATATTGGGATCAAATCCACGAATACCAAATAGTACACTACAATTCTCATTAAGGTGAAGTTATGTTAATAGAATTACTGGAAATACACAACAAAGAATAAACTAAAAACATATAAATACATAAACCATATCTATAGAACTAATGCAAATACACAACAAATTTGAAGTTAAGGTAAGAGAAGAATGAAAAAGAATAATATAAATCAAAGTGAGAATGAATAATAATGTAAACAAGTAATAAAAATGTGAAGCCAAGGGAAATTCTTTAGTAATCAGAATCACAATTCATATAAACAAAAATGAATATTGATCTTAAAACCCCAATGTATAATTAACATAACAATCTATTATTCTAAACGGTCAGTTTGAATTCAAATTATTAAACGTAATTTATCAATTAAGTTCCAATATATCTAAAACATGCATTAACATCAATTTTTACTTGTTAAAAATACTTTGTTTTTTTTTCAGAAAATCAAACAAGATTTTTGATGAGTTCAATTATTTGCTATATTCTCAACATTTTTAAATGAAATCTTTATAATGGTCATGTTCGTTTGTCAGTAACAGGAACTTGTGGCTGCGGCAAATTGTTATTTGTTTATCTGTCGCAGATACTTGCGACAAACGCAGCGGTCAGACGCTACATTTTGTATCGCAATTTTTTTATCGCTAATTAAAATAATTGTACGACGAAAAATCTGCGATCAACCGTAACCGTAACCATTGACGACAAACAAACGAACAACATCTACCGCAGGTACAATCGCAATATTGACCACAATCGCAGTATTAATCGTAGCCGCAACCACAAACGTCTACAGCGACCAAACCAACAATACTAATATACTTCTTCATCACTTTTCTATCGTGTTTCATGTTCTCATGACTCTTGTCTTTTTGTCTTAGCATCTAGTTTTCATGGTTCATTTAGTTTTTACAATCTCATCTTTTTTTTGTACATAATTTGTATATACCATACGAGAGTGTAAACTCAGCGAAACTATCTAAAACACTTTTGAGGATTCAATGCTCACCTAGCTAGCGTTGGTTCGAAGTGAACCAAACAAGATGAGCAATATCAAAATGTTTTAATTAATCAAATTTCTGTGTACATGACTACAACTTCCTACATAGAATTGAGAATTATTTTAGGAACTTGAGAAAATTAAATCAGCCTAGAAAATAATAACTATGATTTTTTTGGTCAATTGACAAAAATAACATTTTTAAAAATTTTTATTCTAAATATAGCACAATTAGTTTAAATTTCTAAAAATAACACAAATTTAATATTAAAATATATTAAATTTTATTGTTAATGAAAAAAAATTAAACCATAAACTGGAAAAAATGAATCCAAATATAATGTTTTAAGTTTATGTATAATTTATTTAGAATAAATATAATGCTCCTGATTGTATCCTATCTTGGGTTGAAATCCAAGGGGAATGATACTTGGATCTTGCCACATACCTTTTCTAGAAACCTTGAGATAGAGGCTTTTAGGACTGATAGCTTTGGTCTTGCATCTTGTATGGAGAAAACGTTAAGTCCTGAGGGTTCTTCACGTTGGTGCTCCTGTTGGAGAAGTTGGAGTGGTTTCGGTAGTTTTGATTGGAACCTTTCTGATACCCCGAAGGCCCCCAATGTAGTTCATCTGCTCATGACATTCTTGGACGTCATTCCCTTCTTCTTGATACCTTCGGTATCCATCAAACTCTCTTACAAAGTTCACTACCTGTTGAGATACTTGCAGTACCCTGTCCAACTTCTCATTCAAGGCCTTCATCACTCTTCTATGCTCATCTTCATAGCCTATGTTCCCACGTGAGGCTCTTTCATAGTCCTCCACATAGTTCCCATCACTTTGAGAAAGATTCTACACCAAGATCATTCCACTTTCAGTTGTCTTTCTAAAGAAGTTTCCATTGCTCGCTGTGTGTAGGAGCATACAGATTCTAGGGAGCACTCCTCTGTATAGGGTATGGAGGAGTGACGCGGTTAAAAAGTCATAATGAAGAAATTGTGCTGTGTATCCCTTGAAGCGTTCACATGCTTCGGAGAAGCTCTCAGTACTTTGCTGCACAAAGCTAGAGATATCGTTCCTTAACCTTGCAATTCGAGAGATTGAGAAGAACTTGGCCAGGAAGACTATCTTGCATTGATCCCATGAGGTAATGACATCTTGTGGCAATCTCCTTCCACTTGTGCGCCTTGTCTCCCAGATAGAAATGAAATAGTCTTAGCTTAAAAGCATCCTCCGAGATTACATTGATCTTCATGGTTCCACAAAATCTGTCGAATTGGTCCAAGTGATCCAACCGATCTTCCATTGGTAAACCATGGAACTTGCTCCTTGATCTCAAAGTTGTTTTTTTCCACAGGGGAGGTGTTGAATCTCAGTCCTAACTCCATAAACCATTGGTTCGTCAAAAATTCCTATAACTTGCTGAGGCCTTTGTGGGTGCATTGGGCCTCTTGCTCTCCATGTGTTTTGATCAGCAACTCCAACTCCTTGAGCTTCATTCTCAGTATTTGGTGGTAGGTTCTGATCGTGGTGTTCTATCTCTCTAAGCATCCTTTGCTGGTTCAAACATTCTCTCTTGGCTTGTGCTGCATCTCTTTCCAACTATTGTACGTCGATTTCACTCGGTTGGAGATCTTGTTGCCCTCTACTCCTCGTGTTCATAAACTTGGAAAGCGAATAAATAAGGGTAAAGATAAGTAAACTAAAAACAGAAACAAAGCCTAGCTAGTATTTAAATGAAACAAAAGCCTAATGGCTATTGCTAACTTTCCCGGCAACGACGCCAAAAAGTTGGTGGGTTTTAAGTTTTAATCCCTAATACAAATCCAAATGCAGAGCAAATTGAGTAGCGGTTGAGTATGAATCCCCAAATAAGAGTAACACACTAAAAATACATGAAACACTTAAATCTATGAAAATGCTAATTGGATTTTTGATTGATTGTCTAATAATCTAATTGCAGATAAAGTAAAAAAACAAGTTAAATTCAAAAAACAAGATATATGGGCCGGGGGGCAAGACATTCGACTCGTGGCAATCTTTCATTGACTAACGATTCTACATGTTCTATTAGATAAATCCCTAAAACTTAGAACACTATCTAGTAGAGTTATTCACTCTCTTTGTAACAGCCCATTCACCATCCTACAAATTATAAGTCTTTTGCACATCAATCTATCGACTATTAATCATTGAGTTCGAGTCTAATCTAATCCACCTATTGCCTTACACATCAAATCTCGTTAGCTAAAATGCAATAAGGATGTTCAAACCCACTTACACGTTCTGTCTACACTTATAAGAAGCAAAACATCATCGATCTAAACATGGGTTAACTACTTCAATCTCTAACATTAAGCTCACACTAAACATCATAGATTTATCATCTAATCTACTAAAATAACTTTAAGTCAATATCAGATTCTCCTAATCTACATTTCCCACGATCAATACAGAAAACTACTCAAATATATTCAATAAAACAGTAAGTATAAAGAAATATAAGCAATGAAACATAAGAGAATAGATATGGTAAAGAATTCCTTCTCTAAAAACCAAAAGTGCAAAAACAAAGCTTGAAAGCAATATCTCCTCTCTCTAAAAACGGCTAGAGCAAAAAACTAAAAGAAACTTAAATAAAACTTAGGTTAAAAATGTTTATATATTATCCCTAACAATTAGGTTTAATCGTGGGACAAACCGATTAAGTAAAAATAGATTTAGACAACTTTGAACTTGGATTGGCCCGAGATCGGCCACATGAGATCGGCCATGTGGCCGATCTCTTGATGGGCAGTGGGATCATGCAGGTTGGTCCGAGATCGGCTTGATGGCCGATCTCAGGATGGGCTGGTCTTCGGTATGGCTCGGCGAAATCGGCCTGATGGCCGATCTCAGGTGGGTAGTGATGGATCGGTGTTAGGGTTAGGCTGATCGGGCTGGATGGTATGGGAGGTGTTGGCCGATCGGTGCTAGCCAGGTGATATCCAAGATCAGGCATGGGCGATCGGTTGGATGTCATATTAACTGCCAAATCTTCTTAGTTCCTGTTAAACAAATACAATTACTTAAACTAACAAAAATTTAACTGGTCTAACCTATACAACACTTTTTACCCCCAAAATGTCATATGTAGCTATCAAATTTTGTTGAGAGATTTTTTAATTATTATTTTTAATCATTATATTGGCAAAGAATATTTTCATTAAACAAAAATCATAAATTATATAATTTCTATCATTTTATTTTGGTTAATTTTAAACAAGACATTTTCTACAATATTATTTTTAAAATTTTTGTTCCAAACATAATATCATTATTTTAAATTTCTAATAATAACATAAATTAAATATTAAAATACATTAAAACATATTCATTATAAAAAATTTAAATTCTAAAATAAAAAAAATCTAAATATAATATGAGTAATACACTAAAATAGTACATTTTTTAATTTTATCTTTCAAATTTAGCATATTAAAGATAAAATTTCTAAAATAACAAAAATTATTATTTAAAAATTATTATTTACACTAAATAAACTATATAAAAATTAAAATATAATGTTTGGGTTCATTTTATCCAATTTATAGTTTAAATTTTATTTATTAGGAAGAGATTTTTAATTATTTTAATATTAAATTTATGCTATTTTTAGAAATTTAAATGATTGTGTTACATTTGGAATAAAATTTTAAAAGAGTGATATTTTAGCCAATTTAAAATTTATTAATATATTATTTAAGTACAAAAATATGTTCACATAGTCATTTGTATTATTTTGAAATTTTAGTATTATTATGTTTTATTTAAAACGAAAACTTTAAAAATTACTATTTTATAGTATTACTATTTTAAATATTATTCACTGAATATATATATATATATATATATATATATATATATATATTACAAATTTATGAATACTTAACACGCGAATGGAAAACTTAGTAAAAAAATTTAAAAAATAATATCTTAAAATAGCATATTTTAAAAAAAAATTTCCAAATTTAGAATACTAAAATTAAAATACCAAAAATAGCATAAATAATTATGTAAAAATACTTATTTACTCTAAATAAATTATACATAAACTTAAAGTATTATATTTGAGTTCATTTTTTTTAATTTAGGATTTAATTTTTTTCTATTAAAATATAGTTTTAATATATTTTAATTTTAAATATATGTTATTTTTTAAAATTTGAATTAATTATATTATTTTTGGAAAAAAAACTTAAAAAGTGCTATATTTTAAACAATTTCCCAAATTTAAATGATACAAAGAATTGTCTACTCGGATCGCATATTCAAAAGAATGACTTTTGCAAAGAAAAAGGAAGATTTATAGCTCATTAAAATAAAATCATATACTTTATTATTCTAAACACTGATTTGATGTTTAGTTTTTGGGATTGAATATGTCAGTTGCATTTAATTTGATTGAATAAATGACTTCTGAATAGACATACTTGTTAACTACTTGCAAAGAATATTACATTTCCAATATATAACATTAAAAATAGAAATAGTATTAGATCTTATCGAATTTGGCTCCTAAATTATTCGAATTACATGCAGAAATATGTCTGTTAATTATTCCTACGATTAAACAGTAGTAAGAGAAGATCACGTAATCACGCATATATACAAATCTGAAAGCATTTGGAATAAAAATGCAAGTGGAAGAGAACGTGGATAACATATATTCGATATGTTAATTACTCCAATATTATATACGTAATAAAATATTGAAACACCACAAAATAGTATTTTTTTTTAAAAAAATTGTTCTAAATTTAATATTTTAAAATTAAAATTTTCAAAATAACATAAATAATAATGTAAAAACATTTATTTATTTCAAAAAAGTTATAAATAAATTTAAAAAATTATATTTTGGTTTTTTTTTCAAATTTAGAGTTAAAGTTTTTTCAATTAAATGAAGTTTTAATTTATTTTAATTTTAAATTTGTGCTATTATTAAAAATTTAACCTAATAATATTATTTTTGGAATAAAAATTTTAAAAATGCTATTTTTGACAATTTGTAACCAACATTTTGATATAGTAAGTAAATTATTTAGGGTTCCATTTCGACATTTATGTAGTTTGTTTTTAATTACTGTTTGGGATATAAAAACGACAATTGTTTAAAATAGTACAATTTCATGTTTTTTTTCCAAATATATCACAAATCATTTAAATTTTCAAAAATAACATAAATTTAATATTGAAATAATTTAAAGTATCATACTAATAAAAAAATTTAAACCATAAACTAAAAAAGTGAACCCAAATATTATATTTTAATTTTATATATAGTTTATTTTAATTAAATAATTATTTTTGCATAATAATTTATATTATTTTAGAAATTTATTTTTAATATGTTAAATTTAAAAGATAAATTTAAAAATGTAATATTTTATGATATTACTCTATAAAAAATGAAAATGGTTTTTAACTCTTTTGATGATATGATATGTAGCTCATTAGAACAACAAAACAAAGCACGTAAAAAAGTTTTTGAAATATATTTGATTCCAATAATTCTTGTGGAAAATAAAAAGGAGAGTACTAGATTTCCACTTACTTTTATTATATATATTAGAAATTAAGGGTGGTTAAAATTTCGTGATATGGATAAAGGTCTATGTGGAGCATTTCAAAAGTTATGTTTATAAATTGTATATAAAATAAGACTGGGCCAAATTGTTATGAGATTTAACCACCGTCCTATATGTAATCCACTTTAAATTTTATTGCCATTTCTTTCAAATTATATAAAAACCCCATGAAAATTCAGTCACTTAGTGTTAGTGTGATGTTAATATGATTTGGTGATATATATAGTTTTTTTTTATCATATGGACTATACGACACAACTCAATAACTTAACATCTTGAGAAAAGGTGAAGTCATATTCCATATTTGTGATATGGAAACAGAGATGTTATAATTATTGGTGCAGCTGCTCCTCTTGTATGTTTAAGTGTCTTTACAGTTGAAGGATAAATAAAATCCATGCAAGAATATAAATTTTAGTTGTTAACCTATTGTTAGGGTTGGTCATGAACTAGTGTAAAAACGACAAATATGTAGTTGCGGCACTGTTTTCTATAGCATATAATTGTTTTGTTCGTTTGCTTATCGGCACCGGTTGTGATTACGGTTAAAATTATAGCTATAGTTGCATCATATATTGTTCGTTTGTTTGTCGTTTGTGGTTGTGGTTGCGGTTGATCTTTAAGATTTTTAATCGTACTGCTGTTTTACTCAGCGATTAAAAAAATTATGACAAATACCACAATGTCTAACTGTAGCAATTGGCCACAGGTAAACAAACAACATTATGCTACAGACAGAAAAAGCCGTGATAATGCCAGTGGCACCAACAAAAAAAACTGGGTTTAATCCCACATACGCTCGAGTACTGGATGAAGAAGGTGAGGTAACACGTAAACCATATAATTTCCAGTTTTAGTTTAGGATATCATGTATTTCATTTCGTTACCTTGGTAATTTAACTGTTAGCTTTGCATATAGATAATATACTTGCTAGAACCAAAACAGGATCACTTTGAATATGATATAGGTGTAAACATTTTATTTTACCGATTCATTTAACCAATATTTTATATGATTATTAGTTATGATCCAATATTACATATCGGTTGTGTTTGATATTTATTTCACTTAGCATGATATTTATAATTATAACATATGTTCATTGCTGCGGCTATCAAATAATTTAATGGAGAAATGTAATATTAGCTGTCATGGCTTCAAATACTTGTTGTTGTTAAAAAAATGATTATCTCTACCGACTTACGTAAGTCGGTGAAATACTTCTATATATATGTATGTTTTCATTCAAGGTTTGAAGGGAAGAGATCTTCAATTTTAACACAAGTTCTTCAACTTCTTTTATATTACTTTTTAACACGTTATCAGCACGAGTGTTTCTACCATCTACCTGAGATCATAAAATAAGGTAAAATTCTATTTTATTAATACATGTGTATATTATATGATAGGCTCTGCCTTCTAAATATTATATGGTAGGCTCTGCCTTCTCAATATTATATGGTAGGCTTTGCCTTCTAAATATTATATGGTAGGCTCTGCCTCCTCAATATTATATGGTAGGCTCTGCCTTCTAAATATTATATGATAGGCTCTGCCTTCTAAATATTATATGGTAGGCTCTGCCTTCTCAATATTATATGGTAGGCTCCGCCTTCTAAATATTATATGGTAGGCTCTGCCTTCTAAATATTATATGGTAGGCTCTGCCTTCTGAATATTATATGGTAGGCTCTGCCTCCTAAAATTATTTTAATTTATGTGTTATTATATTCACTAATGCTTTACAATTTTATCATAAATTAATTTATGTCATCTTTATGTTTAAATTCTAAAAACCGATTATACATATTTATTAAATATATATATAATAATATTAATAAATTAAAATCTATACCCAAAATTTTATCATGATTATTTATTAAAAATAATTGTAAAATGATTTTTTATATAAAACTAATGTTTAACACATTGTTTTATTATGTGTATAGTTATAATGTCAAATTTGGCAAAACTCGAGATTGCTGCCCTTGATATATCTGGAAAAAATTACATGACATGGGCAGTAGCTGCAAAAATGCATTTAAAGGCAAAAGACCTTTTTGGTACCATCGATAGGTCGGAAACAACATCTGATGAGAAAAAAGCAAAAGCCATGATATTTTTATGCCACCATATCCATGATTGTTTAAAAGATGAATATATCACAAAAGAAGATCCTACAGATCTTTGGCAATCACTCAAAGATAGGTTTGATCACCAGAAATATGTGATCTTACCAAAAGCCAAACATGAGTGGTTAAACCTCCGGTTTCAGGATTATAAAAGTGTAAGTGAATATAATTCCGCATTGTTCGGAATCACTTCTAAGATGATATTATGTGGAGAAAAAGTAAGTGATTATGATATGATTGAAAAAAACTCTGCAAACATTTCATCCTGGAAATGTAATCCTGCAACAACAATATCGAGCAAAAGGATATACTCGTTATTCGGAGTTAATGCAAGTTCTCCTTGTTGCTGAACAAAATAATGAACTTGTGATGATGAACCATCAATCTAGTCCCACTGGATCAACTCCATTCCCAGAAGTGAATGTTGCATCATCCAGTTACAATAATTGGCAAGGACATGGACGTGGTCGAGGTCATGGTCGTGGTCGTGGACGTGGACGAGGAGGTGGACGTGGACGTGGAAAAGGAAGATTTTTTCGTCCCAATGAATTCAAATTCGGGAGAAAGAATAAAGTCCACGAAAATGAAATTAGTTGCGTACCTGCTGTACGCCAAAATATACAATACGAAAATGTTTGTTACAGATGTGGCATGAAAGGACATTGGTCTCGTACCTGTCGTACACCAAAACATTTGGCTAATCTGTATCAAGAGTCACAGAAACAAAAAGGAAAAGAAAGTGAAACCAACTTTATCTCGGATGAACCCGGACCTTCTTTCGATAGAAATGCATATCTCGATGTTGCTGATTTTCTTGTTGATTCCGAAAATACCAAAGAACAAGATAATTAAGTTTAATGTTATATATATCAAGTTGTATTTAGTTTTCTTACGAACAAAAAAAAAAACAAAAAAAAAAAAACAAAAATTAATGTTTTTTTTTAAAAATATATGTAAGTTTGAACTTTAATTACTTTATGTAAAATAGTTTTGTTATAATATAAGTTGATTTTGAAATATGTGTGTTTAACACTTATTAATACATCTTTATCAATATTTTAATCCAGAAAATGTATCTTTTTGAGAATGAGAATGGAGATATATGCCTAGCAGACAGTGCTACAACACATACAATACTTAAAGACAAAAAGTTTTTCTCTTATCTCAAAATGAAAGATTCCGCCGGAAGCGTGAATACAATATCGGGTAATGCAAATATTATCATAGGCTCCGGAAGAGCTAGTTTTTCAATGTCAAGGGGAACAAAATTTGAAATAAATGATGCTTTATATTCCCCCGAGTCTCATAGAAACTTATTAAGTTTCAAAGACATCCGTACAAATGGATATCACATAGAGACAATGAGCAAAAATAACATTGAATATCTTTGCATTACATGGAAGCAGAAACAAATATTGGAAGAATTACCAATGATGTCCTCTGGATTATATTATACAAAAATAAATATAATTGAATCATATATTACGGTAAACCAGAAGTTTACGAGTACATTCAAAGTCTGGCATGAAAGACTAGGACATCCTGGATCAGTTATGATGAGAAAAATTGTTCAAAATTCTAATGGCCACCCATTGAAAAACCAGAAGATTTTTCAATCACGCGAGTTTTCGTGTAAAGCATGTTCTCAAGGAAAACTTATTGCTCGGCCATCACCAGCCAAAATTAGTAATGAATCTCCAGTATTTTTAGAAAAAATACATGGTGATATATGTGGGCCTATTCACCCATCATGTGGGCCATTTCATTACTTTATGGTTTTAATTGACGCATCTAGCAGATGGTCACATGTGTGTTTGTTAACCACACGAAATATGGCGTTTGCAAGATTCATTGCCCAAATAATCAGGTTAAGAGCGCAATTCCCTGATTATACTATAAAGAAAGTAAGACTTGACAACGCTGGTGAATTCACATCACAAGCCTTTAATGATTATTGTATGGCTCTCGGAATTGATGTTGAACATCCGGTTCCGCATGTTCATACACAAAATGGTATGGCTGAGTCTTTGATAAAACGGTTACAACTCATTGCGAGACCATTAATTTTGAGAACAAATCTCCCAATTTCAGTATGGGGTCATGCTATATTGCATGCGGCAGCATTGGTACAGATAAGACCAAGTGCATATCATGAATATTCCCCATTACAATTAACATCTGGCCAGAAGCCTGATGTATCTCATCTCCGAGTTTTTGGATGTGCGGTTTATGTTCCTATAGCCCCACCACAAATAACAAAAATGGGGCCACAAAGAAGATTAGGAATATATATTGGATTTACATCATCAAGTATTATTCGGTATCTTGAACCACGAACTGGTGACATGTTTACGGCACGATTTGCCGATTGTCATTTTAATGAAGAAGAATTTCCTACGTTAGGGGGAGGAATTAAACAACTGCAAGAAGATATTAAATGGTGTACGCCATCTTTGTTGTATCTTGATCCTCCCACAAAACAACGTGAAATGGAAGTTTAGAAAATTGTACATTTGCAAAATATTGCAAACCAGTTGCCAGATGCATTCACAGATACAAAACGAGTGACGAAATCATATATACCTGCTGTGAATGTCCCATCAAGAATTAATGTTCCTGTAGAACATATTGATGGCGATAAAATAAATGAACCCAAAGTTCAGTTAAAGAGGGGGAGACCGATGGACTCAAAAGATAAAAATCCCCGTAAGAAAAAGTATTTGGGAGAACAAATTCAAAAGGTTCTGGAAGAACCTTACAAAAGGCATCTCGAAAATACTTGTGAAAAGATTATAGAGGAACCAACTCAAACGGAATGTCCAGAAGACATATGCAAACAGATTTTTGAAAACCGTGAAGTGGAACTCCGTCCAGAAGACGAACGCAATATAGAAACATATGAGATTTCAATTAACTATACCCAAAATAGAAAATTATGGGTTAGAAATGAAATAGAGGATATTAATGGAATATTCTCCTTTTCTGTGTCCAAAGAAATTGAAAATAAAAATGATGACGCAGAACCAATGTCTGTAACAGAATGTCAAAAAAGACCTGATTGGGAAAAATGGCAAATAGCCATGAGAAATGAATTATTCTCTCTACAAAAAAGAAATGTATTCGGACCCATTGTCATTACACCTGAAGATATAGTGCTAGTTGGGTGCAAGTGGATTTTTGTAAGAAAAAGAAATGAGAAAAATGAGGTCATTAGATATAAAGCCCGGCTTGTTGCACAAGGGTTTTCTCAAAGACCGGGAATAGATTATGAAGAAACATATTCTCCAGTCATGGATGCAATTACATTTAGATATTTAATGAGTTTATCATCATCCAAAAGTTTAGAAATGTATCTTATGGATGTCGTGACTGCATACCTATATGGAACCCTTGATAGTGATATATACATGAAAGTCCCAGAAGGATTCAAGATCCCAGAAGGATCAAAAATCTCTAAAGGACACAAAGAACTATATTCGGTCAAATTACAGCGATCATTATATGGGTTAAAACAATCTGGACGCATGTGGTATAATCGATTAAGTGAATATCTGTTGAAAAAGGGATATATTAACAATGCGATATGCCCTTGCGTTTTTATAAATAAGTCCCCATCAGGCTTTGTGATCATTGCTGTTTATGTAGATGACCTGAACATAATTGGAACTCAAAAGGAAATTGATAATGCAAGAACTCATATGAAAGAAGAATTTGAAATGAAAGATCTTGGAAAGACAAAGTTTTGTCTAGGACTCCAAATTGAGCATTTCCAAGATGGGATATTTGTGCATCAATCAAATTATACGAAAAGAATATTAAAACGATTTAATATGGATAAAGCGAATCCTTTGAGTACTCCAATGGTTAATCGATCGCTAAATATAAACAAGGATCCATTTCGACCTTGTGAAGATAATGAAGACATATTAGGTCCTGAAGTACCTTATATGAGTGCCATCGGTGGACTTATGTATCTTGCAAATTGCACTCGACCAGATATAGCATTTGCTACAAATTTACTTGCGAGATATAGTTCATCACCTACACGCAGACATTGGAGTGGAATAAAACATATTTTCCGTTATCTCCAAGGTACGATTGATTTGGGATTATTTTATTCTAGAAACCCCGAGTTTGGTTTAGTTGGTTTTGCAGATGTTGGGTATTTATCGGATCCACACAAAGCTCGGTCTCAAACCGGTTATGTTTTCACAATTGGTGGAACTGCGATCTCGTGGCGATCTCAAAAACAAACTTTGGTTGCCACTTCTTCAAACTATGCTGAAATCATTGCCCTTCATGAAGCTTGTAGAGAATGTATATGGCTCAGATCTATGACTCAACATATAGAAGGAGCAAGTGGATTAATCAACAAGAAGGAGCCAACAAAATTATTCGAAGATAATGCTGCATGCGTCACCCAAATCAAAGAAGGTTATATTAAGAGTGACCGGACAAAACATATTCCTCCGAGATTCTTCTCTTATATCCAAGAACTACAGAAAAATCAAGAAATTGACATCGAGTATATTCGTTCAAGCGATAATGCAGCAGATTTGTTCACTAAGACACTTCCTACAACAACATTCAGAAAACATGTTCAGAATATTGGAATGCGTTATTTACGGGATCTATGTAGAAATTATATTCATGTTCTTCAGGGGGAGATTACGTATCTGCACTCTTTTTCCCTTATCATGATTTTTATCCCGTTGGGTTTTTACATGATAAGGTTTTTAACGAGGCAGTATGTAATAGTTTTATAATAATAGATAATCAAGGGGGAGTGTTAAAAAAATGATTATCTCTACCGACTTACGTAAGTCGGTGAAATACTTCTATATATATGTATGTTTTCATTCAAGGTTTGAAGGGAAGAGATCTTCAATTTTAGCACAAGTTCTTCAACTTCTTTTATATTACTTTTTAACAGTTGTTTAATAATCCTTTTTTCCAGGTTGATGTGTAGTATATCATTACAAAGGATGAGGGGCCTTCTTGTACTGAGGATGTTTATGGCTGGTCCGACGACGAAGAAACTGAGAAGATCAACAACATGGTGAAGATGATTTCAGAGAAGTTTGAGTTCAAAAAGAATTTGTTCACAGGAGGTGTTTCGGAGATTGAGTTGAGTAGGATGAAAGCTGAAGAGCTGGAAAAGAGAGAGAACAGGGATAAGCGGAAAGATAAAGGGTGTTCATCTGAATCCAGACATCCACCATCTACTCCACATGCTGTTGGGAGTACGATGACTGATCAGCATCTTGTTGTTGACTTAGTTGCCGTTAAACTTAAGGGCGACTTTTGGTCTATTGAATCGAAACTGAACAAATCGACAGACCGATTGAAGAAGATTAAGGATTCTTTCACTGTTCTACATAGAACTTTGAAAATCTTCATGGATAAGAAGCTCTAAAAAGTGCAAGATGAAATTATGAAATGCATACGTGAATGTTTGGAAAAAATTTCACCGATGGATCCACCTCATAAGGATGCTGATGTAGCGGGTTGTCCTGATGATGATTTTGGAACCAACAAAGACCCGCTTACAAATGAAGGATCAACTTCAAAGGGTGACCCAGAGGTTCCAGTCGTATCTCATTCTGATGCATCCGATGCAATAAATATTGTTCTGGGTTCTATAAACAAGGACGATGAGTATGAGGTAACCTGTTATTTTCATACGTAAAGGAATAATTACTAACGTAACATCTTAACAATTTGGGTATCTCATTATTGATATTTTTGGAACAGGATGTTGCTCATGAAAATATTGCACCCACTACTGATGAACCATTCAGTGATCAAAATGAAGTTACGGAGATGGAGTGTGAAGGAGACACATTGGATGCGGTAAAACAATTCAGTTTTTTCGCTACAAATCGTTCTTTGTTAATTCTATTGTTAACCGTTACATCGAATTTTTTGACTACCATGTCAACCAGTGGAACACCCCATATATCAACAATGACTCGGCTTTTCTGTCGTCCATTCCTTCCTTCTCGCTTGGACTTTCGCAGGACAACATCAATACAAGTGATGTGATACGTGACACAGAAGAGCAAAAAAGATAAATCTGCTGCTGAAGACGTCGGAGATGAAGAAGATGATACAAAAGAAGACGAAGAAGAAGAGCCTCGTAAGAGCAAACGGCAGAGGACAACACCGAACATGCTTAAAGACTTCGAATGTGATAGAACACTGATGGCGGTCTCACAAGAGCCCCACTCTATTCTACATGGGTTTGACCCAGAGATCGACTATGCTACAAAGTTTGTCAAGCTACATACATTGTTTAAGAAGAAACTGTAAGTGTATTAATTAATATATTCTGGTAGTGTTTTTAGAACTTGAGAAAGTCTGTTAGTCAAATTGTTGGGAATGAAGTCTCTTATCTATTAATAATTTCCTTAGACGTATAATTCAAACATTAACGTTTTGAATGGTAGTGCGATATACTTGCCCAAGGGGATTACCGTCACCAACAGAGATGTAGCCGACATAGCCAAAAGGATGAAACTGATGTCTCCGAAAGTAAGTAGTCCCTTTTATTAGAATTACTGTATTATTAGTAACTACTAATGTAATTGCACTTCTTTTTTGCAAGATGTTTGATGCGCTAATGCACTTGACTCAGTTGATATACAGTAGAGAGCACGATCGCATCCAAAATGTTCTCTTCTTTGACACGACTTTTGTGTCGATACTAATGAAACAACACACCAAATTCGTGAGGGTTACGTCTAAATATAGGTCTCGTTTCAAGTTTGAAGACGACATATTTGTTTATTTCAGGTTGGATAGCAACCCGACAGTCGCTCCGCGTATTACTTCCCTTTCAATCTGGATAAGCAACATTTATTCGAAATAGACCCACAGAATTTTTTATTCCGATTAGCAGATTCGCTTGTCTTCAATGGGCAAACTCCTTATGACAGCCAAAAAAACAAGAAGTGGTTTACATATGTGGATCACTTGTTTTTTTTTCAGAACGTCAAAGCATCGCACTGGATAACTATTCACGTCAACCTGATTAAAGAGAAGGTATTCGTTTATGATTTCATACTGTATATGACGACTGACAAGGAAATCGTAGAAGCATGTAGGCCTTTCATGAGGATGCTCCCTGCAATGTTGAACTCTTTCGTGCCACCTCAAGTCAGGAAGAGAAGCACCAAACAGTTTGCGTGCCATCGATACAAAAATGTGCCGCAAAACTAGAACCCAGGCGACTGTGGTGTGTTTGGGTTCAAGTACATTGAATGCCTAGCTTTGGGATTACCATTCGATGGTCTAAACGACACCAACATTCAAGCCATACAGGAGAAACTAAGAGCTGATTTATTTAACGAGGTACCGAATTCGACATGTGAACTTTCTGATCCACTACCTTGAGGTGAATACGATGATTGGGTACCACTAATGTACAGTATCCAACCCTAGGCAGACTTATGGCGTTTTGGCAGACATTTTGACTTAATTCCCACATTGCGATAGACTTGTTATCCCAATTTCTAACATGTGGCAAACTATTTAAGTTCGATTATGTAGTAAACTTATGTTTTATTATCTATTTCTCTGCAGACTTATGTATTTCATGACAAAGTTATTAATTCTCGTTTGGTATTATGGCTAACTTATGATATGATTTTACCATTCGATGGTCTTTCTCAAGCCATGCAAGACAAAGTAGGAGAACATCCAAAAACGTCTGAATGACGATATATCCAAAAACGAAGATCAAGCAGACTTTTAACTGCATCATGGCAAATTTTTCCCTTTCGTAACACAATGTGGCGGAGTTATCTCAGTTTGTTCCAGATTTATGAACTAAGTATTTAAACATTTTTACAAAGTAGTAGTACAACTTTTACAATTATGTCCAACTTGTTTACAATGCGAACAAGTATACTCCTTTCTGCGAGTTTTTTATCCATTGAAATTTCTAAAGCGGACTTCATTCACCCACTCTTTGGTCTACCAGGTTGTTGACGAACTAGAGGTGGCAAACACACTTGAGCGAGAACTTCTTCAGGTGCAGGCAAAGTTGCATCAATAGGCATAACTGAGCCACTGTAAGCATTAATCAAGTACTCCTTATAGTAGTACGGATGACAAAGCAAAATTGGTTTTACTTTCCTTAAGTCTGCCGCTGCAATCGCATGCACACATGATAATTTCTCATGCTCAAACCTACGACATGTACATTTTTGTCAAGCAAATTGACAACCTCCAAAAAGTAACCGTTGGTGACTTGAATGTGGTGGGCATCGACTGCTTGCACCGTTAGCATTCTAGCATGAATTACCCGAGCCTGAAATAAAGGAAATGAGTAATTTATGTGACAAAATTCATTATGTAAAGAACTAAAATTAGAAACTTATAGCCAATAATTTTTCAGTACCACGAGTAAGCATTGTCTTCATTCCATTTGCATCATTCCTCCGAGAAGAAAACCATCTAGTCATCATTGATCTAATCTCTTCTAATAAACGTATGATTGGCAAACTTTGAGTAGATGATAAAACCCTATTAATCGATTCTGCGATATTGGTAGTTGTGATGTTGTATCTATCTCTCAGGAAATGGACTCTAGACCACATGCGTATATCTGCTTGTTATAGGTAACTATGTAGAGCAGGATTAAGCTCTCCAATCTCAACAAAAATAGTTTCAAATTCTTGAATTCGAAAACAATTAGCCGCTTTCTTTACCAATTTGAAAGCAGTTCCACCTTTATAGCGGATCATAATATTCTTATACAGATGGTACGTGCAAATTCCGTGACTCGCCCTCGGATAGATCTTACCTATTGCTTTTCCGATAGACTTGTGATGATCCAAAATAATTGCAAGTTCCTCATCGCCAGGAATCACAAAACTAACATGCTGTAAAAACCATTCCCAAGATGCATCGTTTTCAGTATCAACAATTGCAAAAGCAATTGGAAATATCTAAAAATTCCCATCTTGAGATGACGTTGTGAGAAACGTCTCTTTGTATTTACCATGCAAGAAAGTGCCATCAACAACCACAACTTTTCTCATAAAAGAAAATCCAGTAAGTGTAGCACCAAATGATAGAAATAGGTATTTGAACCTTTGCTCCTTATCAACTTCAAGCCGGGTGTAAGTTCCTAGGTTTGTTCTTTTAATCATGTACAGGTACATAGGCAATTCCTCATATCCTTTTCCGAAGTTCCAGTAACCAACTCTCTCGCACAACGTAATGTCCTTTGAGCCTTCCAGTAGTCAATATGTACAAATCAAAGGAAATCACTCTATCAGCATAAAAGTAAGTCTACCATGAATATAACATTGATAAATTAAGTCAACCACATCAACGTAAAAATAAGTCTGCCATGTTATAACATTGATAAATTAATTCAACCACATCAATGTAGTAATAAGTCAGTGTAAAAGTAAGTCTACCATCATGTTACAAAGTAAAACTCCGTTGTAACTAAATCAACGTAGCAATAAGTCTACAATAATGAAAACTAATCAAAGTAATCATAAGTTTGTCATACTGGTATCGTATCTACGCAGTAATGAATGAAAACTAATCAAAGTAATCATAAGTCTGCCATAATGGTATTGTATGTATGCAGTAATAAATGAAAACTACGATGTGCCTAAATCAAAATAATAATAAGTCTACCATAACAGTATTGTATCTACGCAGAAATGAAGTAAAACTCTGCCATAAATCTATGGAAAATCAGTGATCAAAGAACAATAAATCTGCAATATACAACCGAAAGTCTACCTTAAAAAAGTTTAGTACCTTTATACCAAATCTCTTGTTAAGAGCTACTGCTACGTGAGTGGGCTTAACCGTGGGACCAACATCACCAAGATAATCCTTGTATAACGAACCAAGTACTTCTGGTGTAGCTTGGCGAGAACGTCTTGATCGTTATATTACCAAACAAGTATGGTCTGCAACATATTTATGGATGTAAAACTCTCCTCCACTGCCTAAAGCTCTTACTCTCCACAAGCATCCCTTTATCCAACATCTAACAGTCAATATCGTTGGTTCAAAACGGTCGACAATAAAATCAAAGCAATTCAAAACAGAAAGAATTTTCAATCGTGTTTCTAACACCTCTTTTATTGGATATTGTTGTCCATCTCGTATATTAAGAGACTCCAACTCCATCTTAACAAAATCATGATTGACAAGCATTTATTTCTCTGTCGAAACTATCAACGTACTTCTTTTTTTGATCGGTAAAGTTGGTGAAGTCTCATCTTCATTTCCATAAGCACTAAAATCTTCATCATCCGAGCTCGCACCATCGGAATCATCAGAATAATCAAACCTACACTCATTCTCAGCATCTTCGTTCTCGAAGTTCATGAAATCGGGTTGTGAATCCACCTCATGCTCCATCGAGTGTTTCTCTCCCTTTATGTCTTCACGGTATTGAACGTCATCTCCAAAACCTTGCCATTCCCATTCCATTCACGAATTTTTTTGTCGTTAACGACAATACAAAGCCGTAGCGGATCAGATTTCGATTATGATAAAAATGCATGAAACTGTCGAGAATTTTCAACAATTACCGGAGGTGTATCATGGGGTAGTCTTTGGAGCTTTTTTCGAAAACATGTAGCTCAATTCTAGCTCACACAATCTCTTATTCAACTCAAAATTTTCGTAAACCATATCAATGAATTCACTGTAGCTCGTAGCTTCACTCGCATGTAAAAGGTGACATCCTTTCTCGTTATCAGCGACAAAGACCCACTTATTTTTTTCCATCTTCCATCGACCACAAACAAGGATAATCTCTTCCATGACTTCTTTGTTAACTTCTTTGTTAACTCCCGCAAAATTTGGGTCTGAAAAAAGCTTTCTCGCGACAATGGAGGTGAACAGCGACAACCTTAATTTAGGTTAGAGACGATGGGGTTTTCATAGAATATTCGATTTTCGAGGGACCTGTTATGTAATTACGGAGCAAATGTTATGAAAACCTATCATAAAACTAGTTTCATAAATCTGTCATTTAAACTCTGTCGGGTTCGTTAGGGTATTCTAGTAAACTTTTGCCGGAATCATTTCTTACGAATCTCTATGGTTTAAGTCAATAAATCTGCAATTTTCCATAAGTCCGCCGAGTTATTTACGAAAGTTTGTCATATCGTCATGGTATCTTAGTCATAAAATCCAAATTATTAGATAATAAGTGAGTGGTAAAAAAGAAATTATTACATAAATCTGTCGCCATTATGAAGTCATAAGTCTACCAATATTTCATAAATCAGCCAACATTTTCAGTAATATGCTGTAATTGTTTGATAAATCTGCCAGATTTTACAGAAGCCCGCCGTTCTCCATCAATCTGTCACATCGGCATGGATAATAGTCTGATGAACCATAAATCACCAGAAAAATTCTGACGACGCCAATGTCAGCCACAGTAAATCAGCCATGGGTATAATAACTGCCATGAAAATATAAGCAGATTTATTTGGCAGATTTTCATAATACTGTGGTTGAAATAATAAAATATTCTTATTTTTGCTGATGTGGAAATTCGAAAATAACGGCATAACTGTAATTACGTTTTTCCTATCAAAATCGAATAAAGGCAGTTTCGATACGGAAAGTATTCTACTAATTAAAAACGCTAATTTTTTAGGGTAGATTAGTAAGTTTCCATATATATAAAGGTCATGAGTCTATTCACCCTCGGTCAGATTCTATTGATCCTGTTTTTAGTGCACGCAACGAAACTGGCCATAAATTCGCCTGCAGATCAGATCTGTAAAAACATATCTAACTTACGAACTCCAAAATCAAAATGATAAACCACTTGCGGTATTAATTAGATAAGAGAATTAGGAACATGTTTACCCATTTTTATATCATCTGTGGCTTACTAAAACTGACAAACAATGTTAAGAACACAAAAATGGATACTATATGTCATAAAATGTTGGCAATCATAACCGCGAGCTTTGTGAAGCTTTAAGAGGCAATAGTATTTTACATTTTTGTATATTTTTGGTAACTTAGCTCTTTTTTTATATAAAAAGAATAACATCATTTATTGTGTTACCATCAATTACTGTTACTAATCATACCTCTATTTCTACCGCTACAAGTATTTTTAGTTTTACTATCATATAAGTATAATTGGTATATTTTATTGTTATAGACATAAACAATATATGTACAAAAATCTAAAAGAATAAAAAATGTGGGAAAAAAGTTTTCTCTATGTGAAATCAATAGAACAGGTACTAATCATTATATTCATTCAACGGGCAATGTAATCTCTAGTAATGATAGTAGAACAAGGGTTATTAATATTATTGGTAAACTCGTAAGATCACTTTATTAGACTTTTCAGATCTCAAATCGAGGGAGGAGACATGAGTCTACGATGAAATTGTCAGTGTGATTTAGAACCCTCATTTGATCCACTTTCCTTACCGTTGACGAGATAAACTTTTCGAGTTGTAGACGCTAAGTGTGCAAGTCCATTTAAAAATAGAAGATCTTATTGTATAACTCGGTTTAGTTTAGTTTACTAATAGGAAGAAGAAAAATCAGTATTGTAATTTCATATTCGTAAAATTCATATAGAAAGACTGTCTCTAAACTAAAACCCAAACCAGGGAAAAATAGAAATCCAATGATTATCATTACAAATGTAAAAATAATTTGATTTATCATTCTTCAAACACAAACTAAAAGTAAGCATATCAAACACACTAGCACCTAACACGTAAAATGAATCCCAGCTTTGGTCGTCTTAGGTAAAACATGTAATAATAAACTTGTCGGAATGACACAGAGATGAATATAAAACAAAAACTGTTTAGATTATACAAATGTATTTATCAAACATTGCTCACTCCTTTTGTTTAATTTGCCCAATATGGGCTTTTCTTTTTTAAAGCTTAAATCCCACTTTCTCTTTTTCTCTGGCTCGCCGCTTGTCTTTGCCTTTTCCTCCTCTTCTTTTTGTTTAATTTGAGAGTTATTGCCTTCTTCTCCGCCTCAGTGAGTTCACTTCGAAGCCTTTTGTTTTTCTTCCTCTCTTCCTCAGCGAGTTCCTCTTGAATTTTACTTTGACGGGTTTCATTTTTCTTCTTCTTTTTCGCTTCTATGAGTTTAACCTGAGGGCTTTTGTTTGCCTTCTTCTCCTTAGTGAGTTCGCTTTGAGGAACATTGCTCCCTCCTTCATTTCCTTGCTCAATTAGAGCATTTCTTTTTATTCTCTTATTATCTAAATATCTCTTATGTTTCTCTTCTTTCTTGCGTCTTTTCTCTTTCCTCTTCTTCATCTCCTCGTCGACTTCAATTTGACGACGCTTTCTCTTCGACAGTATCCTCCTCTCTTCATTGCCTTCCCTTCTAGGGCTTTTGTTTCCTTCATTCTTCCGTTGGATTTCATTCTGAAAGCTTATCTTTTGTTTCTCATTGCCTTGGAATGTTGGGACTTTTTTCGCCACTTGTTGGTTCTGGAAAATTGTATTTGGACATAATGATGCTTCAGACTTGATGTGTGTATTATCAGATTCGGCGTTTATTGTTTGTAGCACAAGTCTATGTGCTGCCTTCCCAAGCCTAAGCCCAGAAATGGATCCTTCTGGGTTATACCTGCAAAACAATGAGAAAAGAAAATGAGACATTGAAACAAATTCCGTAAATTCATAACGAATTATAAAATCTTCACCTCTTGACTTTTACAATCTTCTCAGGGGTTCTTCTTCTATCGCCATCTTCATGCCATAGATTAGTTCCACCTTTCAGATCCACTAGCTGTACAGTCTGTGAAGACAATAAATGAAGAATTGAAAAGGAAAATGTGAACTATGTTTTTGGTTATTCTTTCCAAACATTAATCGGCAAATAGTAAACTAAACTATACCTTTTTCGGGATCACAACTCCTGGTGCTAGTCGACCAATGTCGCTGCCTCGAACATCATCTGGAAGTTTGTATACGGCACAACTGAAAGGAAAAAATATTGTAATTTGATAAAAGGATAGATTCCAGGGAAGCTCAAGGAGATGTCAAAAGAGTGACAAAACACAAAATCTTGAACAAGGGCTTACATGACTTGATTAGCTATAACATCTTCCATGCCCTCAATTGGAGAGCTGATGCGTGGAGGCTGACTATCTCCACCACATGAAGCTAAGTAACCATTCATCCCTTCACTACATTTATCAAAAAAAAATTGATGGTAAGTCTGATTTTTCAAACTTATTTTCCGCACTAAATTATCCCTTTTCTTTTATACTCAAGAAGGAATTAATATCACTTGTACAACTAGACGCAGAAAATCACATCACCGGGAAATCAATAACATAATAACCCATTGAATAGAGTAATCTCAAGATTCAGACACAAACCTTAGTCCAGGGTCAATTTTTTCAATGATTGGTGATCCTTCTTCGTTGCTCAATTTGATGGTACGGCTATTAAGAGAACGGATGAGCTCAGCAAGGGGATGAGATGCAACCACAAAGAGCATGTCAAACAACACACTGTTTCTTCGAATTTCTTCTTTCTGGGAAAAAATAAATGGAAGGAAAACAAAGTTACATGTGATTGCACATCTGTCTAATACAGAAAACCACTCTAAACTGAGATAGGCTGTACCGTCAGTGAGTGCTCCACTCTTCCGGCTGCATCTAGAAGACGTTGTTCTTCAATAAAAGGTAGTTTCGCTATACCCTTTACAAGGAAAGATAGAAAAATATGAGACCGTAAATTACTACATCTAACTGTATGAATTATGCAGGTCACCAAACCATCAGGTCTATATTTATCAGCATGAAAAGACAAACAAACCTGCCAAGAATAGCGCTTTCCATTCATGTCAACCTCAAAATCTGCACACCATCAAAGGTAAATGAGAGACATGGATTGCACAATACAACACTGAAAGAGAACAAGCTGAAAAAAAACTCATACCATGAGGATAAAAATCAGCTATAGGTGAATTTGGATCCGTCATCAATGTCCTAAAGCACTCTGGAAGAGCATGTGCACTAAGAAAGAAATGAAATGAGCAAATCAATGACACCATAGAGAGACTATGAACACCCAGAAACTCAGATAAAAAATACCTTGCAGATGGAAGAACAGCCAGAAGCTGATTGAAAGGTTTAAACGGGGAACCTAGTTCAAACTTGATATCGAGCTTATCAAGGAACTTGAGATCAGATGCGAAAGGTGCATAATGATATGGATAAAACCTGCAAAACAAATCCACAGTGAACAAAAGACAAAGAAGGAAAAGTGTGAACCAGTTCGTTTTTTTCTGCTGCCAAGATTGCTATTACTAAGGCCATCTTGTCCTCTAGAACTAGGCCCTCTTGGAATTTAATCACACCAGGCATTAAGAATCATAAACAAAATTTGAAACATTTTAGCTTAATAAAGGATTTGTTTAGGTAGAGATTCAGTCTGACTAATCAAAGATGCATGACACATGTGATAGAGTCTAACACGGAAAATTTGATATGCTTCAAAATATTACAAGAAACGAACTACAAATAAAATAAAATAAATCTGAAGAGTGTAGTATATATATATATGGAGGGTGACAAGAAACTGACCATTTCCAGGAACAAACACCATGATAATAGTAATGCATTATCCAACAAAGGCCTTCCGTATACTTCAAAACCTAGTCAATAATTCAAAACAGTAATTTGGTGCATTCTCAGTGACTTGAATAACTGAGTATTAAATTGCAAGCATGGGAAACTCACAACATCTCTGCGTATTTGTTCCATTTCCTCGACAGACTTAGCTGTGAATTTCTCCTCATAGTATCTCTCTCTCCATCCTGCTACCCCTAACCTAACCTGATCAGGCAGCAGTCATGTAAAAATTCCAGCGGGAATAAATGATTGATCAGGCAGCAGTCATGTAAAAATTCCAGCGGGAATAAATGATTGATCAGGCAGATATTAAACATTCATGCAACCATTGATGGAAATACATCTCAAAAAAGAAAATGACCTTGTCTTGTTCACCATTTCCTGAGCTGAACGCATCAGCTTTCTCCCGCAACAGTTTCTTAAGCTTAAACTTCAATTCTTCTCTGTTATCTAGTTCCTAAAACCACACTGTATCTTAGTGCAATTTAAATAAGAAAGCAAAAAAGCTCAAATCCCAAAACAGCATCAAGCAAAACGATCAACAAAACTTGACAGTTTAACCATAATTTGAAACCGAGAGGGATCAATAGTTGATACTTATAAGCACAGGCTAAAATCAAACAAAAGAACTGCAGTCCAATGAAAGGCAAAGTAGAGCTAGAAATTTGTTGAAATACATCCTTAGATACAAGATGACTTACTTCTGTGTTGATGCTATTTTCTGTTTCCACGGCCGCCACACCAATGTTATCATCCAAAGACAGACACAAAAAATTTCGGGGAGGTGAGGATTGCAATGAATCAGACACTTCAACTAGAGAATCTGGTTGCACCACCTGAACATAGCTATGTTTTCTGCTTTGAGCATTTTCACGACTAAACCTTTCTGATTGCCTCTGTAACAGACATCGCAACAATTGAACCAATTAAAAACAAACCCATTTACGTGAATCAGAAATTATAGATTTTTCATGTTATCTAACTTTCATTTTTCCAGGATAAAAGTGTTGTAAAACAAAATCAGCCATGCAGTGAAGGAAAGTTATTAATATTAGCCCATGATAAGAGAGGCATATGGCCATCGTTCAGAAAGAAAACCAATGAATATATTAGATATTCCCAGGTCTAGAGGTACAATATGAGCTACTATTCACCTAGATGAAATATGGTAATACAATCATACAAAATTTTCAAGATGTTGGAGATTAGTGATTTTTTGCTTGGTCGAACGGGCAATAGATGAGCACCTCCATTATGTTGGTTGGAGGCTATGATATCTATGATCGTGTAGAATGAAAGGAAAATGCAGATTACAGAAGATAACTAAATTAAAAAGGAAATTAACCTGATGTGTTTGTGCTCTCTTCTGAAATATATTGTTTTCAAAGAGCCCAACGGCCTGTATAAAATGCTCCACATTTCTTAAGTTCAGCTGAAAATTAGTAGATAGAAGTTTTAAAACAATAACCCAACAGCCACGTCAATTAAGATAAAGAATGTTAAATCAATGTACCTTGCTTCCATTGCTTAAGTAACTTTCTGTTGATCCAACTTCTTTCTTGTACACAGTCATAAGTAAATCTATAGCACCCTGCAAGAAAACACAGAAATAGTAATTAAAAAAACCTTTTTTGATTTTTTTACAAACTTTTTAAGCTGTTCTAAGCAAGCTCATGGACTTTCATTGACATAAAGATGCGTCATTTTGTTTAAAGAAGACCGACTATGGGTAAATATGTACTAAGCTATTGAATACCAAAGCTTTACCAACTACAAATGAAGATTGCTACACAACTTTATATGAAGTGATTCATGCCTCTGAAACGGCAAAAATGATACAAGAACAGGGAAATCCTATATCTAAGAAAGACTAGTATTTTAACGGATATCAGAATTTAGGATAATGCTAAAGATCATGCAAATGTTAAGGCAAACTGTACCAGACATTTTGACAGCTCGGAAAAGTTATAACAATAGAAAACTAAGCCTTAACAAACCTCCCGTATCTCTAGCGTAGGCATATGTGGCAAGAAATCGTTCCCAACAAAAAAACAGATGAAGATGAAGTCATCAATTATGCGGTCCAAATCTTTTTGCAATCGAGAGTAAGGTATCTGCATGTCCTTTTCCAAATACTCTCGTAGTGTCCAGATATTGACAAACTGCCAAAAGATATGGGAACTTAATGAATATTGAAAGATATTATGAGCCCCTTATAGCATGCAATTCTGAAAATATTGGTATTGAAGTGCACTACCCTGAAAGTACCTGGTATGGCTTCTTAACCTGGACATCAGTCTCACTATCATCAAGCATTTCTCCTACCTTCCTCTTTACCTGGCCCTCGCAATCTGCTGCTCGGTGACCTATCTGACCACACAAGAAGCATTTGTCTTGTTGCCCAGGAAAGAAGACAACCTACGTTAAGTCACCACGAGGAAAACACAGTTGAAATGGGATAGTGAGAAGCAGAAAAGAAAGATTCCATTCGTGATTCTTGGGACTTAAAAATTAAAAGACTCGTATATAAATTTGTGACATTCTTTTATATGTTAATCAAGTATCAAAACATATTAAAGAAACGCATATTGAGATTATAAACAAGATAGACTGGTCACTGATTGACTAGAAATAAAACCCCAAGGAACAATAGTGCAAACCTCACGAAGGATTGAAATATGAACTTCGTGGGTGGCCAAAGCCAACATTATCAAATCAGCATCCTGTTAATCAGAAATAATTAGTAGAGGCCTTAATAAGTAGCTCAATTAAGATCACATAATATTATTGCAAATGTAAACATGCAGGCATTCAAAAAGTAAGAAATAAAGGGAGGCTTTATACCAAGCCATACAGACAATGACGAGTGTTTGGGTTGTAACCAGGATGGTTCTTTTGAAGACGTATATATGACATGATCTTATGCTCGCCCTCACCAGGAACATTAGCATCTGAGAGTATAACCTTCAGAAAAAGAAATTCATGAGCAAAACCCAAAGTATGCAGTAGGCAGCCACAAGGAAATTTTCAGAGATTCTAAATAGTACCTTAATATTTTTCCAACCAGGATCAGAATTTAGTTTAACATGAATGTAGTATTGCAACGCAAATGATAGAGTAGACATGAACTCTGTTCCGGGAGTTATAACATTAGAATCAAAAACTTGAGAATCCACTTTAGGAGGTAGCCTCTTCCCTTCGCTAACAAACTCTTGCCGTAGACGCTCTTCTTCAGCTGCCTAAAGTAGCAGGTATATAGATTGAATTTCTATCATTTTTTTAAAATTGTAATTTTACCAGAAGCTAAAGTAACCTGAAGCGGTTAACAAATAAGTAAGACCAAAATCATAGAGTGAAGGTTATGGCACATAGTGGTTTGGTTCATCTTTCTGCAAGTCAATCGTATGAATCATACAAGATTAAAAAGTTGATCAGATCCAACAAAGGATCGATGCAACTATTCTTAATTTTAGATGACTATTACATAACTTAGAGCTATATGATCACAAGGACATAAGCATCTATACGCACCTATCAGAGAAATACAAGTGAAATAATGTTAAAAAAAGAGAGCAGGTACATACTGCTTCTTCCGCATCTTTAGCTGCTCTAAACCGTCTGGATCTCTGCTGATTCATTTTAGCCCTCGGAGCAACACCGTCTGAAAGTGTTACATCACCAACACAAGAAAAATTATAACACATAAAAAAACACAATCCAGACAATTGATTATTTGCTTATGCAAACTCACCAATAGCCAAGAATAAGAGCTTCCGTGGTCGTACCATCACAAAAAGTCTATCTATGTAATCGAACATTCGTTGAAATACCTCAGAAAACGTAGTGGGAGCAGCCTGAGGAAGAAGATAATTCAAAAAATACACATACACACAGACACAATTGATGAATTCGAATTTTTGGGAGTAGCATTAGAAAAAAGAATGTACCTCGTTTTCGGGATGGAAACATGGATGAATGATTCCGTTCATGTCGAGATACAAATTGTCATACTCAATGTCGTTTGGATTAGGTTGGCTAGTATTGACCGGAATCGTGACGCCATTGGTTTCGAGTGGTTCTTCTTCAATTACATCTTGTAAAATCAATGGATACTTCTCGATTAACCACCTGTAAAACGAAGGTACTCCCATCGGAATATCCTAAAACCCTCAGGTACGAGTCTTGAGCTGCTAAGGCGGTAGTAGACGGGGACGAACGGTAATTTATTTTAGGTCACTGAGGAAAAATATATATTATATTACAATAATGTCCTTATACAACCTGACAGCTTTTTTTCCCAACCCGAATCGCATAGGTCGGTCACACACATTCAAGTGTTTTTTCGGGAAATAATAGAGAGATAAAAAGATTATAACTTTTACGAGAAAAAAAGGAAAAGATAGAAGTGAAATAATGTTAAGTATCGTATTTATAAAAAAAGTTATAAACTTAAACATAAAAAAAAAGTTATAAACTTAAACATAAAAAAAAGTTATAAACTTAAACATAAAAAAAGTTATAAACTTAAACATAAAAAAAGGTTAGAAAAAGTCAAGGATTGGACGGATCCTCAAGATAAAAGATGGATCGAACGATCTTTTTGGCTTGCGAAGCATGTATAGAGGATAATCCTCATTACACACAGAGTTCTTTAGTCTTCGCTGGGCGATCGTAAGCCTGTAAAAAAATAGAGATTCTGCGAGAAATTCTATACGGACTCGACAGATTTGATTGCGCTAATAAATAACCCGGAGAGATGGCCTGCATTCACAACCGAGATTGAGGAGTTTAATGCACTACTACGGCACTTCCCGGAATTTGATCTTATGCATCAACCAAGGAAGAGGAACACACAGGCAGACATGCTATCTAGACAGCCACGGAGAAGAAACACCATCTTCTCTCACATAAACACGGCAACACCCCACTGGTTTGATGATACATCAAGTATTGTCTAACCGGATAGAAATTGTATGGTTTACATCAAGTTACCAAAAAAAACAAAATCAGCTGACTTTTCAACACTTTTCTTTGATAATTTATTATTATTAACATATTATGTAAGGATTCATTAAAATTTTATCATATAAAAATTCAAAAGTATAAAAATCATGATAAGGAAAAAAATAGTATAGTTACGCAATATCTTCCTCAAAAACATAGATATAATTCCTTTTATAAATCTCGAGATCACACATTCCAATATTCTGAATATGTTTTCTGAATGTTGTTGTAGAAATCGTCTTTGCGAACATATTTGCTGCATTGTCGTTTGAGTAAATATACTCAATGTTTACTATTTGATTTTTCACAAGCTATTGAATATATGAGAAAAATCTTGGTGGGATATGTTTCGTCTTATCACTCTTGATATAAACTTTCTTGAGTTGGACGACACATGCAGCATTATTCTCGAATAATTTTGTTGGTTTTTTATTTATACTTATTCTACTAGTTTCTTGTATGTGATGAGTTATGTACTCGATTCATACACATTATCTACATACTTCATTGTGTGCGATAATATCCGAATGATTTGAGGAAGTGGCAACCAATGTCTGTTTTTGTGAACGCCACGAGATCGTAGTACCTCCTAATGTAAAAACGTATCATTTGCGATCGAGTTTTATACGGATCCGATAAATATCCTACATATGCAAAACCAACTAAATCAAACAAAAAGTTTCTAGGATAAAATAATCTCAAGTCAATTATACCTTGAACATAACGAAATATTTGTTTTATTCCGATCTAATGTCTCCGCGTAGAAGATGAACTATATATCTTGCAAGTATGTTAGTAGCAAAAAAAATATCTAGTCTAGTACAATTGGCAAGATACATCAGCGCACCGATAGCACTCATATAAAGTATTTCAGGATCTACAATTTCCTCGTTATCTTCACAAGGTCAAAATAGATTATTGTCAATATTAAGTGATTTATTGACCATTGGAGTACTCAAAAGATGTGTCTTATCCATATTAAAGCGTTTAATACTTTTTGGTGTAATTTGATTGATGCACAAATATTCCACTTTGGAAATGCTCTATTTGAAGGTCGAGACAAAACTGTGTCTTAACAAGGTCTTTCATTTCAATCTTTTCTCTCATATGGGTTCTTGCATCATTAACTTCCTTTTGAGTTCCAATTATGTTCAGATCATCGACATATACAATAATAATAATAAATCCTAATGAGGATTTCTTGATAAACACGTTGTTGATATATCTCTTTTTCAGTAAATATTCGCTTAAGGGATTATACCATATACGTCCGGATTATTTTAATCCATAAAATGATCGATGTAATTTGACCGAACAAATATCATTTCATTTATCTAAGATCTTGGACCCTTCCGGGATCTTAAATCCATCGGAAATTTTCATAATATATATTTCACTATCAAGTTATCAAAATAAATGTGCAGCTAGAACATCCATAAGGTTTATCTCTAAATTTTTAGATATTATCCAAAACTTTTGAAGATCATTGATAGTCATTGTTCGATTTGCCCCTTAGCAAAACAGAAACATTTACCTTTTGTTTCTCATCAGAAGAAATGTAATACTTCTTTTGCTTTGATTCATATTGATACTTGGGGGCCTCTTGCTATTCTCTATTTATAATGGGTATAAATACTTTCTCACAATTGTGGATGATCATAGTAGAGCAACTTGGGTATATCTGATGAAATCAAAATTAGATGTCCTTACCATTTTTCGTGGTTTCTTAAACATGATTGAAAAGCAATATGACATTAGTGTTAAAGCTATCATATCTATAATGCTCAAGAATTGAAATTCACTAATCTTTAACTATCAAAAGGGATGGTAGCATATCATTCTTGCCTAGAAGCTCCACAACAAAACTCTGTTGTGGAGTGTAAACATCATCACATCTTAAATGTTGCTCGATCCTTGATATTTCAGTCTCAAGTACCTTTAGAATATTGGAGAGATTGTGTGTTTACTGTTGTCTATCTCATTAACAGATTACCTACTCATGTTCTAAATAATAAAACACCTTATGAAATTCTAGTAAACAAAGTTTTGGTTGTCTTTGTTACATAGCAACTTCCTCAAAACAAAGACATAAGTTTGACCCTAGAGCTAAGACTTGTGTCTTCTTAGGCTATCCATATGGTTTTAAAGGGTATCAAGTTTTGGATTTGGAGAATCATACCATTTCAATTTCTCGGCATATCATTTTTCATGAGGAAAATTTCCCGTTTGTTTCTTCTAAGTTGAAAGAAGATACATGGTCCTTCTTTCCTCATTTTTGTTCACTTGCATCCCATGATGGAATTTTGCCTTCTATAATTCCATCTTCTGATGATATTCCATCATCTGCAGTATCATCATCTGAGCATCTCAAGCATTCTGCTTTAGGTTCTCGCACACATTCCAAAAGACCATTTTATTTGCAGGATTTTCATTGTTATAATACTAGTACTTCATCTTCTACTCCTTATCCTATATCTTATTATATTTCTTATACTAGATTGTCCCCTTCTTTCGGCCTTTTCATTAATAATATTTTTTTTCATATTGAACCAAATAATTTTTCTGAGGCTAAGAATCATTCAGTGTGGTGTGATGCTATGAAAGAGGAGTTAAAGGCTATGGAAAGGACTAATACTTGGGTTATTTGTTCTCTCCCTCTTGGAAAACATGCAATTGATTGAAAATATGTTTATAAAATCAAACATAAATCAGATGGAAATATTGAAAGATACAAAGCTAGACTTGTTGCAAAAGGATATACACAAGAAGCATAAGTTGATTTCTTAGATATTTTTTCACAAGTTGCTAAGTTAACAACAGTGAAAATCCTTCTTGCAACAGCTGCCAAAATGAATTGGAGTTTGACTCAAATCGATATATCTAATGTCTTTCTGAGTGGAGAATTAGATGAGGAAATTTATGACTCTTCCCCTTGGTTATGAACTTTCTGATAAAATTAAAGGCCAAAAGAACTTGGTTTGTAAGCTGCAAAAGTCTATATATGGTCTCAAGCAGGCTTCTCGGCAGTGATACTTAAAATTGTCTACTTCTCTTCATGATATGGGATTTAGAAAATCTGCAGGAGATCATACTCTTTTTACTTGGTTGGAAGATGGTGTTTTTGTTGTCTTTGTTTATGTAGATAATATTATCATTGCAAGCAACAATAAAGACATAGGTCCTTCCATCATCCAGCAGCTTCATAGTTGATTCAAACTTCGAAACCATGGTATTCTCCAGTTCTTTCTTGGTTTGGAAATTGCTAGGACAACTAAAGGCATTTCAGTTTGTCAATGCAAATATGTTCTTGAGTTGCTAATAGATATTGGTTTCCTAGACAGTAAACCTTCTTCGATTCCTATGGAGCCTAATCATTCTTTACATACAGATGATACTCCATTCTTTGACGATGTTTAATCTTACATGAGGTTAATTCGTTGATTATTATACTTAAGCATCACAAGATCAGATATATTATTTGCTGTCACAAAGCTTTGTCAATTTTCATCCAAACCACAAGGAGTTCATTTACAAGCTGCTCATAACATACTTCGTTATCTTACATGAACTATTGGTTTAGGTCTCTTTTACTCTTCTTCTTGGGATTTCATTATAAAGGGTTCACTGATACAGATTGGGCAATGTGTCCTGAGACTCGGAGATTCATTACAGGTTACTGTATGTATGTTGGTGATGCTCTTATTTCCTGGAAATCTAAGAAACATCAGACAGTTTCCTGCAGCTCTGTAGAAGCCGAGTATAGGGCGATGGCGTTTGGAGCAAAGGAGATGGTTTGAATTCACAATATTCTTTCTGATTTGTGAATTCCTTTCTCTCTTCTTAACTCCTTCCTCTCTTCTTGCTCTATTATTTTGTGATAACACAACATCTTTACATATTGCCAAAAACCCGGTGTTTCACGAGAGAACCAAACATGTCGACCTCGACTGTTATTTTGTTCGAGAGAAGCTTGAAGCTGGTTTCTTGAAGACTTTACATGTTCGGTCCGAGCATCAGCTTGCCGACGTTTTCACAAAACCTCTATATCCTTCTTTGTTTCAATCTTTAAAGCTCAAGTTGGGACTTTTTAATCTTTGAGAAGTACCAACTTGAAAGGGGATTTTAGAATATGTCATTCGGTTTATATAAATCGGCTAATTTATACTGGTTACCAGATTGTATTACGAACGTATAAATACCTGTACAAATATTTTTTTGCGTATTCAATGAAAATAATCTGTTATTTACTTTAGCATCCTAAACACAGTAGAGCCCTAGCATATCTCGGTTATGGAACTTGATAAAAACCCTAAAACTCGTTTCTCCTCACAATCGAAGGTTGAAGACGACGTCTTCTTAAAAAATTAAGAGCCCAAAAAGTGATCTCGTTTACACCCTTCTTTTTATTTGTCAACTAAATTTATATCCACGTCATGCATGAAGAAAAATATTCACAAATTATATAATATTATTTATTAGTAAATATAAATTAAATATTTATATAATTTTAACTTTTATTTAAAATTATTTTTAATATTAAATTTTGTATAAATAAGTTAAGAAAACAAAATAATTGTTTTTTTTGCATTTAATAGTATTTTGATTAGTTTAATAAGATATATTGATTGTATAACCAAATTAATAATAATGACATATATTATAATTATTTTACTAATTTAAACTCATTTATATATTTACTAAAAACTCACTGTGGTGATGACCAGTTAAAATAACATTTCTGTTAATAACACGTCAATATAAGATTATTTTTTAAAAATATTTTCAAATAATATATTAGGAATATGATAAATTGATTAAAAAAATTATTGTTATTAATGTATGTTATAACTACTACAAAGTTTATTTGACGAATTATAATTGCCGGACAAACTTGTGAATGAATTGAGCAATTTCCCAAAATAAAAGTATAAAACAGACAACCTTCTTTATTGTGATAAAATTTTCGAAGGATGATTTTGAAGTAATCCCAAATAATTTGTTACCTGATTGCGAAGTAATCCCAAATTTTAGCCATTATATTATAGTATAAACCAAGGATGAGGAAGTAATATTCTCTTGTCCTTTTATAGACACTAACTTAGAGGGAGAATTTACAAAACAAAGACAATATCCCAAGCTTAGATATGCCATCCATGGATATCTTATGATGTAAGAACAGAGCCTTCCGTGATTTTCCACCCTGACTTGGACCAGAAAACTTCGTATCTTGTCGTGTATGTTCTGACATCTGTAGCATTGTTTTCTGGATGAACCAAATCAGATAGACTAGCAGACTCCTCTAGAGTTGCTTCCACTAGAGCACGTGTTCCATCCGCTGAGACAGTCACGCTGTCAACCGATAGTTTCAACAGTACATATTTATAGACCAATCCCAGCTGCGCAGTTTCAGCTGCTCTGTCAGTCCAAATCTTGAGCATTCGCCCATCCAAAACCTATAAGTTACCAAAAATCGTGAAAGCCACCAGACATCACTCCATTTGCTACAATCAGATGCACAGTTTTCGCATAATTGATTGTGTTGTGGCTCTATTTATTCCTTTACCTCTGGCAACATTTCTATGCTGTGCTCATGCCCAAAAGCCTGAGACTTGATCTTCTGCCACTTGTAGACTAGACTCTCTGCAGTCCTAGCATCCATTCTGGGATGTGTTTCTGAATCCTCAGTTTTCACTGACCCTAAATAAATAATCCGACGGAAAGAAAAGTTGGACAAAGCACAGTGAAAAATCTTTAATCCTATGTAAATGTGCAAACCTCCCTTCCAAATACCGGGGATGACTTAAATGAACTAGTTTCTTTCCTGTTGTGAGGAATTGGAAATAATTCGAACAACTTGAATCGGAAATTGTCAACCATCTTGCTAACTATGTTCCAGTCTCACAAAACATGCATATTTTGAGCACTGAAGTTGTATAAAAAATTGCATTATTTAAAAATCATACCTATGGTTGCAATGTCAGATGCCATAGAAGAAGCCATATCCCTGCGTTGAAAAGATGAGCTGCTCTTAAAAGGCAAATACTTCAGGCCGGCCAGTGAAATCATTCCAATAACCACACCAGCAGATAAGATCTTCACACTTGCCTCCTTTGCCTTATCAGCAGTTGACTTTTCAACAGTAATTGCATCAATGCTACTCTTTGAAACCCCAGGTCGAATGGCATAATCATTTGTATCAGAATTCTCAGAGGGTCTTTCAGTTTCTGCAGTAAAGATAGCGGTCTCACTATCATGTCCTACCCTGTTACCAACAGGATCTACAGTAGACACCGTCTCTTGCGCATCCTTGGGTTCATTCAAAATTCCATCTGCATAGCGAGAAGGAAAAACTTTCTGCAGTGCCTGCATCGCACTAGCCTTCACATGCTCGGCTCCCATCCTTGCCATAGCTGCAGCAGCAGCTAAAGGAGAACCCTGAACCACTTCCACTCTTTCCAAATAGGTCAAAACCACTGGATCATCATAGTAATCCCCAAGTTTAAAATGTTTATCTTTGGTGTCTCTGAATCTAGGAAAGACAACCCCTGCCAACCAGGTTTCCAATAGTTTGCAGAGCCCAGGGAGATCATCATTGTCATCATGATTTGAATTCTCCAAGACAAACTCCACAATAGCCGGATTCCTATACTGTGAATCCTCACTGTCTAAGCCTAACCACATACGGCATTCATCAACTTTGCCTATAAGCAGTGCACAGAGGCCTCTTTCCAGACCAAAGTCTATCTCCCAATTATTTCGCGGATTATACAATAATGTAGGAATCTCCATAGCCATTACCTTAGCCTGCTGAAGTTGCTGGAACTGCTTATCAGCATCCTGTAAAAGGTGGGGCTTCTTTCCTATAAAAGCTTGAGCCACAAGCGCAAGTGCAACTTCGTAAACTTCAAATGACTCTGCTGGAATATTACTCGGGGTAGCTACAAAAAGATCAACCTTGACACGAGGACATAAACTAGAATGAGAAACCGAAGTTAAATCATCCCAAATATTTAAAAAAAATATCTGAAATCTACACCTGCTCAGCAGCTGTCATTCGTAAAAACGACTCATTCATAAACTTTTCACGTGTTAAACCTCCAACAACAGCTGATGCTCCACCTCCTCCAACAGACCATAAAATATTGCGTACTCCGCTTAAACCATTCTGTCTTTTCACTGCATATTCATCACCAAGCGGTAAGCCAAGAAGTTCCAAGACATAACGTGGAGTTATCTCTTCCAAAGTCTCATCGATTTGTGCACGTAAATCTGGTGCAAGGGTGCTTGCTCCTTCCTCCTGCACAATAGTCAAGAACAAGGTATCAGATCAAGAGAGTTCTTGTTCAGCAAACTATCCCAAAAAAAAGTCAATTTACCTGCAAAAGCTTCAGAGCTTCCTCAACAAACTCATAACCGGTAATAAAATCAGGTGGATCCAATGCCATGGCGTCCCTCGAGATGTCCACAAATGCCAGCGCCATAACTAAAACCACGTCTTGCTTGAACGACTTGGGAAGCCTTTCCTTCAGCAAGGCTTCTCCAACCCGAAGGACGATCTCAGTCTCACCAGCTTCTTGCAGCACACAGAGAGCACCAGGAACCTTCATGTTTTTTCCAGTAGATATCCACACATAACACGATAAAGTTCTTCGCTTTGGGAATGAAATGATGAAAGCATTTGTCCGAATTTTAAAAATTACCTTTTCCCAAGGAACCTCAGTGATGACAGTAGCTTCTTCGTCATCAAGAAGACCTTCGTTGTACTCTCTTCTAGACCGAGAATTCGAAAGAGTTTCACAAGCAGCCTGAAGAATTTGTCTTCTGCTGATTAAAGCGTCGTCACTGAAGCCGAACTGGGGCGGTTTCGAAACTCTAGCTTCGAATGCTCTTCTGATTCCATCAGTTAAGAAATGGGTCTCAGCTCCCAAAACCTAAATCGCACAAGGATTCATATTACATAGTGTAAAAACAACTGAAAAGAATGGGAGAAAGGAGTGAGCAAAAAGTACCTGGTAGAAATCGATGGGAATGGGAACGTGGCGTTCGGGACGATCAATAGATGGTGGCGGAGAGATGAGAGTGGCAGTAGCAGTGGCGACAGAGGAGGAGGAAGAGGAATCAGAGGTGAAATTGAAGTCAGAGAGAAGACGGTCAGCCCATCGGCTGGCGGAACAGACAGTGGTGGTGGTGTGGCTACGACGGAGCTTCGTCGCCGGTGGAAATCGGGATATGTGGAACGGGAAGAGGCCAATGCCAACGTGACACAGAGCTTCCATCGTGACTCTACCACAGACTTTGATATGTTTTCATTTTATTTGTTTTTGTTCATATACTGTAAGAGAAGGTTTGGTAATCTAGGGTTTATGGTAATGGTAGATTTTGACTGAGTGATAAAAGAATTCAGAGAAAATGGCAAAATCCACTCTGTTGATTGTATGTATTTAAGTCCTCTAATCTTGTGGAGTTTTCTTACTGCTAAGTTCGATTCAATTGGTTATATATAAGTGAAAAGTACAGTTTTTTTCTTCATTTTATTTTTCTTTATTTTATAGAATAAATGACAAAAATATATTTGAATATCTCTCAAACTTAAATCAAATGTTCAAATGTCCTCTCCTTTTTTCAACATTTATTTTTAATTGAAAAATATAAGCAAAAGACAAAAAAATTTGAGAGTTTAACATAATTACCGATCCAACCACAGAAAACCCACCCAAATCCAGTAAAATCGGGTTGACTCGATTGTATTTAAAAAAAAAATTAAAATCGAAATTAGGGCAAAAATAAAATCGAAATCGGCCATCTTCTTCCCCACGATCTCGAAATCGGCCCCTCTCCTCTTCCCCACGATCGACCACACTTTTCAACACTTGAAGTTCTTCACTCTCCTTCTTCTTTACATTCTAACTTCTTTACTCCTCTCCCTTTGCATTCAACTCGAAATCCTCTTCAACTCTCTTGTTGCGGCATCTCCCTCACCTCGAAATCGTTTTCTTCTTCTACAAATTCACCCGAAAATCAGCTTCAAATTCAACCCGGAAGATTGTTCATCGGTAAATCGAAGTAAAACTCCATAGAACTAAGTTAATAATTTTGAAATTTCATAAGAAAACTTTGTTTGTGTCGATTTGGATTAGATTTTATGAATTTCGGGTGTGCTAATTCGGTTGTTTTTTTGCAAGATGGCTCGAACAAAAAATGCTAATTACGGATGTGGAGAAAGTCTGAATGACGGAGGAGAAAATCTAGAAAGAAGGATTGTTGTAGCTGGATCTAGAGTTGTTTACGAAGATCCAACTGATTCTGAGCAGGAAGGAAACAGTTCGCGAACTGTTTCCGACAAAGATTCAACGGTACGTCTTGATTTTTAGTGGTAAAACTACGTAGAATTGAGTAAAACTGATATTCTTGGTAGTGATACTAGAAGAACTCGGTAAAACTATGTTGGAGATTGATGTTTTCTGGGTTAATAACACTAAGTGAAACTAGTAACACTAAGGAAAACTAGTAACACTAAGTGGAACTAGTAACACTAAAGAGAACTAGTAACACTTAGGTAAAACTATGTATTAAAATTGATAACTTTTGGATTAGTAACACTGAGTAAAACTAGTAACAGTAAAGGAAAATAGTAGTACTGGTAGTGCGAAGTAGAACTATGTTTCAAAAGTAGAATTAGTAACACTGCAATGACTCGGTAAAACTATGTATTAAAATTGATAATTTGTGTTTAGTAACACTGAGCAAAACTAGTAAGAATGAACAAACATAATAGTACTTGTAATACTCGGCAAAATTGTGTAGTAAATATATGTTTTTGAGGATAGTAACATTGGGTAAAACTAGGTAAAACTATATAGCGAAAATTGAATCTAAATTGTAACACTTGGTAACAATAGGTAAAACTATATAGCAAAAATTGAATCTAAATTGTAACACTTGGTAACACTGGGTAAAACTATATAGCGAAAATTGAATCTAAATTGTAACACTTGGTAACACTTGGTAAAACTGTATTTGTTTTGCAGGATTCTGGTGAGGAAACAGAGGCTTTACAGCCGATGCAAATGTATTTCCAGCCATCCGAGTACACAAAGAAAATTAAGATCCCCACGAGGTGTTACATCACTAAAGCGGTGGAGACGTTAGATAACTTGAAGTACCCCCTTCGAGTGGACGAAAAGAGGTGGTTTCACCGTCATCCACAATTCAAGCATTTTTTCCATATATCAAAAGATAAGAACCACAAAGTGATGGAATTGTGGATGCTCCTGGTTCGCACTGTGCGAACGGAAAGAAAAAGAGAAGCTTGGTTTCTCGTAAACGGTACTTCCATCCGGTATGTGATAAGAGAACACGCATTAATCTTTGGGCTAGACTGCCGGAATTATCCCGTGAACTACCAAAGTAGAGGTAGTATGGACTTTATTGAAAAGCATTTTGGAAGGGGTGCAAAGGTCAGATACGCAGATGTAAAGGAGAAGCTGAAGGGTATGAGACCTTCGCAAGATAGGTTGAAGATGGCTGTCTTATATTTTCTATCAAGCATTATTATAGGACAAACAAAGACGGGAGAAGATGCACCTGCCGTCGAGCCATTCTTCCAACGAGTTGTGAGCGATCTCGATCTCTGCAAGACATTTCCATGGGAGAGATTGTCTTTTGATCACATTATGCGAGAGATCTCGCATACAATGGATCATTTCCGAGGTGTGGTGAAGGGTACCCAGTGGACTATGCCCATATCTTGTACACCGTTGGAGGTAAATATCATTTTAATTATTGCTAAATTGTACTTGTTTTATATTTGAAACTAATAATATTTGTTTGTGTAGCTTCTAGCGTTTGAGGCTATTCCCGAGCTAAGGAAGAAATTATGGGAAGATGTTTCTGGTGCTGATAGCACGTGTCCTCGGATGTGCAAGACGAAGTTCAAGCGCAGTGCTATGAAGGGCTTCACGCTGGATGAGATCAACGAAACACTTGGTAGCACTAAGGTTAGTTTTCCGTAGTGTTACTATTTTATATTTTTAATATGTTAAACTAATGTTAAAATTTCTTTTTTTCAGGATATTGAGAGTATCTTGGTGGCATCTGCTGATGAAGAAGGACTACTTTCTGAAATCTATGAAGTAGAAGACGTTGAGGATAATGACGATGTCATTATCCGAAGTTGGACGACACGTCTACTTCATGACAAGAAACCGGTATTCTTCGAGGAAATATTTAACGAAGACGTGGCTTCGCTGAACCCGTGAATGCACCCGATGCACCTCATGCACCCCTTGCACCCCATACACCCCCTTGCTGAACAAATAGAGAATGCAACTAGTAATAATGCGCCCATTACCGCATTGGTAGAGCTCATGAAGAAGATGGAGGAGGGATTCAAAAAAGTCCATGAGAAAATAGAAAAATTGGATGAGAAAATAGAAAAATTGGATGAGAAAATAGAAAAAATGGATGAGAAAAATGATGGGGTATACACAAAGGTCGTATTCGTGGAAGAATACGTAAAAGATAAGTTAGAAACAACTAGGTTGTATGAAGAGATGTATCGCGGTGGTGTTGGAGAACACGAAACGGTAATATTAGGTGTTACTTAGTATTACAAACCTTTAATAATACTTAATTTAATTGCTTTTGAATTGTAGGATTTGCAGAGAAGTCCAAGGCAGGAGGATAGGCAAGAGGATAGGCAAGATGATGTGGACGAAGATAGGGCAGATGATAGGAACATTGATGCGGAGACGATAAATGTGTTTGTATAAAAAAAGTAATACTGAGTAATACTGCGTAACACTAATTATGTTGATTATAGTGTGAGAAGGACGGGGATGTGGAGAAAAGCGTTGAGAAAGGCGTGGAGAGAAGTCCAACAACGGATGATGATACAACCGTTGATATGGGAATGGTAAATATGTTTGCATTACTTAGATTCGAGTAAGAATTAATAATTTATATAGATATTGAGTATAACTATTTGTTTTGATTATAGGGTTCAAAGGACGGAGATGAAGCCATATACGGTGGAGAAGGTGATTTGGAGGCGGAAAGCGCTAAAATTCCAGAACCGACGGAGATACCAACCGAGGTTGCAAAAAAAAGAAGGCAACCGAGGATGCAACTGAGCGTACTATACAACGTACGTTCACTAGAAAGAGGAAAAGAAACCCTTCCGGTGCTGTGAAGACTCCATACACAAGGTGGCCAACGCGGAGAAGGAATGCTGATTGAGAAGATCATGGTTGATTGGTTTCGTAACTCTCTTGTTGTTATTTCGTAAAACTCGTATCATTTGGTAGAACTACGTAAAACTAATGTTGTTCTTTTTCAGACTTATTTGAAATTTAAAATTTAAAAATTATGGTTAATTGATTTTCATTATATTAAAATATTGTAGATTAATATAACTTTTACAAACTTTAAAACTTTCAAAAATTTTAAAAATTAATTTTTTTTTAAAAAAATTATATAAATCTTATAAATTAATAAATTCATACAAATATTCCAAATTTTTGAAATTTTAAAAAATAATTTTTTTGGCACTTTCTATTTTTGGCAACCGTCATTTTTTTTGTAGCCGTCATTTCCTTTTTTGGGAGCCGCCGATTTCAACTAGTTTTACAAAAGTTTTTAGTAATACGGATTTTGTACATAGTATTATTTTAGGGTGTTTTCGATTTAAATTAGTTTTACCAACTAAAAATTGAAGTTTTTTAGTTTTACATTAGTTTATAATCAGTTAAATTATGATTGTTATCATTTTGTATATTAATATTTATTGAAAGTTCTGTTATGTGTGTTTTCGTTTTGAAATGAGTGATTATGAGAAAGTGGTTATAAAAGTATAAGGTGTTTAGTGGAATATATTCTTCAAATACATTATTATGACGTGATTTTTAATTGTTGTATTGAACATATATTTTTGAGATTTTATAGTTCCTTATATAACAAAAATTGGTTTATGTTAACTTTTATGTTTGTTTTGTGATAAATTTGTGAAATCAAATTGAATTCATTATTTACAAGTTTTGAATAACAGTAATACGAGTGTTACGTAGTTTTACTTCATAGGTTGAGTAATACCAATGTTATCTAGTGTTCCGATATGATAGTAGTACAACCTAGTGTTACGTAGTTCTCCAAAACAGAAAGTTGTCTTTTACAAATGTTCACAAATAAGCATTACTACAAATAACGTAATGAAAAATACAATTACTCATACACTATTAGCGTTACCAAATAACCAATATGACAAATTCCGTCTTGGCACCTTTCTATTATTACTCCGTTTGCGGCGTTCTCTGGTAGATGGAAATCTCTTTAATCTCCTTCTTCCTTTTTTATTGTTATAGTTCGAAGGCATAATTTGCAATTCTTTGATGTAATCCGGGATATTCCACTCAAACTTATCCGGCACTACATAAATTGTCCTGCTATATGCTAGTGCCCACAACTCCACAGAATAATACTTTGAGCACAAATCATGAAAAACGATATCCCGTGCTCTATCTTCACGCTTCATGTATTCCATGACAGCGGCTGTTGCATGTACGCAAGGGTACTTGTCGATATCAAAACGTTTACAACTGCAAGTTTTCCTTATCAAATTCACCAAGTACGTCTTTCCATCACTTTCGTTCACAACGTAGTCTAACTCGAAACTGTTTAGCTCCATCAAAGTTAAGACAGATGCCTCTTTACATGTATTGTGAACTAAATTCTCCACAAAAGGCACTAGTTTGTGGTAGTCCGATCCAGAAACCGCATCTTTCCTATGCTTGTTAAACCATTCAGAGATTTTTGAGATAATCACATCAATCATGGGTAGTAAGGGATACTTCCTACAGTTCGAAAATGCACTGTTCAATGACTCCGCACAGTTACTTGTGTATATGTCGTACCTTTCGCCTGGGAAATAACACCTCGCCCAATGTTTAACATCAGCTGTTTCATCCAAATACTTCGCTGCAGAAGGATATCTAGACCTAAATTCACCATAAACCCGCATGAACTCAGCCTCTGTATATATCTTACAACACTCCATGAATTTCCAAGCAACTACGTCTTTGTTTACGTTAGAAACATGCCCTTTCACATTTTGAGACAAATGCCATATGCAATATCCATGATGCGCGTTTGGGTAAACTTTAGTAATTGTCTTGATGAGACTTGCATTTCTGTCACTGATAAATACCAAATCTGAAGAGTCGGGAACAACGATTTTCAGGCTTTCAAAAAACCATGTCCAACTTGCGTAGTTCTCGCCATCAAGTACCCCAAAGGCTATGGGATAGTGGTGACAATTAGGATCTTGAGCTGTCGCAAAAATTAGGACACCACCATATCCATTCTTAAGAAAAGTTGCATCCACCGTTATCACTTTCCTCATGCATTGAAACCCTTCGATGCAAGCTCCCAATGCGATAAATAGATATTTGAATTTTGTTGCTTCGTCCAATTTCACTCTTGTTAATGTACCATGATTAACCTTTTCCAACATATACAAATACTGGTACAAAACCTCATAACTTTCTGCTGGAGTACCACGAACATCAGTAAGAGCTTTCTTTATCCCTCTCCACGCTGTCGAATATGATACTTTCACACCAAATTTACCTTGAACGAGAGATACAAGACTTTTAGCAGTAGGGGTGTGTAATTGTCCTGGAAAATCTGCATGCAAAACATCTGCAACTAATCTTGGTGTGCCTTTTCTTTTACTGTTGCTTGTACTCGAACTAGCCCGAGAGCATGTATGCATGTTATTGTAAGTTCTAATCGAGAAATAATCTGACCTTCCAATCTTCCCAGCTCGTAAACGCCATTTACAGCTTTCTTGACGACATTATAAAACTAATCTTGTTTTGTCAGATTTTTTTATCGTAAAACTAAAACAATTCTGAAATGCGGCTCTGTCCACCAAATCTTGCAATGCATGCTTCGTTGTAAACTCTTGTCCGACCATAATATCCATACCGTCTTCCCATGCATCTATAAACTGACTATCATATGGAATCTCAACATAGTTATCATGCATATCTGAGCTATCAAACTCGTTACCCATATATGTACCATATCGTACATTCTCTCCATCTCTAGCACCATCCTCATCATTTTCGCCATCACGTTGTTCTACTCCACCTACGTAAGGTACAATGGCACATGCATTAATTTCCTCATCTATTGAATGCAAGACGTCATAGTTCACACCACACGAACTATCTCGGCCCACTTTTGCAAATTGCTCCAAGTAATGATCTGTTGTGATGACTTCCACGTACAAAATACATCTATGCTTCTCATTATCCATGGTATCTAGATAAACAGACACATCCTCATCATCGATAATAACTGATGGTATTTGAGCTCCCACTAACAATGGAATGTAACTCAATTTTAACTTCGTCCTACTTTCATCTGTCGCAATCTTCCTGCATATGCTAGCTTCTAACATCGCCAACGTTATATCCTTCGCACTTGTATTCTTAAACATTACAGCGTAGATACGACCTTTCGAATTCCATATATAATCATTTGAAACAAATTCCCCGTAGTCAAAATGTATGGTTACGTTCTTGCTCATTGTCTCCTACAGAAGAATATATAAAAAAAGTTAGCAAGTTCATTCAGTAATACTAGTTCTACTAGTAATACATTTTTATCTACCAAATATTCATTACGATTCTATCTATTAACTACCAATGAAAAGTTTTACTACACCTACAACTTATGGATATACATTCAATGTGCATATAAAATTGATGACTTCTCAAATTTAGTTAATATCTTCGATTACATATTCCCTTTAGTAATACCAGTTCTACTAGTTTTACTTTTTTTTGTAATACTTGTTAAATACTATCATCAGTAATACCAATTTTATTAGTTTTACTTTCTTCATCAGTAATACCAATGTTACTAGTTTTATTTTCCTTTTTAGTAATACTAATTCTATTAGTTTTACTTTTCTCATCAGTAATACTAGTGTTAGTAGTTTTACTTGTTCTAGTAGTTTTACTATCTTCATCCCGTAAGTTCTACTAATACCCAGTTCTACTTAGTTCTCCTACGACTGTACAATGATTTTGGCCTCAAATCTTTCTTAATTTCAACCGATTCGCTACAATTCAACATCCACAATACATCCCATACTAATGCGTTCGAGATCGACCCATACAACATAGATATAACTTCAATATAGATCAAAATAGTGGTTTTTATCCTAAATTTACAAATAATTCCTATTATCACAAATCCTTAATGTAAACCTTAATTTAAGTTTGTTGAAGATCGTGGCAGCGTCGACGGCGAGCTGGATGATCGATTCAGCGGTGCTGGAGGAGAAAGGGAGAAGGAACGTGTCGGCGTTGATGGTGGCCGTCTTCGTTCCATGGTCGATCGTGGGAAAGAGGAGAGATGAGAGGAGAGAGAAAGTGTGAGAGGAGAGAGAAAATCACGAGAAGAGAGAAAATGGCAAGGAGAGAGAAATTTTTGATTTTATTATTTTTTTTAATTAATGAATAGAATTTCATTAAGGGTATTTTAGGAATAACACATTTATGAGTGTATGTAGATTAAATGAGGATATGAGTGTTTTTTTTTTATAAATTAAGAGTATTTGAGATGTTGCCTCAATATATATGGAACAATGAAAAAGAAAAAAGTACTAAGAAACAAAGATAAAACATTAGAAGAAAACTAAACTTTAAAAAAGTACTAAGAAAAGGTCCCGTTTTTTATTTTGATGTTCAAAGGCTTCACTCGGAAATATAGATATTTCACCTCATCCGGAGAGGAAATTGATGTTCTCAGCAGTGGCAGCGAGTGGAGCGATGTCTGTTTGGAATCCTCCACATTTTTCTCCTAATAATGTGGCTTTAATCCCTTTTCAATAGTCCCTCTAATTCTTTGGTTGGCTCAACGGTTTTTAGAATTGGCTTCTCCAAACTGATTTCTCCGAAGGTAAACCTAAGAAAGCATCGGCAAGAAAAAGTCATATAAATCAAAAAGAAAATTTAGAAAATTTAGAAATGGTTAGACGATTAGGAACTAATCTAGAAATTTACCTTAACCTTGAAAAATAGTTTTAACCCAATCTAAAAGATGATAAAAGATGAATAATCACTTCTACGAACTTGGGAGAAAGTGAGATCGATCGTTAATGGTGAAAGAGGGGAGAGGAGAGAGATGAATAGAAAGAATAATTTTATGATTAATTCTCTAGTACTGCCCATAGTTCTGACATAAAAGAAGATCTTCTCTAACGGTGCTCACGTGTGCACACATGATGGAAGATAGAAATCTTAGTTTTAACAATAAACCAAAAATGACATTAACCGAAAAATATTAAAGCAAATGTGATTGAGAAATTTAAACCGAGGAATTGACGAGCAAGCATCATGTTGCAATACTCCCTCCTTCAGAGCATCGTTGGCCTCAAAGATAAAATTGAGGATATTTGGAGATGAAGTCTTGATAGAACTCCCACGTGGCTTGTTCCGGAGGGTAACCTTTCCATTTTACGAGAATCTTTGTTGTGACAGCGTTGCGATGTTTAACCATGCACTTGTCCAGCACTGATTATGGTTCTTTAGAGTTGCCGATGTCCATGAGATATTGGGGAAGGGTGGTTGTTGAGCCGTTTGGATTTGGACACAATTTGAGCTGGCTTACATGAAACACATTGTGCATTGCCGATTCCGAGGGAAGGTCCAGTTTGTAAGCAACCATGCCTACATGATCGGTGATGCGGAAAAGACCAAAATAACGTGGTGGAAGCTTGTTCAGGATGTTGCGCGGCCGGAGGGAATGCTGCCGATATGGCTGCAGCTTCAAAAAGACATAATCTCCCATCGTAAATTCTCGCAATGAACGACGAGAATTTTCAGATTGCCGCATCCTGTTTTGAGCTCTCAAAAGATGAAGTTTCAACATCTGAATAACTGCTTCTCATTTCTACAAGTCGCGGTCAAGCGAATGAGAAGAACTCTCACCCGACAAGTAGGGGAGGTGCAACGGGGGAGAGGCTAGCCGTAGATGATTTCATAAGGTGATCAATGAATGGTCGAATGATACGTGGTGTTATTCCACCATTCAGCTAGGGGAAGCCATTTAGACCAAGTGTGGGGTGCATCAGCGGTCATGCAGTGCAGATAAGTCTCAAATGTCTTGTTTGTTACCTCAGTTTGGTTGTCGGTTTGAGAGTGATATGCTGAAGAATACTTGAGATCAATTCCCTAAACCCGGAATAATTCCTTCCAATTTTTTCGCTGAGAAAAGTTGGATCGCGGTCGCTTACAATTTCACGACGCATACCGTGAAGTTTAAATACATTGTCCAAATATAGTTGTGCTACATCAATCGCCGTGTAAGGATGCGAGAGAGCGCGAAACATTTTTACTAAGACGATCAATAACCACAAATATGTAATGTTTACCGGATGAAGGGAGCAAACCTTCCATAAAATCCAAGCTGATCGATTCCCACACCCCATTTGGAACCGGTAGAGGTTGTAGAAGACCCGGTTTGGCCGATTGATCATATATGTTACGTTGGCAAGTGTTACAATTGCAGATATATTGCTGGACTTCACGATTCATTTTCGGCCAGTATAAGAGTGAATTGAGCCGGTGTAATGTGGCATCTCTGCCCGAATGACCACCTTTGGAAGAATCATGCATCCATTTCAGAATTTGTAATTTGATTTCTGCATCATTTCCCACTACTAATTTCTCTTTTCGGTGCAATTCTCCATTTGTATAGGTGAAGTTGGGATGAGAGGAGTTATTTGCTGAAAGTTCAAAAATGATCTTTTGGAGTTGGGGATCCGAGAGCCAGAGTAATTTTAGAATCAAGTGCTGGAATACCCCTTTCTTTTAAATCAAATGCTCAAATCTCCCCTCCATTTTTCAACATTTATTTTTAATTGAAAAATGTAAGCAAAAGACAAAAAAACCTGAGAGTTGAACATAATTACCGATCCAACCACAGAAAACCCACCCGAACCCAGTTAAATCAGGTTGACCCGGTTTAATTAAAAAAAAAATAAAAAAAAATAAAAATCGAAATTAGGGCAAAATTAAACTGAAAATCGGTCCCATTTCTTCCCCACGTTCGCGAAAATCACCCGAGCCCCCTCTCCTCTTCCCCCACGATCGCGAAATCGCCCCCCTTTCTTCTTCCCCACGATCGACCACACTTTTCATCACTCTCCCTCTTCTTTGCATTCTAAGTTCTTCACTCCTTGTTGCGGCATCTCCTTCAACTCGAAATCCTCTTCAACGTGCGGCATCTCCTTCACCTCGAAATCGTTTTCTTCTTCTACAAATTCACCCAAAAATCAGCTTGAAATTCAACCCGGAAGATTGTTCATCGGTAAATCGAAGTAAAACTCCGTAGAACTAAGTTAATAATTTTGAAATTTCATAAGAAAACTTTGTTTGTGTCGATTTCGATTAGGTTTTATGAATTTTGGGTGTGCTAATTCGGTTGTTTTTTTGCAGGATGGCTCGAACAAAAAATGCTAATTACGGACGTGGAGAAAGTCCGAATGACGGAGGAGAAAATCTAGAAAGAAGGATTGTTGTAGCTGGATCTAGAGTTGTTTACGAAGATCCAACTGATTCTGAGCAGGAAGGAAACAGTTCGCGAACTGTTTCCGACAAAGATTCAACGGTACGTCTTGATTTTTAGTGGTAGAACTACGTAGAATTGAGTAAAACTGATATTCTTGGTAGTGATACTAGAAGAACTCGGTAAAACTATGTTGGAGATTGATGTTTTCTGGGTTAATAACACTAAGTGGAACTAGTAACACTAAGGAACACTAGTAACACTAAGTGGAACTAGTAACACTAAAGAGAACTAGTAACACTTAAGTAAAACTGCAATGACTCGGTAAAACTATGTATTAAACTTGATAATTTGTGTTTAGTAACACTGAGCAAAACTAGTAAGAATGAACAAACATAATAGTACTTGTAATACTCGGCAAAATTGAATCTAAATTGTAACACTAGGTAACACTGGGTAAAACTATATAGCGAAAATTGAATATAAATTGTAACACTCGGTAACACTGGGTAAAACTAATTAGCAAAAATTGAATATAAATTGTAACACTAAGTAACACTGGGTAAAACTATATAGCAAAAATTGAATCTAAATTGTAACACTTGGTAACACTGGGTAAAACTGTATTTGTTTTGCAGGATTCTGGTGAGGAAACAGAAGCTTTACAGCCGATGCAAATGTATTTCCAGCCATCCGAGTACACAAAGAAAATTAAGATCCCCACGAGGTGTTACATCACTGAAGCGGTGGAGACGTTAGATAACTTGAAGTACCCCCTTCGAGTGGACGAAAAGAGGTGGTTTCACCGTCATCCACAATTCAAGCATTTTTTCCATATATCAAAAGATAAGAACCACAAAGTGATGGGATTGTGGATGCTCCTGGTTCGCACTGTGCGAACGGAAAGAAAAAGAGAAGCTTGGTTTCTCGTAAACGGTACTCCTATCCGGTATGGGATAAGAGAACACGCATTAATCTCCGGGCTGGACTGCCGGAATTATCCCGTGAACTACCAAAGTAGAGGTAGTATGGACTTTATTGAAAAGCATTTCGGAAGGGGTGCAAAGGTCAGATACGCAGATGTAAAGGAGAAGCTGAAGGGTATGAGACCATCGCAAGATAGGTTGAAGATGGCTGTCTTATATTTTCTATCAAGCATTATTATAGGACAGACAAAGACGGGAGAAGATGCACCTGCCGTCGAGCCATTCTTCCAACGAGCTGTGAGCGATCTCGATCTCTGCAAGACATTTCCATGGGGGAGATTGTCTTTTGATCACATTATGCGAGAGATCTCGCATACAATGGATCATTTCCGAGGTGTGGTGAAGGGTACCCAGTGGACTATGCCCATATTTTGTACACCATTGGAGGTAAATATCATTTTAATTATTGCTAAATTGTACTTGTTTTATATTTGAAACTAATAATATTGGTTTGTGTAGCTTCTAGCGTTTGAGGCTAGGAAGAAATTCCGGGAAGATGTTTCTGGTGCTGATAGCACGTGTCCTCGGATGTGCAAGACGAAGTTCAAGTGCAGTGCTATGAAGGGCTTCACGCTGGATGAGATCAACGAATCACTTGGTAGCACTAAGGTTAGTTTTCCGTAGTGTTACTATTTTTTTTTTTTATTATGTTAAACTAATGTTCACATTTCTTTTTTTCAGTTTTATTGAGAGTATCTTGGTGGCATCTGCTGATGAAGAAGGACTACTTTCTGAAATCTATGAAGTAGAAGACGTTGAGGATAATGACGATGTCATTATCCGAAGTTGGACGAAACGTCTACTTCATGACAAGAAACCGGTATTCTTCGAGGAAATATTCAACGAAGACGTGGCTTCGCAAGCAGAACCCGTGAATGCACCCGATGCACCCCTTGCACCCCATACACCCATTGCTGAACAAATGGAGAATGCAGCTAGTGATAATGCGCCGATGACCGCATTTGTAGAGCTCATGAAGAAGATGGAGGAGGGATTCAAAAAAGTCCATGAGGAAATAGGGAAATTGAATGAGAAAAATGCTGAGGTATACACAAAGGTCGTATTCCTGGAAGAATACGTAAAAGACAAGTTAGAAACAACGAGGTTGTATGAAGAGATGTATCGCGGTGGTGTTGGAGAACACGAAACGGTAATATTAGGTGTTACTTAGTATTACAAACCTTTAATAATACTTAATTTAATTGCTTTTGAATTGTAGGATTTGCAGAGAAGTCCAAGGCAGGAGGATAGGCAAGAGGATAGGCAGGATGATGTGGACGAAGATAGGGCAGATGATAGGAACATTGATGCGGAGACGGTAAATGTGTTTGTATAAAAAAAGTAATACTGAGTAATACTGCGTAACACTAATTATGTTGATTATAGTGTGAGAAGGACGGGGATGTGGAGAAAAGCGTTGAGAAAGGCGTGGAGAGAAGTCCAACAACGGATGATGATACAACCGTTGATATTGGAATGGTAAATATGTTTGCATTACTTAGATTCGAATAAGAATTAATAATTTATATATATATTAAGTATAACTATTTGTTTTGATTATAGGGTTCAAAGGACGGAGATGAAGCCATATGCGGTGGAAAAGGTGATTTGGAGGTGGAAAGCGCTAAAATTCCAGAACCGAAGGAGATACCAACCGAGGATGCAACCAAGGATGCAACCGAGGATGCAACCAAGGATGCAACCGAGGATGCAACCAAGGATGCAACCGAGGATGCAACCGAGGAGCATACTATACAACGTACGTTCACTAGAAAGAGGAAAAGAAACCCTTCCGGTGCTGTGAAGACTCCTTACACAAGGTGGCCAACGTGGAGAAGGAATGCTGATTGAGAAGATCATGGTTGAGAAGATCATGGTTGATTGATTTCGTAACTCTCTTGTTATTTTGTAAAACTCGTATCATTTAGTAGAACTACGTAAAACTAATGTTGTACTTTTTCAAACTTGTTTGAAATTTAAAAATTTAAAAAGTATGGTTGATTAAAATTTAAAAATTTAAAATGTTGTAGATTAATATAATTTTTACAAACTTTAAAACTTTCGAATATTTTAAAAATTAAGTTTTCTTAAAAAAAAAATATAAAAAAAAATTAATTTTAAAAAATTCATACAAATATTCCAAATTTTTGAAATTTAAAAAAAAAAATTTTTTTTTGGCACTTTCTATTTTTGGCAACCGTCATTTTTTTTTGTAGCCGTCATTTCCTTTTTTGGGAGCCGCCGATTTCAACTAGTTTTACAGAAGTTTTTAGTAATACGGATTTTGTACATAGTGTTATTTTAGGGTGTTTTCGATTTAAATTAGTTTTACCAACTAAAAATTGAAGTTTTTTAGTTTTACATTAGTTTATAATCAGTTAAATTATGATTGTTAGCATTTTGTATATTAATATTTATTGAAAGTTCTGTTATGTGTGTTTTCGTTTTGAAATGAGTGATTATGAGAGAGTGGTTATAAAAGTATAAGGTGTTTAGTGGAATATGTTCTTCAAATACTTATTATGACTTGATTTTTAATTGTTTTATTGAATACATATTTTTGAGATTTTATAGTTCCTTATATAACAAAAATTGGTTTATGTTAACTTTTATGTTTGTTTTGTGATATATTCGTGAAATCAAATTGAATTCATTATTTACAAGTTTTGAATAACAGTAATACGAGTGTTACGTAGTTTTACTTCATAGGTTGAGTAATATCAGTGTTACCTAGTGTTCCGATATGATAGTAGTACAACCTAGTGTTACGTAGTTCTCCAAAACAGAAAGTTGTCTTTTACAAATGTTCAGCAATAAGCATTACTACAAATATCGTAATGAAAAATACAATTACTCATACACTATAAGCGTTACCAAATAACCAATATGACAAATTCCGTCTTGGCACCCTTCTATTATTAGTCCGTTTGCGGCGTTCTCCGATAGATGGAAATCTCTTTAATCTCCTTCTTCCTTTTTTATTGTTATAGTTCGGAGGCATAATTTGCAATTCTTTGATGTAATCCGGGATATTCCACTCAAACTTATCCGGCACTACATAAATTGTCCTGCTATATGCTAGTGCCCACAACTCCACGGAATAATACTTTGAGCACAAATCATGAAAAACGATATCCCGTGCTCTATCTTCACGCTTCATGTATTCCATGACAGCGGCTGTTGCATGTACGCAAGGGTACTTGTCGATATCAAAACGTTTACAACTGCAAGTTTTCCTTATCAAATTCACCAAGTACGTCTTTCCATCACTTCCGTTCACAACATACTCTAACTCGAAACTGTTTAGCTCCGTCAAAGTTAAGACAGCTGCCTCTTTACATGTATTGTGAACTAAATTCTCCACAAAAGGCACTAGTTTGTGGTAGTCCGATCCAGAAACCGCATCTTTCCTATGCTTGTTAAATCATTCAGAGATTTTTGAGATAATCACATCAATCATGGGTAGTAAGGGATACTTCATACAGTTCGAAAATGCACTGTTCAATGACTCCGCACAGTTACTTGTGTATATGTCGTACCTTTCGCCTGGGAAATAACACCTCGCCCAATGTTTAACATCAGCTGTTTCATCCAAATACTTGGCTGCAGAAGGATATCTAGTCCTAAATTCACCATAAACCCGCATGAACTCAGCCTCTGTATATATCTTACAACACTCCATGAATTTTCAAGCAACTACGTCTTTGTTTACGTTGGAAACGTGCCCTTTCACATTTTGAGACAAATGCCATATGCAATATCCATGATGCGCGTTCGGGTAAACTTCAGTAATTGTCTTGATGAGACTTGCATTTCTGTCACTGATAAATACCAAATCTGAAGAGTCGGGAACAACGATTTTCAGGCTTTCAAAAAACCATGTCCAACTTGCGTAGTTCTCGCCATCAAGTACCCCAAAGGCTATGGGATAGTGGTGACAATTAGGATCTTGAGCTGTCGCAAAAATTAGGACACCACCATATCCATTCTTAAGAAAAGTTGCATCCACCGTTATCACTTTCCTCATGCATTGAAACCCTTCGATGCAAGCTCCCAATGCGATAAATAGATATTTGAATTTTGTTGCTTCGTCCAATTTCACTCTTGTTAATGTACCATGATTAACCTTTTCCAACATATACAAATACTGGTACAAAACCTCATAACTTTCTGCTGGAGTACCACGAACATCAGTAAGAGCTTTCTTTATCCCTCTCCACGCTATCGAATATGATACTTTCACACCAAATTTACCTTGAACGAGAGATACAAGACTTTTAGCAGTAGGGGTGTGCAATTGTCCTGGAAAATCTGCATGCAAAATATCTGCAACTAATCTTGGTGTGCCTTTTCTTTTACTCGAACTAGCCCGAGAGCATGTATGCATGTTGTTGTAAGTTCTAATCGAGAAATAATCTGACCTTCCAATCTTCGCAGCTCGTAAACGCCATTTACAACTTTCTTGACGACATTGTAAAACTAATCTTGTTTTGTCAGATTTTTTTATCCTAAAACTAAAACAATTCTGAAATGCGGCTCTGTCCACCAAATCTTGCAATGCATGCTTCGTTGTAAACTCTTGTCCGACCACAATACCCATACCGTCTTCCCATGCATCTATAAACTGACTATCATATGGAATCTCAACATAGTTATCATGCTTAGCTGAGCTATCAAACTCGTTACCCATATATGTACCATATCGTACATTCTCTCCATCTCTAGTACCATCCTCATCATTTTCGCCATCACATTGTTCTGCTCCACCTACGTAAGGTACAATGGCACATGCATTAATTTCCTCATCTATTGAATGCAAGACGTCATAGTTCACACCACACGAACTATCTCGGCCCACTTTTGCAAATTGCTCCAAGTAATGATCTGTTGTGATGACTTCCACGTACAAAATACATCTATGCTTCTCATTATCCATGGTATCTAGATAAACAGACACATCCTCATCATCGATAATAACTGATGGTATTTGAGCTCCCACTAACAATGGAATGTAACTCAATTTTAACTTCGTCCTACTTTCATCTGTCGCAATCTTCCTGCATATGCTAGCTTCTAACATCGCCAACGTTATATCCTTCGCACTTGTATTCTTAAACATTACAGCGTAGATACGACCTTTCGAATTCCATATATAATCATTTGAAACAAATTCCCCGTAGTCAAAATGTATGGTTACGTTCTTGCTCATTGTCTCCTACAGAAGAATATATAAAAAAAGTTAGCAAGTTCATTCAGTAATACTAGTTCTACTAGTAATACATTTTTATCTACCAAATATTCATTACCAGATTCCCTTTAGTAATACCAGTTCTACTAGTTTTACTTTTTTTTTTGTAATACTTGTTTCATACTGTCGTCAGTAATACCAGTTTTACTAGTTTTACTTTCCTCATCAGTAATACCAGTGTTACTAGTTTTATTTTTCTTTTTAGTAATACTAGTTCTACTAGTTTTACTTTCCTCATCAGTAATACTAGTGTTAGTAGTTTTACTTGTTCTAGTAGTTTTACTATCTTCATCCCGTAAGTTCTAGTAATACCCAGTTCTACTTAGTTCTCCTACGACTGTACAATGATTTTGGCCTCAAATCTTTCTTAATTCCAAACAATTCGCTAAAATTCAACATCCACAATACATCCCATAGTAATGCGTTCGAGATCGGCCCATACAACATAGATATAACTTCAATGTGGATCAAAATAGTGGTTTTTATCCTAAATTTACAAATAAATCATTTTTGCACAAATCCTTAATGTAAACCTTAATTTAAGTTTGTTGAAGATCGTGGCAGCGTCGACGGCGAGCTGGATGATCGATTCAGTGGTGCTGGAGGAGAAAGGGAGAAGGAACGTGGCGGCGTTGATGGTGGCCGTCTTCTTTCCGTCGTCGATCGTGGGAAAGAGGAGAGATGAGAGGAGAGATGAGAGGAGAGAGAAAGTGTGAGAGGAGAGAGAAAATCGCGAGGAGAGAGAAAATGGTGAGGAGAGAGAAAGTTTCAATTTTAATTTTTTTTTTTAATTATTGAGTAGAATTTCATTAAGGGTATTTTAGGAATAACACATTTATGGGGGTATGTAGATTAAATGAGGGTATGAGTGTTTGTTTTTTATAAATTAGGGGCATTTGAGACGTTGCCTCGTAATTTTAGGGCGTCATAGAGACCATGGTGAGCTTGAGAAAGCATTATATGAAGGAGTTGGGAGCCTGAAACACGTGACAAAGCATCGGCGGCAACATTCTCCTTTCCCCTTTTATATTCAATCTTAAAATCATAATCTATGAGCTTTGAGATCCACATGTGCTGAAATGGAGTGGTTACCTTATGTTCGATCAAGTATTTGAGACTCTTTTGATCGGTTTTGATGATGAACCGACGATGAGCTAGATAGGCATTCCAATGCTGTAATGCGTGAACCACGACCAATAGTTCTTTTTTTAAACTGAAAGGTGTTGATGACGAGGACCGAAAGCCCGGCTGATGTATCCAATAGGGTGATTGTCTTGCATTAGCACTGCTCTTATTCCCGTGTTTGAAGCATATTTCTCAACAACAAACTGTTAATTAAAATCGGGCAAAGCTAGAATCGGAGTTGTAAATAGTGCTAATTTGAGAGCTTGAAAAGCTGCGCCTTCTCCCCCAAGAAAATCCCTCTTTTTGAGGAGAGTAGTGAGAGGACGCGATAAGATGTTGTATCCTTGGATGAAACGCTGGTAGTAGTTCGACAAACCAAGAAAACTGCGGAGTTGTTTTTGTGATGTTGGAGTTACCCAGTTCCGAATCACCTCAATTTTGCGCGAATCAGTACTCACTCCTGATGCAAAAATATAGTGACCGAGGTAGTCAATTGTGGTGGCGCCAAATGTGCATTTAGAGGACTTGAGATACAGCTGATGTTGCCATAAAATATCGAAAGCTTCCTCAAGATGCATTAAGTGATCGGACGAGTAGTTGTTGTAGATCAGTATATCGTCAAAAAATACCAGCAAGAACTTCCGAGCAATTGGGCGAAAGACATGGTTCATCAAGCTTTGGAATGTACAAGGTGCATTCGTGAGTCCAAAAGGCCTTACGGGGTACTCGTAATGGTAAGAGTGTGTCTTGAAAGCCATTTTGTAGATTTCATCAGGTGACATGCGCAATTGATGAAATCCAGCCCAGAGATCTAACTTGGAGAAGTAGATTGCCCCGCCGAATTCATCTGGCAAATCCTCTAGTAGCGGAATCAGATATTTGTCCTTAATAATTTGCTTATTGAGGCCTCTATAGTCAATGCATAGTCGCCAACATCCATATTTCTTTTTAACAAGGACTATGGGCGAAGCATAAGAACTGGTACTTTGTTGAATTATGCCTTAAGCAAGCATTTCATTGATCATAGTATCAATGGTTGTTTTTTGAAGAGTAGAGTACCACCATGGACGTAGGTTAACCGGGTTGGAACCGACTTCAACAGGAATCCGATGGTGAAAACCAACCCGGAATGGTGGTAAGGTTGTTGGTTTCGCAAATAGGTCGCGATAGCGATGGAGAAGCTGTTATAAATCGTGATTATCAACTGTTGAACCACCGCTAGTTGCAATGTGAGAAAAGACATTGGCGGACGGTCGAGTGCTGTCGAAATCGGATGTGGCAATTTGAGGGCCATTCAACATCAACTTGTTCAAACTACTCCTTTTAACCAACTTGTGACTGATTTTCGTGGAGCCGCGAAGAACATGCTTGGTGCCATGTAGGTGGAATTCCATTATGAGATTGGGGAAATCCCACCATATTGGTCCCAAAGTAGAGAGCCATTGCACACCAAGTATGAAGTCGCAATCCACGGGAAGTGTGCGAACATCCGTAGTAAAGGTGTATCCCTGCAATCGCCAAGAAAACTCACTATATTTGTATTTGGTGAGCATTGAGATTCCATTACCCGCGGTAACACACATTGGTTTCACCGTTTCCAGCAAATAACCGAGTTCTTTCGCGAGGAAAAAGTCGATGAAGTTGTGAGTACTTCGTGGATCGATGAGAATGTGGAGTTTCCGTTTGCCGTATTGATCCACTACTTTCATGCAATTGAAAGTTGTGGAGCCATTGAGGGCATTTACAAAAATGGTAGGAGCCTTTTCTGTAAGTTCCTCATCAGTAACAACCGTTGGAGTCTTAGTAGGCGCCTCATACTCCGAGAAATCGTCTTAATCGTCAACCTCCCATGATAAAAATCTGGGAGTGAAGATGGTTAAGATGGTGACCCGAGGAATAAGGTTCCTCGTAAAACATGCAAAGCCCCTTAGCTTGGCGATCCTGCATCTCTTGGTAAGTTAATTTGTGGGTTGGTTTATCGGGTAAGGTTTTAGGAAAGATTGGTTTATGGGTCGGTTTGGATGGGTCGGGTAATGGGAGGATAGGAGTAGAGGAAATGGGTTTAGTGTAAGGGGATATTGGTTTGGGGTATGGATTGAAGGGAGGTCTATTGGGTTTCGAAGGTATGTGGAGTAGAGAAGACTCGTGTAATTTGGCTATATGGACAGCATATGTGACGGAGTTTTGATGTAAATTGATGGGCATGGAAAGCGAGGTGTGGGTTGAGGTTTGTGAGAAAAATGCTCAAGGCGTGGTGTTCGGGAAGGGATAAACGGGTCATGGTGGATTTAAATTTTTCGAGATATGTTTCAACCGAATTGCCACCTTGCTTCAAGTTAACGAGCTAACGAGCTCCAGCAATGGATTGTCATAGAGTTCGCTGAAGCGATCCAAAAGGGCGCTAACATATTCCGGCCAGGAGGAAAAATGTGGCATAACGATTTGCGAGATAATTATGGTGCCATTGAAAGGCTTTCCCGTCCAGGTGGATAGAGGCTAGCCGAACTTTCGTTTCAGGTGGAGTGTTGTCGAGCATGAAAAATTGCTCGCAACGGTAAAGCCACTCCCGAAACGAGGTGCCATCAAAAGTGAGAAAACCCACTTTAGATAAGCGGGAGAACATACCATTGGGAAGGGGAAAGTTGGAGGCAGGGGAGGGTGGAGTTTCTGTTGTAAGGGTGAAAGGTGGGATTGTGTTGATCGGGTTGTTCAAGGAGGCGAGCGAGAGCAGGAGATGGAGCTGAGGCAGACAAGGAAACGTAGTTTGGTTCAGCTACCATATTTTGTGCGATCTACCCCTTTAGAGAGAAGAGCTTTGCGATCAGTGGTTCTATTCCGGCGAACTGTTAGTTTAGCTCTGATCTGAGTTCGGAACGAAGATCCGAAGCTAGCGATTCCATTCGTTGGTTTTGCTCATCATTTTGCCTTATTTGTTGGAAACGAAGCTCCTCAAACTATTTGTTTAGCTCAAACAAGGAATGTTGCCTTGTCACCATGATCGGTGGTCTTTAGAGAAACGAGAGCGCTCTGATACCAAGAAAACTGAAAATCTTTAGACGATTAGGAACTAATGTAGAAGCTTATCTTAAGCTTGAAGAATAGTTTTAACCCAGTCTAGGAGATGATAAAAGATGAATAATCACCTCTAAGAGCTTGGGAGAAATGGAGATCGATCATTAATGGTGAAAGAGGGGAGAGGAGAGAGATGAACACAAGTAATAATTTTCTGATTAATTGTACAGGACTGGCCGTAGGCCTTACATAAAGGAAGATCTTCTCTAACGGTGCTCACATGTGCCACGTGATGAAAGAGAGAAATCTTAGTTTTTTAACAGTTAACCAAAAATGACATTAAATCAAAAAATATTAAAGCAAATGTGATTGAGAAATTTAAACCGAGGAATCGACGAGCAAGCATCCTGTTGCATCCTCACACGAAGTGTTTGTCAAAAGCCCTGGGTTAAATGTGGGAGTTATAAGTAAAAGAAAAACAAAGAATGAGGAAGAAGTTATTGATAAGCAAGGTAAGCTGTTCAGAACTAAGATGGCCCCAAAGTAGGGGCCGTCCAATGCCTAATGAGTATAATCAGTTGGAATTGTCAAAGATTGGGTCGGGATCAAGAATTGATAATTCCAAGACTCAAGAAATTACGTAGGAAGTATTTCCCTGAGATTTTTTTCATTATGGAAATTATGCACAGTCAGAATGTTTTAGTAGATATCCAGGTTTGGTTAGACTATGATAGGATATGTACAGTAGAACCGGTTGGAAAGTGTGGTGGGTTAGCATTGTTTTGGAAAGCAAATGTGGAGATAAAGATTTTGTTCATGGACAAACATTTGATGAATTTTGAGATTCAATTTGGGAAGTCCAGTTTTTTTGTATCGTGTATATATGGTGCATTTTGTAGTAAAAATAAGGGTTTGGTTTGTGAATAAGGTTGATGAGAATTGAAGTTGACAGATTTCAAAGTTGGTGTATGGTAGGGAACTTCAACAAAATACTACACAATGGAGAAAATCAAGGTGGCCCTAGAAGAGCATACTCTTCTTTTGTTCCCTTCTCAGATATGCTTAGAACTTGTGATATTGCAGAACTTCCTTCTTTGGGAAATGGATTCACATGATACAAAAAATGGATACAATACAAATTGGATAGAGGTTTTGGCAATCAAGTTTTGCTAGAAATGCGAGGCTCGAATCACAGATCTGTTTTGGTAAGTTTGCTAGCATCTAGAGAAATCTATTGAGGTAGATTCTGGTTTGATAAAAGATTCATTGATAAAAAATATTAACGCTTTGATTGTACGAGTCTAGGTGGGATATCAAGAAAGGATGTCTCAAGCAATTTCGACAAAAGTAAGAGTTATCCGCAAAGCTCTAGAGACGTGGAAAAAACAAATAGCTTGAACACGGTAGATAAAATTTCGTAACTACAAGGAGTGTTGGAAGTAGAGCAATCAGCCATGTACCCATGCCATGGTCATGTTGGTTGGTTGAAGAAACAAATTATAAAATCTTACCGAGAAGAAGAAACTTTTTGGAAGCAATACAGCAGAGTAAGATGGTTGAGAGAAGACGACAAAAATACTTCATTCTTCCAAGCTTCGTAAGAGCAAACAGGGTTAAGAAATGAATTGAATGTTTGACTGACATCAATGGCAACAACCAATCAGCAGAGACATCTAAAGAAGAGATTGTAATTGGGTACTTTCAAAACCTTTTTTCATCTACTAGACTCGGTAATTTTGCAGAAATCTTTCATGGTTTTAGTGCCAAGGTTACAAATAATATGAATGTTAATCTGATAAAATCAACTTCTAAGGAAGAGATTGAGGAACCAGTATTCTCTATTAGCCCTACAAGTGCCCCAGGTCCAGACGTAATGACAGGTCTTTTCTATCAAAAAATTTGGGATGTTGTTGAGACCAAGTAATTCTTGAGATCACACAATTTTTTGATTCGGGTTTAATGCAAAAGGAATGGAATTATACGCATATTTGTCTGCTTCCAAAATTAGAAAATCCCTCTCTAATTCAAGATCTCAGATCGATCAGCTTGTGTAATGTATTATATAAAATTGTATCCAAGATTCTGGTCATGAGATAAACCCTTTTTGCAAGATTTAATCTCGCCAAATTAGTCTGCCTTCGTGTCGGAGAAGTTGATTTCTGACAATATCTTAGTGGCCCATGACTTAATCACCCTCGAATATCTAAAGACTAGATTCATACCCACGCCATGCGTGGAGAAAAATATTCGAAAATTATATTTTATTAGTAAATATAAATTAAATATTTATATAATTTTAAATTTTATTTAAAATTATTTTTAATATTAATTTTTGTATATACAAATTAAGAAAAGAAAAATAATTATTTTTTACGAACTTAATAGTATTTTTTTGTTAGTTTAATAAAATATATTAATTATATAACCAAATTAATAACAATGATATACTTGTAATTATTCTAAGAAGTTAAACTCATTTATATATTTATTTGAAATTTATTTTAGTAATAACACGTCAGCATGATATTTTTGTTAATAACACGTCAGAGTAAAGTTATTTTATTAAAATATTTCTCAAATAATGTATTAGGAATTGTGGTAGTAACTTAAATCTATTTATATTTATTTGAAATTATTTATAAATTAACGTATAAAAAATTTAAAGAAATAAAAAGTATTGTTTTTGCAAATGTAATAGTATTTTTTGGTTAGTTGAATAAATTATATTTATTCTCTAATCAAATTAATATCAGTGGCATGTATTGAAATTATTCTAGTAAATTAAGTCCTTTTATATATTTAATATGAAATTTCATGTGGTGTTGACACGTCAGCATGGTATTTTTGTTATTAACACGTAAGAATAAGGTTACTTTGTTAAAAAGTTTCTCAAATAATATATTAGAGATTTTATGGCGGTAAAAAAGTGATATGTCTAAAGTTTATGATCACTTGGAATGGGCTTTCCAGAGACTTTTACTCGAGGCGATGGGTTTTCATAAAAATTGGGTCAATTGGATTATGGAATGTGTCTCCTCAGTAACCTTCCGATTCTCATCAATGACCAACCTTTTGGGATGATATTTCCAGAGAGAGGATTACGGCAGAGTGATCCACTATCTCCCTTTCTCTTTGTTCTATGTGCGTAATTCTTAACACATTTTTTGAATACAACTGAACAAGCAGGCCAAATCGAAGGAATCTCATTTTCAAGGAATGGGCCGACAGTGGATCATTTACTATTTGCAGATTATAGCCTTTTCTTGATTAAAGTAACCTCTCGTCAATGCCAAAATTTGTTTCAAATCTTGGATTGTTGTGGTAAGGCTACGAGTCAATTGATTAATCTCAACAAATTTGCTATCACTTTTGGTTCCAAGGTTGGGACAGAAATTAGGAATGAAATAAAAACTTTGTCGGGTATCTGTAAAAAAGGAGGAGTGGATACATATCTTAGTTTATCGGAGTGTTTTAGTGGCTCCAAAGTTGAATTGCTAGCTTTCATCCATGATAAAGTCAAATCATGAATGAGTGGTTGGCTTGCTAAGTCATTATCTCTTGGAGAAAAGGCGGTTTTGCTGAAAGCGATAGCTCTTGCCTTGTTAGTGTATGCCATGAGCTGCTTTAAACTCCCCAAAGCGACTTGCATCAAACTCACAGGAGCTATGAGTGATTTTGGGTGGCGATCGCAAGAAAATAAGAGAAAAGTACATTAGATAAGGTGGGGGAAGTTGTGTTTGGCTAAAGCAAAAGGAGGTTTGGGTTTTAGATACATTCAAAGCTTCAACCAATCCTTACTTGCAAAACAGGTTTGACGTATTCTTCAGGTGCCTTATTTGTCTCCTTTCAAAGCTTTTGAAAAAGCAAATATTTTGATGTTGATTCTTTTTTTCATGCTGGTCTAACTTCCCGTCCCTCTTATGTTTGGAGAAGCATTGTTTTTGGCCGTGAATTGTTTATGAAAGGCCTTTAAGAAAATGGTGGACAAATTCACTTGGGCTATATGTTGATATTCTAGTTGTTGCATAACCCATAATAAATTACACGTTTTCACTACAGATATAGTGACGATTATTTTGCTGTTGATAAAGTTTTATATACTCGGTTAACATCAGGTATAACATATACGTCCAACTATAATATATAATTCCAAATTTATTTGAAATCCTCCATTAAATGCTTCTGCGTGAGCAATATATTCTCAGATTTCGCTTACGATAAACAGTGTCCTATTTTGTCAGAGTTACACTATTACCGTCAGATTTTATCTTCGTGAGGTGACGTTCTATCGAAAAGTGTTTTGGTAATTCCCAGTACCCGCACTAAAGTTGTTTTAGTTTTTTAAACCTTATGGTAATTTGTTTAATTTTTCAAAAGTTTTGTCCTATCTTACTTTTTTTATCACTGGACCACAACGGAGTGGCCCAATAACCTAATATTTTCATACGAAAATTTAACACATTCATACGAGAAAATGTGGAATCGAACTTCACACATCTGCGATATACATAGAGGTGGTACAATCATTAAAACATTTATTCTTTCCATCTTACTTATTAACTCTATTATATATGGATGTATAATAAAACAAAAATTTACTTTATTTTAAGATTTACATAGATGGTATAAACACTGTCGTAATAACTTGTTGAACAATATCAAACAGAAAGGAAGTGAAGAGAAGATACCGTCTCATAAGTACAAGTATTATTTACCGTGGAAATGACTTGCTATCATGATAATCATTTACAACAACATTTAAATTGTAACCAAAATTTCAAATTGGTGCATTCTTACATTTTATTACCAAAATCTTTATATAGATTATTAAATAACCCTCACACTAAACAAACATATTTATTAAATGTTTTCAATATCGATTGGACTAAACCCAGAAAAACTTCTATTCTGGACATGTTTTGCTCGAAAGACATGATAATTTTGGAGTTATTTTTCTGAATCTAAACCCGATAGCTTTCAAGGAAACAGAGTCAATGTATGCTTAAAGCCAACCCAACACTTGTTAAAATCGAGACGAAACACTTTCCATTCTCATTTAGAACTTTCCTTGAAGCAGAAAAGTATTCCATTCGACTTAACCAAGCAGAGGAATGTCATGAAGATTTAAAGACAAAAAACTCACTCTACCAAATAGATTACTCTAATGTTGGAGCAAAGCTTCACTACAGTATCTTTTGAACATGACAGCTTCATCGGTCAGGAAGTCGCTGCAAAAGGTCATAGTTTTAGAATGTTAAAAAGGAAAATTTGGGTAATGGACATATAAGAAAGAGTCAGAAGAGACTCACCATACTCGCTCAGCCATGCGCCCCACTTCCCATCTTGGACTCCATGGGTAGTCGGTGAGGGGGTCTGATTTTGCCGGCACGCTCGATTGGTTTAAATGCTGCATATGAAAAACTTATCCATTCTTTATACAACCTTCAAAAAAGACAGGAAAACCAAAGCCTTTTGTTTTGTTCGTTTACAAACAGTTCTTACCTGACAACTCTGAAGCGTTAGAGCTGGTTGCTGCTTCGGAAATTGAGTTGGAATGAAGAAGTGAACCTACATCAGAAGCCAAAAACCCCGTAATTCTTACAAATTTATTGTGAAACTGAGAATTCTCTAGAAGACAGGTTTTGAAACATGATTAATGCAACTAAATCAAAATCCACTCTGACACAGCTTGGGTATAATAATATGTATTGAAGGCCTGAAGGGTGATAGAATTACCATGAAAGCAAATGGTCCTGAGGCAGCAAGGAAGGTAGCCTTACGGCAAAAGGTCTAGCAAGAAAAAAACAAAACAAGACATATTGAGCAGCTCAGAAATCTTTCTATACATATGCAATGGCATGCCAAGAAGCGCTTACAGGGTCAGCTTCAAGAGGTCTTCCAAGAAAAAGGGCCAATGCTTCAATAAAACTCCTCCTTAATTCAATTGCAGAAACAGCTTCGAGGATCTAGAAATTACGACTGATAAGGCCATCATATTCACATGTAAATAAATATTTGGCATGTGTAAGACGAATTAGTTGAACTGACTTGTCTCTCAAGAGTTTCTTCGAGATGTGGAAGATATTCAGCCAAGCACCTTTAAATTGAAAGTTACGGGGTTTTCAATATAGCGATTAATACATTAATGGTTTTGCACATAGAGTTAATTGTGTGTGGATAGCAACTTACATCCCGTCCATCCATGGAGCAAGCTTAACATCCTCAACAGAGAATAGCGCTTTTAGATCAGAAGATGATACCAATCTCAGACGAGGTGCCGAAGGTGCTGACTCATATTTCCGAAGAATCGGATATACAACCTGCATCCGTAAGCTGAATAAAAAACAAGTGGAGCATAGGATTAAAAAGACTTATAGGGAACTAAGAGAAAACCTGAAGATAAAGCTTCTGCTGATGCTTCCAAGGACACCCAAGCACCATTTTGTTTATGCTCAGATCCATCAAAAGAGGTACTGCAAACTTGACTTCCTCTGGCTACACTAAAAATTAATGGTAATGGAGAGTCAAATGCATAAAATGCGCCTGACTTCACAGAAAAATAACAAGATGCCATCAATAAGTACCTTCTCAACTCCTGAAGTCATTTGCATTTCAATTCCCTGAGAATGAGGGAACAAGAACATAAATATTGAGAATGACGACATGCTCTAACTAAATGGTGGTTAAATTTGTTCCCAGTGAAGAAGTTCCAGAGCAACACCAAAATTACTTTTCAACCCATCGCTAGTGGCATCATCTTTCCAAGCCTAACGTTTCACATGCCACAAGAAGCAAAAATCTACATGCTCGAAGAACCCATAGCCATTTAAACAATATAACACCAAAGAGTTGCTTTCTTTTTATTCACCCCTAATCCCTATGAAGGTGTAAATACAGCTTGAAGACAGACTAAAATGAATTATCATTTCCAATGTAAGAAAAACTGGAATGCCTAATACCTTGCGAGTTAAAACAGTGCTAATCTCAAACTTCACGCGATCATCATCAACTTGACCCACACGCTTTCGTTGGTATACCAGATATTGATCCCTGAACGGTAAATAGATCAAAGAGATATTTCGACTGAGCCAAACACAAAACTCGAAAAGTCAAATTTAAATATCATGTTTAATAAAGCTGTTAAAGGAAACAACCTCAATCCTTGAATGACAACAAGTAACCCAGTCGAGTCCTCATTGTTCCATTCGGACAAAGCCTTCTTCAATGATGATATCTGACCATCACCAGGAACAATACTGCTACACGGCATAAAATCTTCATCTTCTGGCCCAAATATGAAATCTGGAGGCGTCACTGGATACTCTGAATTGTAAATAACATCCCCTGCCACAATAAGGAACAAGAAATTAAAGATCTGCTTGCAATTACCAAAACATGTAATTGCAAAGAAAACACTTACATTTGATGGTGTCTAGACAATAGGGTATAACCAAAGTGAAGCGATCGAGAATTCTGGGATTAAATTTGTTACCGGACCTGACATTTTCGATCTACGAATGGAAAAATCAGTAAATTACGCGAAACCCTAACTTCGGAATAGAAATTGAGGAATATGAACAGAGGAGTAAGTAGTGATCGAGACTTGAAATCTACTGAGATTAGTGATGTTACCTTGATGGAATCAGGCGAGTGATTGAGTAAGTAGTGGAGCTGGTCGGCGATGAGAGGAGGAAATCCCTCGAACGCCATGAGAGGATCTAGTGGTGCTTCGACAATGGAAGTGTCTCACGCAAGGCGGTGGATCACGGCAGCGGTAGAGATGAAAAAGGGCTCACGATCATTGATGACTCTCCATCCACCAGAACAATTGTTTCAATCACTATAAAAAATATAAAAATATTATTTTAAAGTATTACTATATAATTTCTATAAATTAATAATATTGAAAGATATAAAAATTTACAAAATTATAAGATATTAATTGAATGATTAATTTTGGAGAGGTATTTTATCAGTTTATAATCGTTTAATATTTTTTTCAAATGATGTTATTTTAAAAGTTTTATAATATCTATATTTGTAAAATTTTCTTACACAAATTTGAATTTATGATTTTATACTCTCAAATCAAGTTATGACTGAGGGGTAAATGTCGCCAATCTACAGACAGGTGAATCAAAGCCGACTTTAACCTCTATGTTGATTTAGCAAAGGACATTTGGTTACTTAAAATTAATCCAAATCTCATACATTTTCTTTGAAGAATGTTTTCAAAATTATTGACTTAATTTCCTATCTTTTTCATAGTTGGTCCGTTTTTTTAACGACTTTATGTAATATGTGACTAATTTCCTGAAATGTAATGTTTTTAAAATGGCAAAAAAGTACAATGATGGAATCTAATGGAATTCAATTTAATCACAATGCAACTAATGATTCTAATTTATGTGTTTAAATCCAATTATTAGATTTTATATTTTAATTAAAGTTTGATGTTATTCAATAAAGATTTCAAATCTCTCATTAAAATCTATTGTTACTAAAAACTATATGGTTTTGAATATTTGTATATTGTCATTTGAAATGAAATTAATTGAATTTTTATGAATACATTAATAAAAAATATATTAAAATATCACAAAATTTAGTTTTCAAAAAGAACATCAACAGTTTTATTTTTTAAATACTATTAAAATTTCTTTTTTATAAAAAAATGGTATAAACATTAAAAATGATTTTAAATATTTATAATTGAAATATTTAGATTTAGATTTAATATTTTGGGTTGATGGTTTAGCTTTTACGAATTATTTTATAATCTAAATATTTAGATTCAGGTTTAATATTTTGAATTGAAGATTTAATTTCCAAAAGAATGATGTGGAGTTTTATTCACAAATCTTCCTCAAATGTTGTGTAATAAATGCCAACATCATATAAACTTCATCCTTCAGTTCGTTGTTCTTGTCAGCATTGACAAAGACACGAACTTTGTCTCTAACTTCAATCCAACTACATCCCGAAATACGCTTTAAACCCATTTCCTTTACCTTCCTCCTTAACTCGGACACATTCTGCCACTTTTCCGCAGCAGAGTAAGCATTCGAAAGCATAATGTATGAAGAAACATCCTTGGGATCCATCTCCAAGATCTTAGATGCAACTAATTTAGTCAGACGCTTGTTTGAGTGAATCTGGCATCCCCCAAGCAATGCTTTCCAAAATCCGATTCCCGGGTCAAGAGGCATACTTTTTATAAGCTCCTCTGCTTCTTTGAAATGACCTGACCTAGAGAGCATATCCACCATACAAGCGTAGTGCTCAGGTTGTAACAGGTTTGGATTATCATAATCATTCACTGCTTTGTTAAAATACAAGTACCCTTCACGGATTAGACCCGCGTGGTTACACGCAAACAAGACTCCAAGAAGTGTCACATTGTTTGGTTTCAGGTTTGTGTCTTTGACCATTCTCTCATACATGGCTAAAGCTTCTTCTCCTCTTCCGTTATGCGCATAACCCCATATCATAGAGTTCCAAGATACAATGGTCCTTTCTTGTTCTTGGAGCTTGTTGAAAGCCAGAAGACTATCTTCCATGTTCCCACATTTTGAGTAAAAGCTGATCAGAGAATTCACAACAAAGACATTAAATTGCTGACCCAAGAACTTGATTGCGCAAGCTTGGATACTTTTACCAACACCATGAGATGCTATATTGGATATTGCTGTTATAACACAAGGGAAGGTTGATTCGTTAGGCAGCACAACACCCTCCCGTAACATATCCACAAAAGTATTCATAGCTTCTTCGTTCCGTCCCGTCTGGCTAAACCCTCCAATCACTGCATTCCAAGTAACAACACTTCTCTCTGGCATTGTTCTGAACAAATAAAGAGCCTCCTCAAACTCATGTTTCTTAAGGTACCCACTTATCAAATTCGTTATAGAAACCACATTTGGGTCTCTCGTATCATTAAAACTTCTATGAGCATCTACCAGAGTGCTCAGCTTCACATAACAGTTCAAAACCGCACTACCCACAAACACATTCGAAGCTAGTCCCATCTTTAACGCAAACCCATGTAGCTGCTTGCCTAATTTGACATCTCTCAGAGACGTAGTGGACCCAATGACCGTGCCAAACGTGAACTCGTTCGGCCTGATTCCCAAATACAATAACCTTTTGAATCCATGGCTTGCTTCTACATGTCTGCTGTGCTTCACAAAACGGCCAATTACGGCTGTAGCAGAAATGACATTCAAGTGCGGAATTTCGTCAAACACTTGGTGTACGCTGCTGATAAGATCCGAAACCAGATATTTAATAGACTTGGGGGTAGAAACCTTTGATTTGGTAACAAGGGCACTTGCAAAACAGTGAGATCTTCGTGTAACGATTAGCGTCTGAGATAAAACCATATGCAGATATCAACTTTCCTCCTGGCTTCAACGAGGGAGCTCCAAGGAATTGGGAGAGACACAAGAACAAAGAAAATAAAAGTTGAACCAATATTTCCTCAACATATAACCTTTGTCGATTTCATATAATCTTTGTCGATTTCATATAATCTTTGTCGATTGCTTGAGGATTCATGGAATATCAATAGAGCTAGTTACCATTTTAATTCACTCTTTAGAGACATGCATTTTGTTTTTCCAATCAGCCGGTTTATTGGTCTCCACATCCATTTGATTTCAGTTTGACTCCGTTCGATTTTCCTAGTTTTGAGTTATCTTTTATTCTAAATAGTTTAAAATAATATTTTTTAATTTTTTCCCAAATGTAATACTAATAATTTAAATTTGTAAAAATAGTACAAATTTTATTGTAAAATAATTAAAAATTCTTTCTAAATTGGAAAAAAATGGCATCAAACATAATATTTTAATATTATATAGTTTATTTGTGATAAATAATTATTTTCACATAATAATTTATAATATTTTAGCAATTTAATTTTTAAAATACTAAATTTCAAAAATAAATTAAAAATATACTATTTACAATATTACTCAACTTTTTTTTATTCTACTTTGATGATGTGAATTCAAAAGTTTTAATTAGGTTTCAAAAAATTTGGTTCGATTAAGAAATTTTATTTATTACATAGGATAAATTCCAACCCAAAAAGATATTTTTGATTGTAAAGCCATTTTTTGTTAATATCAAGTTTTCTTATTTTTGATCAATGGCGGAACCAAAACATAGTTTCTAATAAAGTAAAAAGATATAGAAAATTTCTAACATATTTTTTGAGTAAACTTTACAAGTTCATTTCATTTTTTGTTTAAAAAATTTGAAGAAAACTTAATTTTCATAAATAAAACAAAAAGCCGTGAAAGTCAAGTTTTTTTAGTAATAACAGAATATTTTTTTTTTAAAGTTTTGACGATCAAGTTTTTCACGATCCATCAAAATAAATCTAACAACATATAATAGAAAGTTATATCAAGCTTAGAAATCTATAATACTATACATCAATCCTAAAATGAATATCGTCACAACACTCCTCACCATTTCTAACCGCCGTCCACCAAGATGCGTCCTAGGTTGTCCCGCGGTCGTGTTCACTTCTATCTATGGCCGCATGCTCTCTTGAGTGCACACGTGCACCAGAACAAAATAGTTTTGTTCTTTTGGTCACTGTTAATGACTGCGTTTACGGCTACGGCATATATTGTTTATTTGTCTCCTGCTGCTGGTTATGGTTACGATTACGATTGATTGCACATGTTTAGTCGCATTGTTGTTTTAATCAGCGGTCAAAAAAATTATAACGTATGACACAACATCTGACCGCTGCGATTGACCGTACATAACTGTAACAACTAAACGAACAACAATCTACTGTATTCGTAAACGCAGGAAGCTACAGTTGACAAACAAACATGATTATTGTTGATTTAAAAACTTTCTACGTTAATTTATTTGGAGAAAGGATGTACCTTCTTAAAAATAATAGAACTTATATTTTATATAGGGGAAATTTGCTCAATAACAAAGAAATTATATTTAATTAGGAGAATACCAAACAAGCAAGATAGTTGTTTTCTAACTGTTCACTTGTTCCCTCACACATCAGCCGACACGTCTTGCTCATAGGTAGTGATGTGATACTTTGTGACTGACACACAATGAAATAACTGAATATTTGAAAGCTTATGTCAATCTATTGTAGTAAAATGGATCTCGATGTTGAATCTCATCAGTTGGATTACATGATTACGATGTGCATTTAATGCACAAATTTAGTTTGGATTGTTTGTAAAATCACCGAGATAAGTTGTCAGCTCGTGTATACGTTAAGAAAAAATGTAAAATGTATATATAAACTGGTCGTGTAGATGAAACAACCACCATTGGTAAGATTTTTTTTCTCTTTCTTTTCAAGTTCAAACAGTGAATCTAAATCAAATAAATGGTGTAAAAGATAACATCCATGTGTTCCAGTAGTTGAAAAAAGATAAGTATCTTTATTATGTCTCATTTAGAAGATTTATATTATAATCTTAGTTTTCTTTTCATATTTAATCAATAATCTTGATACAAGTCATTACCAGCTACCAATTCACTTATGCATGTTTTTCAACAAAAAAGGATTTATGCAGCTTACATTCAGATTAAGAAATTGATCATCTGTTCACAAATAAATATTTTTATTTTAAGTTATGTAAAATTCAAAGTATCACTTATATAAACTAGTTAACTATGAACGATTATTTTGACAACACTTGTAATCATTTATGATGCATAGAAAATGGAAACTCATGATACATCATGCATGTGTACCATTAAACATCTATTCAACAATCTTAAATTTTGAAAAGTACAAAAAATGTTATTCGAAATAGGACAATAAATGTTACAGTAAATGTTAACGTATAATAAATATTTTATAATATATAGACATTAATTCTTTGTCCTTTTGGTTCTTCGTCTACCGCAAAAAATCTGGACGGAAAGTTATGATCCGTTTCGTGAGAAATAATTAACACACAACGATAAGAGTTACACAATAACACAAATAAATATCCACAAAATATCTGGGGTATATGTTAACATATAATGAATGAAGTTAGTCCAAAAGTATCATATACATGAATAGAAAATTTCATCTAAAAAAGGGGCAGTTGTAAATGTAGGGAAACAGTTATAAACAATGTTTTCAAAATTCTTTTAAATGAAAGACAATTACGATAAAAGTTACAAAATAACACAAACAAAATCCACAAAACATCCGGAGTACATGTTAACATAAAAAGTTAACGTACAATGAATGAAGTTAGTTCAAAAATATCATGTATATAAATAGAAAATTTTATCTAAAACGGGGTCAGTTGCAAATGTAGGGACACGGTTATAATCAATGTTTTCAAAATTCATTTAAATGGAAGACACATCCAAATGGGGAGACACGATTTTAAAATGGATTAGTAAAACAAATTAATGGCATAAAAGCGGGACCAATTAAACTGGTTTTATGGGAAAAATAATTAAAACCGGGACCAATTACTAAACAAAATTTACAACTTAATATCTGTTTTAAAACATAAATCAATTTTCAAAAAACATCATACAATATAAAATATATATATAAAAAAAAAGAAAATCAAGCACCCAAAATGGCAAAAATGGAAAACATTAACGATTAACAAAAAAAATGGAGTACAACATCATAAATTAACAAAAAATTAAAACCAAAATTCTCTCACCATATAATGATGAAATAAAATAAATAGCCATCAATTTATTAAAAGAACCGGAACAGTATAAACTTGGAAAATCAGCATGTTATCGAAAATCCGAAACTCAAATCGCAACATTCGAAAACAAAAATTACATATAAACAAGAAATTGATGTATAACATCCAAAATTTCCTAAATCTAAACCATGAAGCTTCAAAATCTTCGATAACACAACCGTAACAGTGGCAAATTTTAAACAAAACCATCATACACTGAAAATGACTTAAATCTTCAGTAAAACATAAAACCCATTGAAAAAAATCGCACACGAAATTTTTGTTTAAAACAAAAAAATGTAGCATAACAAAAATATTTTCGTGAATCTATTGTCGTGGATGTGTATAAAAGATTATGGCTGTTAAAACTTCATGAATCGCTTAAATACCGACCCATAATTGACCAAAACCCTGTAACAAAAATTACATCTAAACTGAAAACTATGTTCCAACATCAAATCTATGATGAAAAAACTATTGTGTATATGTATTACCGAGAGAGAATGATAAACTTACCGGATTCACTTCTTTATCGTCGGTCATCATTTTTTTCGGCGAGGCTAGTCGCTTGAATGTTGAAAAGAAACTAGAGAGATACGAGAGAGAAACGGGAGAGATGTTGGAGAGAGAAACGGAAGAGATGTTGGAGAGAGAAACGGGAGAGAAGAAAATAAAATAGTGAATCTACATTCTCTCTCTCTTTCCTTATATTTGAGAGATAGAGTGATTTGACATATAAAAAATGACATCACTACGGAAAGAGTATCGGTTATTTCGCAGTCTACATACGGTTCAGAGTAGGTACGATATCGGATTTCATTAAAATGAATAGTGGACAATTTTAAGAATTGTTTATTTTGCTAATTAGTTTACTTTTTTTGTTATCTGTTCAAATTTCACTTTTATATATATTGTGTATGTTTTCTAGTATAGAGAGGTACGCCCCACATTTACTATATCACCTACAACTACTATAGCCATAAACATAAAAATTTCTAACTCTTTTTCATTGTTCTTACTTTTAGGGAGAAAAAGTTATCTTTGTATCATCTACACAAAATATTTATGAAATCTTGTTTTTTTTAATCAATATTTGAAGTTGACAAACAAATTTTGAATACACGGATGATTTATTCTTATTCTTCTAGCTTAGTTACTTGGATGATGTTTGTAATATTACATGTTAAAAATTGAAAATATTTGTAATTTTAATGTATTAGTCATGAAAGTCTAATATTAACTTCTTATAAATATTTTTGTATTTTTACTCTCATCAACTTATCGTGGTATCATAGCAGGTTTATTTCGGAGTTTCAATCTAACCATCAAACTCTCATTTTTTGTTAAAATCTTTTCTAAACTAAGTTCAACTATTATTCAAGTCTATTATATAGATCTCTGAATTCGAGCCACAATTATTTAACCATCGGTTCTATTTTATATTATTTTTTAAACCAAGTGCTTCTCAAGTCCAAGTTCATCGTGAACCTTTAAATCTAATCATCGAGTTTTTCATTACGCATGTCTGATCGAACGTCCTATTATTAACTCATTTCTAATCCAGTTATTTTTTTGATCTTTGATTCTATTGATTCAATTTATAATTTTATTTACTTGTTTCAAACTAACATTCAGTTATCTTAAACACTAATACGCAATACAATCTTTTTAATCTTAACTATTAGTCTTTTTAATTTATTGGCTTAATTCCAATAAATCATATGTATGGTTTGAGCATTTTTACGATCAGCCCACCCATGGACTTGGGTCCACGTGTTGATTCTCGACCATTCCAATGGCATTATTCTTCTCTTTGGATCAATTTTGCTTTGTGGTCTAACTTGGTGAATCATCTCAATGAGTAGAATCCGCCATGCCTCCTAATAATATCCGATGAGTCTTATGAAAGCAAAGAGATATTTGAGGGAGAACAAGATAAAACGAGCTCAAGATTTCATTTTCATTGTTTGAATAATAGATGATGTTTAAATAATTGATATGGCTGCAAAACGGTTTTGTATTTGCAGAGGTGTGCAGATAGCGTGACTGCAAGGCAGCCTCATACGAACAAGAAGATGCCCAGAAGAAAATGCTTTGTTTGGTGAAAACTCTCTTGATTGGGCTTACTACTAATATCTTACAGTAATTCTTCTCCATAGTCATCTTAGAAATTGCAGTTTCAACAACGCTACCACCACCACCGCCTTGATCGGATCTTCGATATCTGTTATAGCGAACGATGAGCCTCTACCTCACACTACCACCTACACGTTATTATTTGTTATCCCCATCAATGCTATAAGTCGCCCATTAATGCTATGAGGCCATTATAAAGTTTGAATAAACTTCAAATTTTACTTTTTAAGATATCCAACAATATTTAAAGGTTCAAATACCAGCTCAACTCATTCATGATCAATCTCAGAACTGATATTTTCAGATTGAGGAAGTGTTAGAAGATATTGTAAATATTTGTTAATATAAATAATAATATTTGTTAATAAAATTCAAACTTTGACCTATCATGCTTCTTATTGTCTTTTAAAATGGTGTCTTCTCTAGCTTGGAATTGGAAGTTGAAACTTGGAATTGTCCCATTTTTAGATCTGTTTCATGGGCATTTTGAAGACATGTTTTATGGTTTTTTCAGCGTTTTAACTGGATTTTCGAATATTATAGGTAATTTACAGATCTTTTTGTGAATAATTTTGGATAGTATGTTTAATACTAAACCAAACATTTAGACATTTCCTTTATAAACCGGTTCTGATTCCAAATACATATACCAAATCAAACACACCTGTAGTCGAACCAGACTGAACCGATATATACCCAAACTGACTGAACCGATCTTTTTGGTTCCTTTATGATTACTAAAATTCTAAAGCCGGACGGCCCGCAACTCGAACAAACTAATAAACTTCGTGAAGGGTTTGCTGATCTTGTTCTTGAGGCAGGGATACTTATTGGATAAGTGTTTTGCGGATTAACGACAGAAGGTTATTGTGGCAGCAGAGGAATCGGTGATGTTGTGACTGCTGTTTACGTTGTTTATAGGCTCAAGCGAAGGTTATTTAAATGATTCAATTGCTACTTTAGTTTTGTAAAAGGTCGAATACTGTGGGGAGAAGAATAAACGAAGCAAAATGTTCAAAATCTCCAAATAACTAAAACACAAAACCAAGGTTCACAAAAGAGTATTCTTTCAAGACTTTTGAGAAAGAGATAAAGTGAAAGAGAAGCATGTTTTAAGACTTTTAAGCCTTGATATGACGACTGTAAAACTTGGCCTTCTCCTCTGAAGTCTGGAAACGACCATGTCCAAACTTTGATGAAGTATCAATGAACTTGAGGTTGATCTGTTCAAGGGCAAGACGGGAAGTCTGCGTAAGAAGTGATTGCCTGAGAGTCACAACTCTCTTCTTGGGACCCATGCAACACCCCTTAATCATCAAGTAGTCACCCTTCACCACACCGTAGTGTGCAAATCCTCCCATTGGTGTCAGTTCTTTCTCAGTCCTGTAATAACCACAACATCATCCATTAGTAACCAAGCCAAACAGGTAAAAAAAGAATCAGGAATTGAGAAATTCTGCTCACCTGTCATATTCTGTCATGGCTGAATGAGTCTCCTGACCAACTTTGCCCAACCTGTAAATCTTCTTGTTCAACTCAGTACGGTGATGGTATCCGTTCTGACCAGCCCTAGCTACAGTGTAGGACACTCTAGCAGGATGCCATGCACCGATACAAGCAACCTTACGTAGACCCCTGTGAGTCTTACGTGGAAGCCTTGTCACACCCCAACGGGTAACAACACCTTCGTAACCCTTACCCTTGGTCACACCAATCACATCAATCATTTCATCTTTCTGGAAAACAGCTTCAATCGGGATCTGCTTTTCAAAGAAACTGTAGGCAAAGTCAACTTTCTGTGCAATGGTACCACCATTGATCTGGACCTCCATCATGTGAGCTTTCTTTTGCTTCAATCCCTTCATCTTCCTGATCTGCAGAGAGCAAACAAAAAATAGAGAATATAAAGCCAAACAGGATAACGTTATGATATATTCAAATCATTCCAACTGTGTAATAAGGTTGAAATGGTTTCCGAAATTTTGTTCAGTTTGGAAAAGCAAAAATATACCTGGGTGTGGGCGAGAACACGGATAACAGTTCCGTACTTCTTCATCTTCTCAAGCTGAGCCTGGATAGATTTCTTTCCATCCTCACTTTCATACTGCTTAGCATAACCAGTGAAAGCCTTCTTCTTAGACTTGGACCAGTTCTTGTAGAACCTTCTCCTCACCTCCTCACTCAAATGCTGTGCCCAGACAGTGTTCAATGACCTCAAACCACGTGGGGTCTTCACATAGGCAACAACTCCAACAACAACCATTGGAGGTGTCTCAATGATGGTAACAGCCTCGCAAGTCTCTTTCTTGTGAAGCTCTACAAAAAACATTTAACCATTACACTATAACCATCTTCATATTACATTCAATAAAAAAGCAAATGAGAACTACTACTTACTCGATCCAGGCTTCTCAACCTCCCTAACAATGTGAGTCATACCAGCCTTGTAACCCATGAATGCTGTGAACTTGCATGGCTTCGTTTGGTCATCCTTAGGGAAAGCCTTCACTGATTTTTCAATTAAAAATATTTTGTGAGTTATTGAAAGAGAAAATTTAGGTCAAACTTTACAATAACATGGAAAACCAATTAAGCATCTTATAAACACTGAATCTAAATATGACGAAAACTCACTCATAATACTTGAAAACAAGCACATCTTCCATTTCCAAAATACTCATCTAATCATTTACGATTAACAGTGAATCCAAATATTAAGAACAAAAAAAACTCACCTTTTCCTCTGTGACGGTTAGCTCTCTTCCTTGGTAAGAAACCAAGTGACCCGTGCCTTGGGTGCTCAAACTTCCTGTGAGACATTCTTCTTCTTCTCCTCCTGCTAGTTCGTATATATTTACCACAAATTAGACATCAAAATTCCACCAAAACAACGTATCTAATTCTAAAATGAAGATTACAATATCAATTCAATCGAAACAGTAGCACACGAGGAAAACTGAAATGATCCACGTCATTACAACTAAACATGTATATTGGACAAAGCAGATCTTTGAAACTGAACGATGAAATAGAAAAATGCATGAGAGTCTATGGAGAGAAAGGGGAGAGGAAGAAGGAAGAACCTGAAACTCCAGCGGCTATAGCTCACACTGCGAAGCGAAATACAACTAAACCCTAGCATCCTTTTTATATATAACGCTGAGTGTTTTGGACATTTCTCTAATGAGAGCCCTATTTTTCTAATTGGGCCGAAAAGCCCAATATAATTGAAACTAGGGCAAATTATTATCTTCTTCTATATAACGTTATCTTCGTCTCATCCTGCCTCCGTCTCCCACTTCAAAATCTCTTGAACTGTTTTTTTCTTCTGTGTTTTTATTTCATCAAATTTAATTTCTAATAATTTCTAATAATTTCGTTTGGGAGGAGACTGATGAAATCTAACAAATATCGAAATACGTTAGCGTCTTGTAGGCGCGATGAGTGGCGATTTTCCACACGAGATTTCTGACTCTTTCAACTTTTCTTTTCTTTCGTTTTAATTTGAATAATTTTCTTAGAAACAAAAAGCTGTGATTGTTTATGGTTCTGATTGTATTGAAATTTGAATATCCCAATGATTTTAGAGCATTTGGGACGACATTAGATTTAAATCAATGATTTTTTTTGATTAAATGATTTTTTTTGTTAAAGCAAAACTCAAAAATCTTCATTAAACGAAGTATAGTTTCTGATATTAGTATTACTAAATAGTTTTTTATGTAACTAAAATTTAGATCATCAAAAATTTACGTCATTTTTATAGTTTTAGTTTTAATATACTAAATTTGAAAAAAAACTTAAAAATACTGTTTTAAAGCATTACTAATTGATATAATTTTTTTTAATTTTTAATATAACCAAACCGATTAATCTAAATAATCAAGCTGGTTTTTCTTCAAATAATCTAGAATTTAATATGAAATAATCGAAATTTTATCGATTTGAACCAAATTGAATTTATCAACAGAATTATATATAGGCCTAATACCCTTCGCCAAACATGGGCTTAAGACATAACTCAACTATATTGCTTTTTCCAATTTTAATAATAAAAAAGCCATTAAATTTATTTCTCATATAAACAATAATTCGATATGAAATCTTATATTGGATCCATAATTAAAATTTCTTATATTACAGAATTTTATTTTTTGAAAATATAATATTTCTGGTGTATTTTTTATGGGTAATTGAGAAAATAACATTTTTTAAGTTTTTCTTGGACATATAACATTATTAGTTTATATTTCCAAAATAATATAAATTTAATATTAAAATAAATTAAAATTTATTATTAATGAAAAAGATTAAACAATAAATTGAAAAAAAATGAAATCAAATATAATGTTTTAAGTTTATGTATTTATTTATAATAAATATGTACTTTTAGAAAATAATTTGTATTATTTTTAGAATTTTAAGTTTAAAGTGTTAAATTCGAAAAAAAATACTTAAAAAGATGATATTGGATATTATAAGTATTTTGATATTATGGATATATATATATATATTTGAATTTTTTTGAATCTGTGGTATATTTTCAGTATTATAGATATATTAGAGGTATATTTTGAGATTTTATGCATAATTTGGATATTTTGTGTGATAAATACCTAGGCTAAACTATATTCGAGATTGTTTCAATTATTAACAATTTTTATATTTTGAAACTGAACCAACCCAAAATCAATTGATACTGAACAGAAACCAAATTGAAAATATCTCAGTACTCGTATGGATGCTAAACTCTTATATCTAAAAGATTTGTAACTGATCAAATGTTAGAATACTAATACCCTAATAAATAACAGTGAATTTTGGTTTTCAAATTGCTAATTCTAAAAAAGTTAAGTAAAACAATTGTATAAAATAGCATTATTTAAAAATTTTGTGGTTAAGATTTTTTCTAAATGAGCAATTTTTAATATTTACTTGTTTTATAGAAAAAAATAGAGTAATTGTCTAAAATAACATTGTTCAAAATGTTTGTTTTAAATGTAGCACCATTGATTTAAATTTTTAAAAATAACACAAATTTAATATTCAAATAACTGAAAATATCTATCTAATAAAAAATTAAGTTATAAAGTAGAAAAAAGAAATCTAAACATTTAATTTTATATATAGTTTATTTAAAATAAATAATTATTTTCATATAATAATTGTGTTATTTAAAAAAATTATTTTAAATTTTCTATATTTAGAACATAAATTTAAATATATGTTATTTTAATATATTACTAAAAATTAGCTATTTTTAAAGTTTCATCCATACCATCATCTCACTAACATAAGTACTAAAAAAAACTTTTCATTTTGCATAACAATTGAACGAAAAGAACAGAAAAGTTGGTAGTCACGATTCTTCTTTCCCATTGCCTAAGATCTCTTGTCGAGACCTCTTATCGTTTAAATCGGTCGTATATTTTTTTTCTCGTCACCAAGATCTTTAATTGCCAAGATAAAAATATTTTTAGGATTCTTTGAAACTTGTATTTTGTTTCTAATGTGTTATGATTTTTATGTATGAAACTGTACGAAGATAGAAAATTGGTTGATCCAACTAATTTAGGTTGCATTTCTCAAGAAAACGTTACTCTATCAATGAAGATTATGTTTTCAAGAGTTTTACGTCCATCTGATTCTACACCCAATGTTACAAGATTTATCTTATTTTTTCGTGTCTATTCTTCATTTTGTATTCAAATTTTAGCAAGATGCTAGAACATAGATTCATGTGTCCGAATTAGTGGTGAAAGCACACAAGAAAAAGATTTTACAAAGTAAAATAAAGTGAGTTTGATTTTATTATTTTTGGATGATTTTATTGTTTACACGATTGTTTTCTTTTATAGAAAGCAAGTAACAATGAAAAGATAACATTTTCTACTAAAAAAACTAGAATATGAAAAACAGTTGAATAGAGATGTTTACGTGTGGAAATTCACACATTTTTATTAGGAATCATTTAAACAAGTTTTTTACAATTCGTTTAATCAGTTTTACGCGATGTAACACCTAACTCACCTCTTACCGATTTATAATCTATCCAAGCTCACTTGTGCGACGCTTGTCACACATACGGTTTGTTCATTCGCTAAGTTCTCCTAACTCACGAGCTACTCTTTTTTTCTGAAACTCAAACAACCTAATACTAAGATTTTTTATCATACAACTATTTATATGACTTTTTAGATATTCTCTACTTATATATTTAATAAATATCCAATATTTATCAAATATGTATTTTCTTATTGTGCATATTCTTTTCTTTCATAATATTCACCGCTGCTTATCTACTAGTGACACGCTATGTCACATCTAATGAGATCCAATCAGTTTGCACCACATGTGCGACGTCCACTTTATTGTGCAAATTTTTGTCTTACACAATATTTTTCACTACTCATCCACTTGTGACATGTTTCGTCACACTTCATGAGTTACAATCAGATTGTATCACCTATGCAACGTCCACCCAGACACTCTTGCGCTGTTGCACCATCTTTGCAATGTTTACTTTCGCACTTCTATGTTAACAATCTCTCCCTTTTGGCGTAAGTGTGACACCTCAATGTATTTGCATCAAACTAAATGACCAAACACACACATACACATACCCAAAATTGAGTAATGTTCAAAACAACCAGTTATGAACAATCCAACACACAAACGTTGATATGAATTAAACACAAACGTTGATTTGAATTAAACTTTAATATCTTAAGACACGTCAGTTCCGAACCATAATACACCGACATAGTTCCGCACTAACCTCAACACGTAAACAACGTAACAATATTTTAGCCTAGCAAACAACAACATTAAGGAGTACTCTACATGGATTATAATTGTTTGAATCTTATGGTTATTTCTCTAATATTTTGAAAATTCTTTTATATTGAGTTAATTAACTCTTTAAGATATGTGTTTTAACAATTAAATAGTAATCATCTTAATTTAAAAAATAAAGTAGTGGAGTAATTAAAATTTGTATTTGACAATAATAACAATAGTGAAATTAAAAAAAACCTAAAAATGTGAATTTGACACCTCCACTTAAATGTTTCTCTTAAAATATATAAAATACAGTTATTTAACCAAAAATGGTAAATTGAATGTACTTCCAAGGAATTAGACAAAAATACAACTAACATAAAACATTATTTTTATAACCTAAAAACCCTAAACCTTCAAATTAATCTCCGAGTAGTCGTAGATGGGAGGATTCGAATCCTCTCTACTACAAAGCCGCCACCACTTTGATTTTTAAATAACACAAAACATACAAATTAAAAATGGAACTAATTGTTCCTGAAGACTGTATCCATCTCCCTAAGCTTTAGTGTGTCCAAGTTCAACATCTTTCAACTCTGTAGTTTCTACACCTTTCAAAAGTTCAAATTCTTCTTCTGTTAAACTGTGTTTCACACTGTTCATTACCTTCGCTGCAATATTAGACTGTTTCTCCAATTCCATTGCCCAACTGTATATTACCATCCCAACAATCGCAACAATCATGCCCGCTACGTTTTTGAAAGTCATTGCCGAGTCAAATAGTAGCCATCCGAGCGTTAGGATGCACACGGTTTTCATGTGACCTATAACCTGGAACGATACTGCTGAAAATCGCCCGATGCAAAGGTACTGACTTATGTTGCAGAACACAGCTAGCGCACATGAGAGAATGATGAATAGCTGCAAATGTAAGAATATCAGGAAACGATAACGGAAAATGATATAGCAGCAGAGCAGAGCCATTGCGAGAGATGCTTACAAAGCAACCAGAAGACATGTTGTAGTTTAGAATAAACTTCCCACTGAGGAGATAGTCAACAAAAGGACCAACAACAAGAAGCGAAAGAGCTTGAATCGGTGCGGTTTTACTCAGCAAAACAAAAGACCCAATTGAATATTTCTTCTGTAAGGAACCTATCAACTGGCACAAAAAAAGAGCATTAACTATTACTCAAATAGATAAGATTCGGAAAACATAAGCGTTAAGACTAGAACTTACAATTTGCTGCAGAGATGATGAGAAAATCGCAATGCAGGCGCAGATGAAACCCTTGGCATTAACTTTGACATCAGTCACAGTGCAAATGCCAACACCTACAACAACAACCACAACAGATGCTTTCACTTCTTTGGAGTATCGCTTGCTGTGAAGAATCCATTCCATGACACATACCACAGGAATCATGCTCAGCTTCGAGATCTATGAAGAATAATCACACAGAACCAATTCATTCAGAGAAGAAAACATAAACAAAAAGATAAGAAAACGCCTCTAAATAGCTATTTGAAAACCAATCTGGCGAATAATTTAGCTAAAGCGAATCCAATAAGCCAGTTTGGTTATATATATGCAATGACCTGTATGGAGAATGTTACAATGGATATGAATCGAACCTGATAGAAGCCGACGGAATTAAGCATAAGACTAAAATTCATGGCAGCTATGGAGACATTAGCAACAATGGAGAACCAAATAAGCTCCCACATTGGAACATGTTTCGATGCAGAGAATCCGGTAGCGTTCGAGACAAGACCGACCAATGCCGTCAGAGCAAAATGGAATCCGGTAAGAGTCGTTGCTGAGAAATATCGTCAATCATCAGATCTCACAAGCAAGTAAGAATGAGCAAATGATGATAGAAAGAGAGAGAGAGATGGAAGAAGACGAACCGAAACTAAAGGCGTAACCAGAAGAAGACATTAACTGCTTATTCGCCATGATAATTCCAACGGAGCTGATCACATTCATCGCCCAAGCTCCCATATCGGAAACCGCAGAAGATTTTCGCTCGCTCTCCGCCGCCATTTCTGGTCAAACTGAAAAAGTCTTCGAAGCCGTCACGAGAATGTTCGAACTTCTCTTTCTCTCAGCTTTTAACGACCAATTACGACTCTAGCCGTCTTCGGTGAAGAGATTTCGATCGCCGGCGAGAGATCTCGGAGAAAAAGAGAAAGAAGATTCACGCTTTATAGGAGGCTCACCTTCTCTTCTCTTTTCTACAATAAATCCTTCAGGTTCAGGAAATATCTGATATAACTTGCAGCAAAATTTAAGGAGGGGTTATTGAACTCTCAATTCTTCCAAATTCAATTAATTTTTTAATTGTAACAAAAATATAGAATTTATTATTGGGTAATATATTAAATTTTTTTAATTGTGACAAAAATATAGATTTTATTATTGAGTAATATATTAGAATAGTATTTTTAAATTTTTGTTTCAAATTTAATATTACAAAAATTAAAACATAAATTATTATATCAAAAATATTAATTTATTGTCATAAATTATAAATAAAATTAAAATATTATATTCAGATTTAATTTTTTTATTTAAAATTTAAATTTCCTTTATTAACAATAAATTTTAATGTTTTTGTTTACAAATATTTATGGTTTTAACCATATATTGGTAAGCAAAATACAATAGAAATGAATGAAAATGGCAGAAATAATAGAGTAGTGTTTGATGACCGGCTAAGTTTGGCAGATTAAAAAGCAAAGGGAGAGTTAATTTTGCATTACGCAAAGTCAAAGTCCAATGGTATCTTTTTTATTTAAGCAGCCAATAAGCATACATATCCATTTGACTTCTCTGAAAGTGAAAGATTTCGAGAAGAGGATCAAATGCTCAAAACCCCCTCCCCATTGGAAAATGATCCCATTTGCTCCTTGTTAAAATACAATTTCTTTTATATTATTTTAAAAACGAAAACCACAGTATATTACATTTTAACTTTTAAAAATTTCAAGAACTACATTCCAAAACAGCACTATCCATTTAAAATTAAAACCTACCCCATCCAAAAAAAAATAAAACTCACTTATCTAAACAACCAAAAACAAAATAAATCTCTAAAAATTCTTTTTTTTGGACAATCGACAAAAATAATATTATGTTAAATTTTTATTTTTAATATAATACTATTAGTTTAAATTTTCAAAAATAATATAAATTTAATATTAAAATACACTAAAATTTATTGTTAATAAAAAAAATTAAACTGTAAATTAAAAAAAATTCAAATATAATATTTTAAATTTATATATAATTTATTTATAATAAATATATATTTTCAGAAAATAATTTTTGTTATTTTTAAAATTTAAAATTTATAATAAAAAATTTAAAACAAAAAATTTAAAAAATAATATTTTAAAATATTACTCTTCTTTTTCTACCTTCACTTCTCGTAGATTACTCCGTTTGTCTTTCTCCGGCGTCAATTTTTTTTTCACCCTCATCACCGGTTTAATTTTTCCTTCAATTTCTGCTCCAAAGCCAATCCACATACTTAATCTCTTTCGAAAAACTTTTTTTCTCAACTCGAGTTCACTGGTTTCCAACTAAGATTTTCTCTTCTCGAAATTTTCTCTTTATATCTCTACCCTTCTGGTTCTTTCCTACCACATTGGCGTCAATGTGAGATTCGAGCAATAAGATTCACGTTTGTTATTTTTGGGATTTCTGAACGAACTTAAACATATTGAAGAGAATGTTTTAGATAGGTTTTAGTGTGGTGTCTCGATTTGTGGATATCACTCTAGTAAGTGATTTATGTTAATTTAATGTTATCATGTTTTTGTAGTTGTTGGTGTTATTCCACTCTATGTCATGATGTAGGACATTGCCAAAGGAATTGAGTAAACTTGAGAAGACTAAATTATTTAATAAAGGTAGAAACTTCATGTGATAATATGAGTGAGCAATAGCTGAGATGTCTTATAAGAAACAGCTTCATTGTTATTTTTGTTGTTTGTAAACCATTTGATAATTATTGTGCCATTGATTTCCTTCACAAAAGGTTTAGATTAAGTTATGTTTTAAGCGTTTTACACACAAATTAAAGAGTCCATTGTTTTTATTAATTTTAAATTAAACATTAATTATTAATAATCTAAAATTGTTAAATTGAAATTGAGAGAAGTTTCGTAAAAAAAAACAAAGTGTGTTTAACCAACAATGAAATAATATATAGAACTAAAATAGTCAAAATAATAATTAATAATTTAATTTTGTTTAGAAAATTTATAATTTCATTAAATAGAATCAATAAATGTTTTAAAAATTTTAAAATAAAGAGAGTATGTTTTTAAGATTATTATTTGAAAAATATACTATATATAATTTATAATTTGAAACAACTGTTTTAGTGTAATAAAACAATATATTTTTTTGGGCTTAAATAGAATTAATTTTATTATGAATAAACATACTAAAACAAACTATTAGTTTAACTTTTAAAGATAACTTAGTTACTTACATAGAAGATAGTTTGTAAAATATAGAAATGTGAGTTTTCAAAATTTAATTCTCCTTTGGATTATTTTTCATTTAATGATAATTCATGTAAAATATATTAGAAATTATTAATAAATAATACATTTAGTGCCACCAAATGAATAAAATATTAATAGATATTATACTTCAAATTTTTAGTTATATCATTTTATACATAATTATACTTTTGATGGTGAAATCTTAATTATAATTAGTTCTACAAATAACTAATTTATTTTCTTATAGTTTGTATTTATAAAATTAGGAATTTAAAATACATTTTTCATGTATTCAAATACTAATACGTTTAAACATATGTTATTTCTTTTTAGCGTTTCAGTGACCAAAAAGATAATTTATTTCTTTTTTCTCTCTCTACTGTGATTTTCACGGCGATTTCCGAAACAGTTTTCTTCGAAGACGGTTTCCTTCCGTCTTCGTTGCGATCTCTCTTCTTTGAAGAGTTTTTTCCATCGATATAGACGGTTTTTTACCCTCATCCTCTTGAAATCCTTCCTATTTAACGTTCCTGAAAATTCTCCTTGTTTTCGTTACCAAATTCGAAACATTTGTCTACCAGTATGTCGGACTATTTGACAAAGAAAATGCAGGAAATTGATCTGGGTATTGATGCACCCCCGATTTCTCTCCCTCCTGAATTATGCATCCAAGCCGAATCGGAAACTCGTTTCTCTTTGATTGCGGCTCCGGTGAATCCTCGGAAACAAAATCTCCGTGCAATGATGACTTCATTGCCTAGACTATGGTGCGCCGGAGAGATTATCATTTCCCGGATAATCGAGGGAAACAATACACAGTTCCTATTTCAAACCGAGGAAGCCCTCATCTCCGTACTCCGTCGTGGTCCTTGGTCTTTCAACGAGTGGATGTGCCTCGTACAAAAATGGTCACCCACAATCGACTCCATCACCCTTAAACATATTCCGTTCCGGGTTCAGATCAGAGGAATACCGATCCAGTTTATAACTTATCAAATGATTACATACATCGGTGGAACCATTGGCGATCTTTTAGAAACGGATTTTAACGCAGAAAATTCCCACCGTGTTAAATTTATCCGGGTTAGAGTTCTTTTTAATATCGATAATCCACTTCAATTTAAGAGGATTTTCCGATTTCAAAATCTCGATGTTACATTGCGATTCCGCTATGAGAAATTGAGATGTTTTTGTACAAAATGTGGGAAAATTACTCACGAGGCGGCGGAGTGTTCTCCACCAGTAATTGCATCAATTCCAACGAACGATCCACCGGATGATGATGGAGACACATATACCGGTGTGGAGACGACGTTTGGCCCATTTGGGTTCCCGGCGTTAGGCAACCCAACACATTCACCGGTAGATTCGGGCTCGATTGATGACGATGAGTCACCAAATTTGGAAATCCATAAGGATTCCATGAGTTCTCCGAGCGTACGCCGTCCCCATCCTCCATCTTCGTCGGTGGGCAACCCTGATTATTCGGTGAAGCGCAGGAGGATTGATTTGCCATCCGGTTCATCTAAACCAGGTCAGCCGGTTATGCCTAAAATTGAATTTAGTGGGAATCGATTACTCATAAACCGCAATTGGTTTTTACTAAACGAAGATTACAAAAATGATGCCGTTTCAATTAATAGTTTTGGGCCTTCTTTGGAAAAGTTTTGGTGGATTTTATTTAGTAGTGGGAATGAATTTATAGTGACTTCATGTGGAATAATATATTGGTGGCATCACATATTGAATCCGATTACTATTATTAATCAATATGCTAGTATGGATTTTAATTTTTGTGTCATATCAAGTTATTCAGAAGGTTTGGTGGGCCAGATTCCACCACAAACACCATGAATGTCGCATTTTGGAACTGTCGGGGTTTAGGAGGGTCTCTGACAGTTCGACGCCTCAAGGGAATAATGAAGGACTATTCCCCAGACGTATTCTTCTTAGTAGAAACAAAAAAATCAAAATAATGTAGTACATAATGTAGCGGCAATGTTAAATTATGAATGTGTTGTATGTGTCCCACCAAATGGAATTGGTGGAGGTTTGGCTTTGTTATGGAACAAATCTATTGTTATAAGTATTGTTAGTGCGGATGAACGACTAATAGATTGTAAACTTTCTACTAAGTTTTTTGAATTTTATTTATCATGTGTATATGGACATCCTATAAGGAAATATAGGATTAATCTTTGGGAAAGATTACAACGAATTGCACTAAATCGGAAAAGTCCATGGCTTATGTGTGGTGACTTTAATGTAATTCTTCATACACATGATAAAATCGGTGGTACAACGTGTGAACCTTGGAAACTCTTTGATTTCCAACAAATGGTAGCTTCTTGTCTCATGACAGATCTCCCATTCCAAGGTAACAATATGACTTGGGTAGGAAAACAAAACAATCAGATCGTACAATGTTGGTTAGATAGATGTATTGTAAATTGTGAATGGAAAGCACTTTACCCGGCTTCTACAGTTGAATATCTTGATATGGTTGGATCAGATCACATGCCTGGTATAATTAAAATTAGAAGACATTCTGAATCAGGAAAAAGGATGTTCAGATATGACCCCAGATGGGCAAACAATGATGATTTTCGATGTATGCTTAATAATAGCTGGAAGAATTTTAAGCTTACATCTACCTCATCATTTGTATCCCAGCTAAATGCGTGTAGGAAAAGTATATCCTTTTGGAAGAGGATAACTTATGTCAACTCTAACAAACGTATTCAGGATCTCACTAAAACAATAGATGCAGTTAATATCAATCCTCAGATTCACCACCAAACAGTTGATATCCTCAAAAAAGAGTTAGTACAAGCTTATAGGGATGAAGAACGGTATTGGAAGCTTAAGAGTAGAAACCAATGGCTTCAGGAGGGTGATCGAAATACGAAATATTTTCATGCTGCAATGAAAATTCGTAGATCAAGGAATAATATTGTATCAATAAAAGATGATACTGGAAAGGATTGTGTTGGTAATGAAGCGATCGCCACAGAAGCTATCAGTTACTTCTCAGCTCTATTTTCGACTATGAATCCAAAAGATTTTGATAATGTTCTCTTGAATGTATCATCGGTTGTATCTCCTCATATGAATGAGGACCTCACAAAACCTATGTCGAAAGAGGAGGTTTATGATGCAATTTCATCTATCGGATCAAATAAAGCTCCGGGACCAGATGGATTTTCTACGGCCTTTTATCAACAAAACTGGAATATTGTGGGAAATGTTGTCTTCGATGAAGTGAATCGGTTTTTTGAAACAGGAGTAATGGTCAAGGAATTCAATCATACAAATATTTGCCTCATCCCTAAGATGTCTTGCCCGGTAACAATGGAGGATTTCTGACCCATTTCCCTTTGTAATGTGATATACAAAGTTATATCCAAGATATTAGTATTACGTCTGAAAAAGTTTCTGAATGGGTTAGTTTTTGAAAACCAAGCCACCTTTATCCCATGTCGTTTTATTACGGATAATGTTCTGATAGCACATGAAGCTTTGCATTCTTTACGAGTTCATGACATATGCGCTAAATCGTATATGGGTATTAAAACGGATATGAGTAAGGCATATGATCGTATGGAATGGAGTTTTCTGAAAAGGGTACTTGAAAAGAAAGGTTTCGCACAGAAATGGATCAACTGGATTATGCAGTGTGTCACTACTACTTCCTTTTCTGTTTTGATCAATGGATGCCCGCATGGATCCTTTCTACCTACTCGTGGTCTTAGGCAGGGAGGCCCGTTATCTCCTTACTTATTTATTCTCTGTGCGGATGTTTTAAGTAGTATGCTTAACGATGCTGAAGAGAAAAACCTCATTCAACCATTGAAAATAAGTCGGTGTGGTCCTACAATATCTCATTTATTCTTTGCGGATGATTCCCTGTTTTTCGTCAAGGCAGATCTGGAGAATGCTAGGAATTTGGAAAAAATATTCAAGGAGTATGAAAGAGCTTCCGGTCAGATTATTAATTCAAATAAATCTTGTATCACCTTTGGGAACAAAGTGTTTCACCATACAAGAGTATCTATCCAAAATATTCTGTAAATTACTACACTTGGTGGTGAAGGAAAATATTTGGGTTTACCAGAAGAATTCAAGCGAAATAAACGCCAGATGTTCAGATACATCAGTGATCGTGTCACTTCTAAACTCTCAGGTTGGCATTCAAAATTCTTATCTCTAGCTGGGAAAGAGGTATTACTTAAATCTGTTGGTTTTTCCATGCCGGTATATTCAATGAATGTATTTAAGCTCCCAAAGGATATAATTCGATTGTTGGATAGAGCGGTATCTCGGTTCTGGTGGGGTTCTACTGATTTCAGACATAAAATATCTTGGGTTTCTTGGAAGAAGTTAAGCACACCAAAATTAAATGGGGGTTTAGGATTTCGGGACTTCCAATATTTTAATCAAGCTTTACTAACAAATCTATGTTGGAAACTGATTTGTCGACCAGAATGTCTACTATCGAGAATGTTAAGGAATCGATATTTCAAGAATCAGGAGTTTCTTTCAGCTAAACAAGGATCTCGTCCATCCTATGGTTGGAAATCTTTACTATATGGTCGTGAATTACTCAGAACGGGATTACATAGAATTGTTGGTAATGGGCTAAATATCGCAATAGGTGATACTAATTGGTTACCTACTACTCCTCCCCGTGCTCCTCGTTTGCTACCTTACACAAACCCTTTATTACCACTAAATTCGTTCATAACTAAAGAAACAGGACAGTGGGACGAGGAAATTATAAATGATCTGATAGAAAAAGAAGACCATCAGATTATTTATAAGACTTTTTTAGCTTCCCCATTAACTACGGATAGATGGTACTGGAGATACACGCCGAATGGAAACTATACAGTAAAATCTGGATATCGACGGGGTATTGAGGTTTTTCGGCATGATCCTATAGCCTATCAACCTCAACTGGCACATCATGGTGACTTAGCTAAACGTATTTGGATGATTCAGATTCCACCAAAAATAAAACATTTTTGTGGCGTTTATTATCAAAGGCTCTCCCTTTGAAATGTCAACTTCAACGTCGGAATATTACCTCAGATAGTATCTGTATGCGATGCAATGGAGCTGATGAAACGGAACTCCATACTTTTTTTCTCTGTGTCTATGCTCATATGATTTGGAGAAAATTAGGTATCCAGACAAATTCAATTTGCGCTTTGGATACGAATATTTATGATAATTTGCGATATCTTATTGCAAGTTATGATAATATTCGAGATGATTATCCGCAAAAGTATATACCATTTTTTATACTATGGCGGATGTGGAAATCCAGGAATTACATGATGTTTCAAAATACGGAGCACAATATTGATTCAATATTACAGTATAGCTACGATGACGCATTGGAGTGGATGCAAGTGATAACAGAGAAGCCTGAATTACATCCCCAGAAGGGCGACAGTAATACAAATAAAGCATGGATAAAACCTCCACAAGACTGGGTAAAATGTAATTACGATGTTGCACATCGGGATGATTCGGGTCCATCTGGTCTAGATTGGATTATTCGTAATAATAAAGGATCGTTTATGGAAGCTGGTCGGGGAAAGTTTCAAGGTCGAGCTACTGTAATTGAAGCTGAACTTACCTCACTCATTTGGGCAATACAATCTGCTTGGTCCCTAGGTTATCGTCATATCATCTTTGAAGGTGACAACTTATCGGTGAACAAAATCCTCAACGAGAATGAAGAGAATTTGCTGGTACAACTATACATTCAGACCATACGTAATTGGATATCTATGTTTTCGGGAATCAAATTCGCATTCCAACCAAGAACAGCTAATCAAGCAGCTGATATTCTGGCATCGTCAGCTATTATTTCTCCTACTGATTGGAATATTTTTTTATTCATGTCCAAACATATTAACATCGATTGTAAACAATGATCTTGGCAATTAAATATATTTTTGAAGGAAAAAAAAACATATGTTATTTTTATGTTATCTATAACCATGTGTCTAACATTAACTAAGTAATAATAAAAGTATAAGGCAGTTTATAAAAGTAAGATATTTGTATAACTAAAACTCATAAATTCGAATTTTGTGCATAACGTACATGATATTTTTAAAATAATACGCGTTTTTAAAATTGAGTTTATGAAAGTTTAAGTGTTGAGTTTAGGATATTATTAAATAATACGAATTATACAAGCCAGTTATATAAATTATATCAGTTATACAAATTATACCAGTTATAAAAGTTGTACTAGTTATACAAATTATATTAGTTATATAAATTTATACAAGTTGTGTAGTAGTTGTGTACTCAAATAACTTACTAGAAAGTATTACTTAAAATTATAATATAATTTTATTGGTTAAACAAGTTGTACCGACATATAAATAAACACAAGAACCTTTAAATATACAAAGTTTATGAAACCTAATTAGATGTTACTCTGAAACTAGTTGTACATACCTCGAAGTCCATTCATAGTACTCCTTCATTCGTTATTCTTCAATTTATGGAAATCTAATTTCTTGAGTTCGACTATGTTTCTTGACTTTCAGATCAAAAGCATTTATTTGATGATCTTTATTCACTTATAATAAATATCCAAAACTTTTGTCTCATCTAGTTGAATATATTATAATTTTGTATCATACTCTATCAATCAAATAAGAGCACGTTACCTATTTAATAGATTTCTTCATAACAAAAGCATAAATTTGACAGTCGATTGAATTCCATTATATGTCATATCCGTATTTCGAATAATATCTTCTTTAATCAAAATATATGATTGTGTAAGACATATTACTCACTGTTTATATATAAAATAATAAAACAACATTATTTTATGATTTTGTCAATTATAAAATTTGTACCAGCTATAACAATAGAAAATAGTCAATTTCAACCTAAACAATTTTCATCGTACGTTTTTATACAATTGTGAAGCTATAGTGCGGGTTTCAATATTTACCCCTTAATTATTCAAATATTAGACACGACTTAACAAATGTGTGCCTTTTTCGATATTTCCGTTAATGGAGTCCGGTTTCCGTTAATATTGACTGATGTGGCATAGGACGTGGATGAGCTGGGTGATGTGGCATAGGACGTGGATGAGCTGGGTGATGTGGCAGTGCGTGTGCAGTAAAACGACATCGTTTCTCATAATACATGCTTTTCCCGTTCTTTTTCCTTCCTCAATCGCGACCAGGTTTGGTATTGGGGATTTTCCAAAAACGAGACTTTTCTGAAATCGACAAGTTAAGAGTTAAGTCGATTTCGAAAAGTTTTTCGTTTTCAGAAAATCTCCAATATCAAATCCTAATTGCGATTAAGAAAGAAGCAAGAATGAGAAAAGCATGTGTTATGAGAAACGATGTCAATTTGGTCGATTAAATCGACCAAAATGATGTCGCTTTCCTTCACACACACTGTCACATCACTCAGCCCGTCCCCGTGCTATGCCACGTTAGCCAATATTAACGGAAATAAGACTTCGTTAATGGAAATATCGAAAAAGCACGCATTTGTTAGGTCATCTCTAAAAATTAAATGATTAAGAGATAAATGTTTAAATCCGCATTGCAACCTCATAATTGTATAGTTAAATACATACGATGAAGATTGTTTATATTGAAATTGACCATTTTTCCGTTATAACAGTTATACTAATTATACAAATCATACTAATTATACTAGTTATACCAACTATACTAATTATATTAGTTTTACTATGTGTGTAGAAAGAGGTACGAACAGTACGATTATCAAATCTATCAAATGAGGCAAGACCCTAATCCAACCATAATTTGAGTCTAATCCAATTTAATCTAACCTCTAATCCGCTTAGAAATGAAGTTTTTAAACTTTATCGAATCTATTAGTCAACCAGTTTTGAGATCCTATTAGTCAATCAATTTTGAGATCCAAAAAAACCCTATAAAAATGTTTTAAATTGAATGAAAATTTGGTTATTAGATAAGTGAAATTTTGTACAATTAGAGATTAAACCTATTAACTATTTAAAATTAAAGTTTCATGGTTAATGTTGATATTGGATTGAGGTTAGAATGCAATGTTGCTCTTAAGAGAGATAACAATGCGAAAAAGAAGAAAGTAAAGAAGAGAGAAAAATCAAATGTGGAGGGAGGAAAAAGACAAAAATAAAAAAGAAAGAAAAATGATTTTTATTTTATTTTTAAATAATTATTAGTTAATTGATAAATAATTAGTAAGGATAAAATAGAATTACAATATGATTATAAATGAAGAGGGGTAACTAGATTAATAAGGGTTAATAAGGGGTATGATATTTTTTTTCTAATATATAAAGGCATATGAGATCTTAACCTTCCGGGACAAATGGCGATCATAGAAATATTATGAGTAATACATTAAAATAGTAATTTTTAAAGTTTTTTTCCAAATCTAATATCCCAAAATTAAACTTTCAAAATATCACAAATACTTATGTAAAAATACTTATTTATTTTAAATAAATTATACATAAAATTAAATTATTATATTTGGGTTCATTTTTCTAATTTATGGTTTAATATTTTTTTTATTAAAATATAGTTTTAATTTATTTTAATATTAAATTTATGCTATTATTACAAATTTAAACTAATAATTTTATTTTTATAATAAAAACTTAAAAAGATGTTATTTTATAAATTTTCCCAAATATTATTGGACCGAATGCCACTAGCTCAAAGAACCAGCCTCGATAATTATAATATTATAAGTAATTTTGAATATATATATATATATATATATATATATATATATATATATTTTCTGAAAGCTTTTTAAATGAACCAAATATTTATTTTTTTTTCCAAAAATTGAGGGACATTTACAAAATTAACTTAAAACTTGCGTTCAAATGCAAATTTAACCTATTTAAATTTATTTTTGTAATACTAATTTTCTATCTATTTTTAATCTTTCAACAATAACTTTATTTACCACTTTGCCATTATCTTAAAATTATTATTATTTTTTAAATACAAACAGATCATTATGAACAAATTTTTCAAAAACATTACGAAAAATGTCATCTTTTTCATTGCAAACAACTACCATTATCGTGGTTATTGGAAGCTCTTAATTCTATCGACACACCCATCGTTTAGCTCTATTCATTCATCAAATCTCATTCATCTCAATCTTTTTCATTTTCTCTTACATTTTCTTTCAATTTCTCTATTCACACTATTTTCAAAAGTTTCCAACTTTACAAAAGATCATCATTATCCGTTAAAACAAACTTATAGAAGTCTATATCGGTCATCTTTTAAGTCATTTAGCTAAAAAATCAAGATCGAATTTTAGTTTTCGTGTTTTGGCTACTATTATATTTTTCGAGTTCATACAGTTACGAAAAGTCTGGTTTGATCGGAATAAATCTCGTTTTAACCGGAATAAACTATTTTTGTCACTAAAGAACACTTCTTGAAGTATGCTTTGGTGATAAAAAGATTAGTTTTATGTAATTAAAAGTAAATTTTTTCCAAAGCAAACTTCTCATAGAAGTCTGATTCAGCCGGAATAAACCATTTTTTATCACTAAAGTAGACTTCTCAAAAAGTCTGATTTGGTGACAAAAAAGTCAATTTCTGCAACTAAAAATAAATTTTTTCCAAAGCATATTTCTTGAGAAGTCTGCTTTGATCAGAATAAATCTCGCAGATTTTTCGAGAAGTATGTTTTAGCCGCAATAAACCGTTTTTTTCATTGAAGCAAACTTCTCGAGAATTTTACTTTGGTGATAAAAAGTATAGTTTTTTGCAATTAAAAGTGAATTTTTTCCAAAGCAGACTTCTCGAGAACCCTGATTTGATTGGAATAAATCTCGCAAACTTCTCGAGAAGTGTGCTTTGATCGGAATAAATATCGCAGACTTCTCGAGAAGTGTGCTTCAAAGACAAAAGCGGTTTATTCCGGTTGAAACAGACTTCTCGAGAAGTCTGCGAGATTTATTCCGATCAAAGCAGAATTCTCAAGAAGTCTCCTTTGAAAAAAATTTACTTTTAATTGCAAAAATTGACATTTTTGTCACCAAAGAAGATTTATCGAGAAGTTTGCTTTAGTGACAAAAACGGTTTATTTCGGCTGAAACAGATATCTTGATAAGTTTGCGAGATTTATTCTGACCAAAACAGAATTCTTGGAGAAGTGTGCTTTCGAAAAAATTTACATTTAATTGTAGAAAACTAACCTTTTTGTCACCAAAGCAGACTTCGAGAAGTATGCTTTGTATTTTATTTGTAAAGCAGACTTCGAAAAGTGTGATTTGTAATTTATTTGTAAAGCAGAATTCTCGAAGTCTGTTTTGTATTTTATTTGCAAAGCAGACTTCGAGAAGTCTACTTTGTATTTCATTTGCAAAGCATACTTCTCGAGAAATCTGATTCATTGTCAAAAAATATGTTTCAGATAATGTGTACAATGATCTAATAAAATTTATTAATTTATACCGTAGATAATGGTTCAAATTTGTGTTGATTACCTAAATAAAATATATTAATTTCATAGCTAAATTAATAGTAATGACATATATTGTAATTATTGTAATAATTTAAATTTATTCATATATTTATTTGAAGTTTATTGTGATACATCACCATCATATTGTTGTTATAAAAAAATTAAGATAAGATTATTTTAAAAATATTTTTTAACTAATATATTAGGGATTATGTTATTGACAATGTACACTATATTAGGGGTTATAACTTTTTATGTTTAATTAAATTAATGTATATTAGATGTCTATTGACTAAATGGATTCTTTGAAAGAGAACATTCAGTTGAATATTTTAACAAATAAAATACGAAAATAAATATTCAGTAATGATATGTAATAAACTATGAGAAATCTAAATAACTAGTTACTTAATTAAGATAAAAAAAAGTGCTTATATAAAGAATGCGTGAGAGAAGGAGAAACACAAGCCAATTTGCATGGCAAACGACAATAATAGGTTATTGATTTGACTGACTCACTCTCACACAAAGTCACTTGCCCTCCGGACATCCGTTGGTTTGTTCAGCTCGCCTTATGTTTCTCTGTCTTCTTCACACGTCAATTAATACTCCTAACTCAATCAGCCTTTCTCATTCAAACTTTCACTATTTATTTGTGAAAGTTTTCTGTTTGTGCTTTAGGGATTACATTCTTTAGCATGGCTCTAATTGCAGATCAGCAACAACCACAACACTATTGTCGGATTTGCAAGAAAGTTTTTCTATGTAGTCGAGCTCTAGGGGGTCACATGAGGGTGCATGGAATCTGCGACGACATTTCAAATATGGATGATGACGACGAGGATCATACGAGTTATAGTTGGGCTCCCAACGCTAGTAAATGCAAATACGCGCTTCGTACCAATCCCAATAGACTCAAAAGTTGTCGTGTCTGCGAGAATTGTGGTATAGAGTTCTCTTCATGGAAATCGTTCCTTGAACATGGGAGATGCACCTCAGACGAGGTTAACTCGGACGCAGGAGAATCTTTTCATGGATCAGAAACTGAGGAAAGAATCCTTAGAGGAGTCGATAAACACAATTGGTCGAAGAGGAAACGGTCCTATAGGGCTAAAGTTGGCAGCATTATCAACCCTGATTGCCCTTCGAACGAGGAGGAAGACCTCGCTCATTGCCTCATGATGCTATCTAATGGAACAGTGGAACCTTTTTTCGTTGCCGAGACCGAGGAGTCGTGCGCCTCCGCAAGTAAAGATGAAGGGAGAAGAGACCATTTGAACCCTTATAACAAGAGTTACAGGATCTCGACTCAATATGAAAAGGCGAATTTTGTAATTCCAAAAGGATTATTCGAATGCAAAGCATGCAAGAAAGTCTTTAGTTCTCATCAAGCACTTGGTGGACACAGAGCTAGTCATAAAAAGGTGAAAGGTTGTTTTGCAGCAAAACATGATCATACTAATGATAATGAAGCAAATCACGGTTATGGTATGATTACACAAGAGGAATTATGCCATACAAAACTTCACTATGATCATAACGAATCTTTCGTGAAGAAGAAGAAAGCAAAAGTACATGAGTGTTCCATATGCTACCGTGTGTTTTCCTCCGGACAAGCTCTAGGAGGGCACAAAAGATGTCACTGGATCACAACTAAAAATTCGCCAGATCATGAAACCGGTTCTGTTGTTAAATTTGATAACAATCCCTTTTACCGTCAAGTTAACGTTGCAGCAAACAATATACGCAGTGATTCAGAAACACTTGATCTTACACTTGAGCTCAATTTACATGCCTTGGATGCTAAGCCACAAAACAACAAAACTTCTCAAGAGATCTTTTTATTACCACGTACAGGCCGCGAGGACTCTGGAAAAGACAAAATATTTACAATAAAAGATAATTTAGAGAAGATCAGGGATGATGAAACCAAGACAAAAACAAAGTTTGCTAAGTTAATTGAAGTTAAAGAAATAAACTCAATTGAAGCTTCATCGCAGTGGTTACAGGTAGGCCTTGGGTCGACCTCAAGTCAAGCGGGAAGTGATCATTAGTAGCTTTACTTCTACAGTTATCTTTTTTTTTTTTTTTCTAATTTGTTTGAAGTTTGCCAAATAGTTTTGTATCCTTTCTTAAACGGGGTTTCAGTATACATGAAAACTCATAATTCTCGTAACCCATCATACTAAAATGAATAATTCAGTTACTTGTTATGTTGTTCATGTTGGTGTTCACAAGATTTTTATGGTCATGAAAAAAAAAATATAGATTGAAAGTAATCAACTTTTTATTAACTTATTGTATTACTTTCAAATACTTTATGTTATGAAAACAAGACTCGATCTATATTTATACATAACGAAAATACACAATTTGAAACAGCACGATTCTTTACTTGAAAGAACGCGACTCTTTAATTGAAAGGATCCGATTCTTTACTTGAAAGGTCACAACTCTTTGTGTTGGACCAACACGACTATATAAGTGAAAGGACACAACTTTACGAATTGATAATTCGTGACTCTTAATTATTAACTAATTTATACGAATGTGATTTTATATTCTACGAGATTTGATTATATTTCAATACTCCTCCTTAATTATATCTCGGCTTCACTCCAAGCTTTCTTCTAAGATCTTCAAATCTTGAAACGTTTAATGCCTTTGTGAAGATATCTGCGAGTTGATCTTCGCCTTTGCAATACTCTAGTTGAATGAGTCCTTTGTGCTCGGCTTCACATACAAAATGATACTTGATCTCTATGTGTTTTGTTCTTCTATGTTGTACCGGATTCTTTCCAATCGCTATTGCCGACTTGTTGTCACATAAGATGGGGATGCCTTCTTTAAACTTTAGTCCAAAATCCTCCAAAAGTTTTCGTAACCATATGGCTTGGTTTGTCGCTGCACATACGGCGATGTACTCTGCCTCTACCATTGATTGAACCACTGTTTGTTGCTTACTTGACTGCCAACAAAACATAGCCGATCCAAGACTAAAAATATAATCTGATGTGTTTTTCTTGTCTTCGGTAGAACCACCCAATCGCTGTCCGAGTAGCCTATTAATCTTGGTGTCTCCACGCTTATAAAAATACTCCAAAATTTGACGTTCCTTTGATGTATCTTAACACCCTTTTGGCTTCTTGATAGTGCTTCACATGGGATGATGACATGTATCTTGAGAGATAGGAGCTTGCGTACATTAGATCAGGTCTTGATGCACATAAATATAAAAGCCCTCCAACAATGCTCTTATACTTAGTCAAATCTCCATATTCCTTGTCATCTTCTACTCCTTTTCCTTGTTGTGTAAGTGAAGTGCTTACATTTTTGCTTTCTTTCATTCCAAACTTATTAATAAGTTGTTTTGCATATTTTTCTTGTAAAAGAAAAATACCGTGATCATATTGAATTATTTCCATCCCAAGAAAATAATTCAACAATCCAAGATCCATCATATCGAATTCATTCTTCATATTTTCCTTGAATATGTTGATGAGATGAACATTGCTCCCTGTGATGATGATATCATCAACGTATAAGCTAACGATCAACACATATTTTCCTTGCTTCATAATATAAAAAAACCACATCATTCATACTTCTTTCAAAACCGTTTTGAATGAAGTATGAGTGTATTCTTCCATACCATGCCCGTGGGGCTTGCTTCAAACCATATAAGGCTTTGTATAGCCTTAACACCTTTTCTTCTTTTCCTTCACACTACAAGAAAACATTAACATTTCCGACGGCATTTCCGACGGACAAAAAACCGTCGGCCTTTTCCGACGACATTACGATGGATAAGCGACAAATAACCAAGGGATTTGAAACCGTCGGAGGTCCGTCGGTAATTTCCGACGCCGTAGAGATCGTCGGTAAATCGATGGTGAAAACTGACGGTAACCCGTTGCGTTTCCGACGATATCCTAATCGTCGGGATATCCTCTTGAAATCGTCGGAATATTACCGACGGCTTCAGATACGTCGGTAATATTCCGACGAGTTCGTGACGGATTATGTATTTTATAGCCCGTCGGGAATCCGTTGGCAGAGGTCGTCGGAAACCCATCGGAACTATCCGACCATTGTCGGATACAGTCGGAAATCCGTCAGAAATATACATACCTTGTTAAAATTGTGTGTTTATCCGTCGATGGTCGGACATCCATCGGAAAACCGTCGGTTTATTTTGATAAGTTTTATTCGAAATACGTGAATATCCGGTTGTGGTCAGTAACCATCGGAATTCCGTCGGAAATAGAGAATATTCTGAAGAATAATCTTTTTACAGTTCGTAATTATCTGTTAATAATTCTTAATAATCTGTTAAAAAATCGTGATAATATCTATTTTTCAGTATAAATAAGCTATGATCTTTCAAAATTTTAACAGAACCAAATTTTTTTTAAAAATGTGTTCTTCGGGTTCTTTTGAGTATTTTCGATCGTGGATGGATAAACTTCGATATGATTCAACCACGGGGGAATTGACTGATGAATTTGCGCAAGGCGTTGAAGAGTTCATGACATTTGCATCAAAGAATAGCATGACATCGGAATACGGTAAAATGTATTGTCCGTGTATTAAATGTCGAAATCATAGATTAATCTCTGTTAGAGAAGTACGTAATCATTTGTATAGGAATGGATTTATGCCGGGTTACAAAATTTGGTATTCACATGGAGAAACTGATGCAACGATGCAATATTATGGTAGTACTTCAAAAAGGATAGATAATACTAATGTTAGGGTAGAGGAACCGACATCAGAAGTTGATATAAACGGAGGTACTGTTCAGATGGTGAATGATGCATTTCGTGAACAAAGAGAATCGTACATCGAAGATATTAGCAGAATAGAGGAACCTAATATGGAAGCCTGGAAATTTTTTGATATGTTAGATGCATCCAAGCAGCCTTTGTATAAAGGATGTAGAGATGGATTATCGCCTTTATCTGCTGCAAGTAGGTTGATGACGATAAAGACGGATTTCAACTTGCCTGAAGATTGTGTGAATGCGATAGCTGATTTTGTTAGAGATATATTACCTGAAGATAATATTGCACCTGCTTCATATTACGAGGTTCAAAAACTTGTATCTGGTCTTGGATTGCCATATCAGATGATCGATGTATGTATTGACAATTGCATGATCTATTGGAAAAATGATGAAAACCGCATGAAGTGTCGATTTTGTCACAAACCTCGATTTCAAGAGACAAGCGGTAGAGTACCTATTCCGCATAAACGGATGTGGTATTTGCCATTAACAGAGAGGTTAAAGAGGTTATATCAATCTGAACACACGGCAAAACCTATGAGATGGCATGCAGAACATAATTCGAATGGAGAAATTGTGCATCCCTCGGATGCAGAAGCATGGAAACATTTTCAACAGGTTTATCCTAGTTTTGCATATGAGCCTAGAAACGTATACCTCGGGTTATCTACAGATGGATTCAATCCTTTTGGGAAGCATGGGAGGAAATACTCGTTGTGGCCAGTTATCGTTACACCTTATAATTTGCCTCCTTCTTTGTGCATGAAACGAGAGTTTTTATTTCTAATAATTCTCGTCCCTGGCCCAGAGCATCCTAAGCGATCGCTTGATATTTTCTTGCAGCCACTAATTCATGAGTTAAAAATATTATGGGAAAATGGTGTCGAAGCATTCGATGTTTCCAACCAACAGAACTTCTTGATGCGAGCTGTACTTATGTGGACGATAAGTGATTTTCCAGCATATGGTATGTTATCAGGATGGTCGACGCATGGAAGATTAGCATGCCCATATTGTCAAGATAATACTGATGCGTTCCAACTGAAACACGGAAGAAAGACTAGTTGGTTCGATTGTCATCATCGATTTCTACCACAAGATCATCCATATCGCCGGAGCACGACATTGTTTAGGAAAAACAAAAAAAATTTTGATGCTCCACCTCCTATTTTTGACGGGAATTATATGTTGACTCAACTTAGAGATTTTGGTGCTGAGAGAACGACTTCTTGTGGAGGTAACGGACATTACCCTGTTGATGGTTGTGGCGAATACCATAATTGGCACAAGAAGAGTATTTTTTGGGATTTACCATATTGGAAAGACCATTTGTTGCGCCATAATCTAGATGTTATGCACATTGAGAAGAATGTTTTCGACAACATAATGAATACCGTTCTAAATGTGCAAGGAAAAACAAAATATAATTTGAAAGCTAGATTGGATTTGCCGGATATTTGTTCCCGGAAGGAACTACATGTAATGTCAAATGGAAAATCATTGTCTCCCGCATTCCGGTTAGATGCGCATGCAAAAGATGAATTCTTTGACTCGATTAAGCATAGTGTCAAATTTCCAGATGGATATGCATCTAATCTTCGTAATTGTGTCGATACTATTGAAGGTAAATTTTCAGGGATGAAAAGTCATGATTGTCATGTTGTCATGCAAAGATTATTACCATTTGCCTTTAGCGATCTACTGCCTAAAAACGTCCACGGAGCAATTGCAGGTACGACGTTAAATTTACATTATTATATATATAATAATATTTTCATATATTATATGATATTAAAATATATTTTTTATGTAGGGATTGGTGCTTTTTCCGAGATTTATGTACAAGATCACTTACTATAGACGATATCCGAAATTTGGAGGGAAAAATACCGGTTCTCATTTGTAACCTGGAGAAAATATTTCCACCAGCCTTTTTTGATGTTATGGAGCATCTTCCTATTCACCTCCCTAGAGAAGCAGCCCTTGGAGGACCTGTTCAGTACAGATGGATGTATCCTTTTGAGAGATATATGTTCCACCAAAAGAAAAAAGTTAAAAATCTTGCGAGGGTTGAAGGTTCAATCGTCGCACAAAGTATTAATGAAGAAACATCTAACTTTGCTAGCTACTATTTTCCATCGCAAGTGCAAACAAAAAATAGACGGCCTTCACGACATGATGATGGAGGAGAAAAACCAAGCTATCCAGTGTATGTGCCAGAAATATTTGCACAAATTGGACGTTTAAGTGGAAAAGGGAAGATGCGACGCCTATCAGAGGAGGAACACAATCACTTGCATTTGTATATTTTGACAAATTGCGATGACGTTTTGGAATATGAAAGGTACATTCAATTTAATTTTGTTTTTAGTTATTATTATAATTTATTGTTAATTTATTTTTTTTATAATTAACAGGATATACATGGAACAAATACGTGTTCATTATTCAGATTACAGCGAGAATGAGTTGGCCGAACTTAAAAAAAGCGAATTTGCAAAATGGTTGCATTTTTATGTTAGTGTTACCACAATTAATTACATAATTTTCAATAATAGTTTACTATATATCTATATATATATTTATAATTTACTACATTCTATTATTTTGTAGGTTACTACAGGTCCTTCTAGGGGCATAACGTTTCCCACGTGGTTAGTTGAGTTGGTGAGTGGTCCTACATTTACTGCAAAATCTTATCCAATGTACTGCACTCGTGGTTATGCTTTTAAGAGTCATCGTGAAGGAAACTCACAAACAACTTGTAATTATGGTGTATCATCTCAATCGGGAGGAATTGTATACAATGGTATTCTTCGTGAAATATTAGAAGTTCACTATCCAGGAATGATTAATTTGAGGTGTATTGTGTTCTATTGTGACTGGTATGACCCTATCATGGGTCAACGTGAAGACGAATTCGGTGTTACATCTGTCCACTCTCGTAAGCGACATCGAAAATATGATCCTTTTATACTTGCATCACAAGCGGACGAGGTTTGTTACATTCGATATCCTCGTGTGAGAAACAAGCAAGATCCTTGGATTACAGTGACCTCAATACATCCTAGAGGAGGCAAAGGCATTTATATTCACAATGCCGGATCGACTAGTTTTCTCAGACGAGCCGATCAATTGGTAAATTAATTATTATATTAATTATTTATTATTATTTAAAAGTTTTTAAATTATTAATTTAGAATTTTTTTATTTTTAGGCACAAGAAATTGGAGCGCCTCCAGATCACTTGCAACTTCTCGAGGCCGTCCACACAAACAAAAAGACTGGTCATATCCAAGATGGTCTCGTTAGTGAGATCATCGAAAAAGTAAAAAAGAAAAAAAGTGATATTCTAACCCAGCAATCTCAAGTTGGTTCTTCATCTTCGGTCACTGAATTGCCGCGTTCTGAGATTAACCGTCTCGTTCTTGATGTAAGTTTTTTTTAAAAAAATATATAATTAATATTATAATAATTTTTATTAAATTTTTTAATAATATTTCTTATTTTTACAAGAAGTACCATTTTCAAAGGGTCGTCATCCAGGACTCGGGAGAGTTGTAGATACTGGTGGCGCAACATCTGCAGTTAGAAACGAGGAAAATGAACAGTTAAAAGAAGAAATGGCGTCCATAAAAATAGAGATGAATAATCTCAAAAACTTTGTAGAAATGATAAAAAATAAATTGCCTGATGACTTTTTTTCTCCTCCTTCTCCTCGTGCTCCTCCTTTGTAATTTGTAATTTAAAATAAATGTTTAATAATATTAATATTTATAATATTATTTTTATTAATTGTATGATTATTTTTAATAATATTAATTTAAATATTAAAATAAAATTAAAAAATTAATTTTTTAATATTTATATTTTTAAAATATTTAATTAAATAATTAAATATTTTAAAAATATAAATATTAAAAAAATAATTTTTTTTATTTTTTCAATTATTTCGTATTTCCGACGGCTACTGTCTTCGGAAATTCCCGACGGAATAGGCCATCGGAAATGTGTTGCTACATCCCGACGGTTGTAAACCATCGGGAAATATCATCGGACAATATTTCCAACGGCACAAGTCATCGGAAAATGCCCTCGAAAATTCGTCGGCATTTTCTGATGTATCCGGACCATCGCAGATCCGTCGGTTAATTCCGACGGAAGGATGTCATCGAACATCCGTCGGAATTTTCCGATGGCACAGCTAATCGCTAATCCGTCGGAAATTATCGATACCTTCCCGACGGAAGCGCATTTCCGACGAAATAGTCCCGACGGACTATTTTCATCGGAAAGTAGTCGAGAAACCGTTTTACCGACATATTTCCGATGGATACAGCCATCGGAAATACGCTGCTTTCTTGTAGTGTCAATCACCAAACCAAGTGGTTGTGTGACATAAACCTCTTCTTTTAGTTCTCCATTTAGAAAGGCTGATTTGACATCCATTTGATACAATCTCCACTTCATTTGACCCGCATATGAAAGTATGGCTCGTATTGTATCATGTCTTGATACTGGGGCAAATTTCTCAAGATAGTGAACTCTATATTCTTGAGAAAAACTTCTTGCAACTAGTCTTGCCTTGTGTTTAATAGGATTGCCGCTCGCAACCGTTTTGATCTTATAGATCCACTTCACGATTATTACATTTTTTTTCTCCAGCTTGTGTACTAGTTTCCATATCTTGTTCTTCTCAATCATTTCTATTTCTTCATTCATGGTTTTTCTCCACTCTTTACTGCCACAAGCTTCATTGTAAGTTTGTGGTTCTATTCTATTATTTGAGCCACTTCTTCAACCTCCACTCTTGGTGCTATTCGCATGATTTCACTTATTGACTTGTATTTCTTTGGTGGTTCAGAAGCTTCTCTTTCTTGATTGTTATAATGGTCACCATCTTGTAAAGAAACAAGGCTGGAGATTTTTTCGGTTTGATCTCTTGATTCTTGTAGGTCATTCATAGATAAAACAACAGTCTTCTTGATTTCTTCTTTTCTATCCCAATCCCACTTCTTATTTTCTTCAAATTCAACATCTCTTGATACTTCAATCTTCTCATTCTCCAAGATGAGAACTCTATAACCTTTGGATTGATTACTATAGCCGATAAGGGTTCCACGCTTTGACTTAGCGTCTAATTTTTTCCTTTTTTGATCGGCAATATGCACATAGCATATGCTCCCAAATATTTTTAAGTGTGATACATTTGGCTTGTGTCCACCCCACTTCTCTATAGGTGTCACATCATCTTCAATTGCCTTTGATGGTAGACGGTTTTGTAAGTAAGCCGCAGTGTATACCGCTTCTGCCCATAACTTGAGCGGTAAGCCTTGCTCAACAAGCATTGTTCTCGCCATCTCCACCAAGGATCTATTCTTGCGTTCTGCTGCACCATTTTGTTGTGGTGAATAAGGCAATGTAACTTACCTATTGATTCCTTCTTCTTCACAAAAATGGTTGAATTCTTGTGAAGTGAACTCACCACCTCCATCAGATCTTAACGTCTTGATTGTACAATCAGATTATTTTTCGATCATCGCTTTGAACTTTTTGAACATTAAGAAGGTCTCAGATTTTTGTTTTAGGAAGTATACCCAACACATGTGAGTATAGTCATCCAAAAACAACAGAAAGTAACGGCTTCCATCAAGCGATTTGTGTTGCATCGGTCCACATACATCTGTATGCACAATCTCAAGCTTTTCTCTTATCTTAGTTTGAGATTCTTTTGGAAATTTTTTGCGTGATTGCTTTCCAAGATTACATGCCTCACATACTTCCTTATTGACTTTAAAATTTAGTAACCCATTTACCAAATTTTTGTCTTGCATTTGTTACAACCGTGTGTTGCCTACATGACCAACTCTCTTGTGTCATGTTTCCATTTTCTCTTGCTCACTTGTATTCATGGCTTTTTCTTGTACTGAACTTAACTTGATTCTGAAGCTCTTTTGATTTATTGGAATATCCATAATCTTTTTGCCATTTGCATCTAGAATGATGCATTTTTTGTCTTTAAAACATACTTGATAGCCGTTTGAAATAATTTGAGGAACGCTCAACAAATTTTTCTCCAAACTAGACACCAAGAAAAGGTTTTTTATGACTTTCTTGCCGTAACTTGTCATGACGGTAATATCTCCTTTACCGGCTATCATTACTATTTCTCCGTTTCTAACTTTGATCCGAACCTTGATACTTTTATCAATCTTAGAAAAATATCTCTCGTCTTTCGTCATATGGTTAGTGCATCCACTGTCTACTAACCAAATGTGTTCTCTTAATGTTGTTATTGCTTCTTCACTTGCATTAAACAGCATGTGGTCTTCACCCAAGTCTTCTTCTTCGAGACTTACATGCGCTCTTTCTTTTTTCTTTAATCGACACACATTTGAATAGTGGCCAATCTTACCATAATTGTAACACTCCTTGTTACTTCTTTTATTCTTTTCATGATTGTTTTCTTTCGGTTTCTTCCAACACTCATTTTCTCTTTGATTGCCTTTCTGACAAAATTCACACCACTTCTTGCTTTGATTGACACGTCTCTTGGTGTTTTATCATTTAAAACCGGATTTTGTTCCTTTTGAGAGAGCATTAAATGCTCCTTCATCAGTGTTTTCTTCTCTTGCAGCCACTCTTGCTTCATTTGCTTTCAAAATACCGATTAGCTTTGTCATTGTTAGTGAAGTCAAATCGCGAGTTTGCTCCAAAACGCTAACAATGCTATCGAACTTGGCTAGGAGAGAAATAAGTATCTTCTGTGTGAGTTGATAGTTGGTTTTTTTCTCATCATGATAAGTTAATTGATTCTCAAAAACAATTAACTTATCGGTGAATGTTTTAATATCTTCGTTATAATACATCTTCAGATTTTCGTACTCCCTATGCATCGATTGAAGTTTAACCAATCGGACTTGAGGAGAACCTTGATACTCAGCCTTCAATATGTCCCATGACTCTTTTGATGTTGATGATACCGCAATGTGTGAGAATATTTGATCAGTCATGGCAGTTTGCAAAATTTGCAATGTCATCGTATCATTTGACATCGCTTCTTCTCTAAGCGATTTTTCCCTTGATGTTTCAGGGGTTTCTTGTTCTTGTACCAGTTCGACCGGCACACCTTCTTCAACCACGAACCATAATTTTCTAGTCATTAGAATGGTTCCCATCTTAATGCTCCAGAGGTCGTACTTCTCCCCATCGAATATAGGGATCACTTGATGTGAATAGCCTTGCATAGTCTCGGCTTATTTTGCGATTAAATTATGCGATATCTTCTTGTTACTTTTGTTCTTGCAATGAGTTGTAAACTAGTGATTTCTCTTTTGTCCTCTTCAATCGTAAAGCTCTGATACCATGTTGGTGTTTGAAAGATTTTTACGGTTATGAAAAAAAAAAGAATATAGATTGAAAGTAATATACTTTTTATTAACTTGATTGTATTACACTCAAAAACTTTATGTTATGAAGACAAAACTCGATCTATATTTATACATAACGAAAAGATACAATTTGAAACAACGCGACTCTTTACTTGAAAGGACGCGACTCTTTACTTAGAAGGATACGACTCTTTAATTGAAAGGTCACAACTCTTTGTGTTGAATCAACACGACTGTATAAGTGAAATAACACAACTTTACAAATTTATAATTCGTGACTCTTAATTATTAACTAATTTATACGAATGTGACTTTATATTCTACGAGATTTGATTATATTTCAATAGTTCAATATACATACATATTCCAGTACTCTGTAACTTAGATTTCGTTCAAAAATATGACTCCTAACAACTAGCCGGAGATTAATTATGTCACGATGCAATCCCGGAATCAAACCGAGAGGCTCAAACCGAGTCCAATACCAATCTAAACCCGAGTCCAAACCTAATATTTTCACGTGTGGATAAAAGGATAGCACATTTACCTATGCCGAGAGAGACTCCAAACCGTAAGCCCTAGAGTCGCGTCTTCTTTTGCCGGAGTCGAGCGTCACCATCACGAGAGAGGTTGTTGCCGTCATTTTAGCTCGCCGTGTCCACAGTCAAGAGATCTCGCCGTGCCGTCGACCCACATGAGACCCGTGAAATCAAAGTGCACCGTCGTGACTTTCATTTTTTGTTGCCGTCAAGGCCTAGAAAGATATGCGACAAGATTTCTACTTTTTTATCAAAGAGATGCGATTCATCTAGCAATACAAGAAAACAGCGATTTTGCGACCACGCAATATAGTCGCAAATTCCTAGTCGCAAAGCTATGTAGACGAAAATCAGTCGCAATTTTGCGACTGATTTACGACCACGGTAATAGTGGTACAATTTACGATTGATTTGCGACTAATGATTGGTGACTACGTTTGCGAATACTTTGCGACTCTTTTTCAATAACAAAATTTTCCACTAATTTGCGACTACGTATGTAGGTGCAAAACCTGTAGACTTTTGTGACTGATTTGCGACTACAATGGTTCATGTGGTCGCAAATCAGTTACAAACTTTAGTGACTTATTTGCGACTATATATTATAGTCAGTCACAAATCACAAATCAGTTATAAAAATTTATGACTGATTTGCGACTACAATGGTTCATGTGGTCGAAAATCAGTCACAAACTTTAGTGACTGATTTACGACTACATATTATACTCAGTCGCAAATCATTGACAAATAATTACGACTGATTTGCGACTGATTATAAAATATTCAGAAAAAAATTATGTAGTCGCAAATCGGTTCCAAAAAATTGAAACTGATTTGGGACTGATTTGCGACTACGACGGAATTAGATTTTTTAAAAAATAATTATCTAAAATATTTTGAAATTAAAATTAAAAATTATTATTTTTTAAAAATAAATTTTAATTTTAATTTCAAAATATTTAAATTAATTATTATTAATATTATTCATTACCAATAAATATAATATATAATATTAAATATATAATACTTTATTTAAATTAATTATTTGATATTTTTAAATATTATTATAAGTAAATAATAATTAAATTTTTAATTAAATTATTAATTAATTATTCTATAAATAAAAAGATATTAAAAATTAAAAATATAAATTTTATTAATTAAAATTCAATTTAAAAGAAATGAACAATAAAAATAATTCTGCGGCGACGGGAATTGAAAATCCGAATGCGAGAATGGGGTCGGAGCCGTCGACGGTTCACCTGGGCAATGGTTATCCTGTATAAAGTAGGCGAATGAGGGATCTATCTGTTGAAAATACCCGAGGAGCATCTACAAGTTGCAGATCTTTTTTTTGGTTTTTTTATGATCTTCTTGCATCTTCTTATTTCGTTCCAGAATGTGCGTGTTTTGTTATTCGATTTTGCGACTATAGTTAATTTATTCAGAAAAAAATATGTGATCGCAAATCAGTGGCAAATTAGACAACGATTTGCGACCACGGTTAATTTATTCGAAAAAAACATGTGTTCGCAAATTAGTCACAAATTTGCCACTAATTTGCTATCACGGTTAATTTATTCGAAAAAAACGTGTGGTCGCAAATGAGTGGCAAATTTGTCACTGATTTGCGACCACAAGTAATAATTATGACTGATTTGCCATCACATTATCAATGCAGTGGCAAAGTGGTGGTAATTCAGTCACAAATAATATCATAAATATGAAATTTTTTATTTTGGTGAAAAAATTAAATTATATAAGACTGATAACTTGAATATAAGTTGTACAAATTTCAAGTACTAAGAAAGCAACAACATTTACCAAATTTACCAAATTTACAAATCATTTACCTAAAACAGTTAACATATTTCATTAACCTTATACCTCTTATATACATTTCAAATGTTTTCTAAAATTTAAATGAATACAAATATGGAGACTGTTCATCTGGTTACGAGCTGAAATGACACGAGATGGTGAAGATTTGAAAAATATCTAAAGATTTGAAGATGACATAGAAGCTGGAGACTGAGGTATTAAGAGGATCGACTTATATGGGATGAGGATCTCAAGATAATATTTGAAGAATATTTGAAGAATATTTGAAGAAGATCTTTTGGAAAGGATAAACTTTTGTAGAAAGTGTTTTATTCCTAGGTGAGATGGAACAAAGATTCTAGGCTTGAAGACCTAAGAAATTTCGTGTAGTATAATTGGCCTAAGAGGGTTAAGGGTTAGCTTAACGCTCTGAACGCCATGTGTGAGGTTGTTTTCTTCAAAGCTCTAAACTGAAAGCTAAGAAGGTGAGTCCTTTTATCTAGTGTACCACGGTTGGGTGATTAGGATCAAGAAAAGTTTTTCTTAGGCTATACTTGGTTTGGTTAAAACCTAAAGGAGGTTTAGGTGTGTGTAAATTTCAATAAGTGTAATCCTTGTAAAAAATTAATTTATACAAAATATAGTATACAAGTGTTTGGACTTGGCGCTTTCAAATCAGAAGTATGTTAGCTGAGTTCTCTACACTTACAGTTGAGATCGGCTTGATGGTCAATTTCATGATGAGTATAGAGTTGGCCTAAAATCGGCCTGATGGCAGATCTTGTGATGGGCAGAGAGTTGGCCTGAGATCAGCCTGATGGCCGATCTCGTGATCGGCAGAGAGTTGGCCGATCTTGTGATCGGCATAGAGTTGGCCTGAGATCGGCCAGCTGAGATCGGCCTGATGGCCGATCTCGTGGCTTCTAGGAGTACTACTTGGCCAGTTCTTTGTCACTTGATTCCAACTAACTTCTCGATGTACCTGAAAACATCGAGAAGATATGCAAGATGCAAAATGTATGCTCTAACCTATAGAATACAATATCAAATGCAAATGAATGTGAGTGGATGGATAAAGTGTCTAGAATGGTAATGCATACAAGAAAAAGATGGTGAAATTCATGGTGAAACATAGTAAAAACCATGGTTATCAAATCTCAAAGCACAACATGCATTGGAACTTGTTCATATGGACTTGATGGGACCGATTCAAGTAGAAGCCTGTCTAGGATGAAGTATATCTTTGTTTTGTTTATACACTTGGGTCAAAATTTCTGAGAGAAAATCAGAAACCTTGGACAACTTTAAGATATTTGCTTTGAAGCTCAATAGTGAGAAATGAGGAATAAAAATTATACAAAGTGATCATGGAGGTGAATTTCATAATGGCCAATTTGATGTATTATGTATGGATCATGGTATTGTTCATCAGTTCTCAGCACCACGAATAACACAAGAGAATGGCGTAGTTAAAACAAAGAACAGAACCTATAGGAAATCGCCAGAGCAATGATGTATGGAATCAAATAGAAAAACACTTTTAAGATGAGGCAATCAATATTTCTTGTTACATGATCAACCGGGTGTATGTCAGAAAAGGGACCAACAAAACTCCGTATGAAATATAGAAGGAAAAGACATCGTTAGCTACTTTCATGTCTTGTGGTGTGCATGCTATATTTTGAATGACAAAGATCAATTAGGTAAGTTTGACTCTTGAAGCGATGATGGTATGTTTCTGAAGAGAACTCGGCACGTAAAACCTTACACTCAAAGAAGGTTTAAGAATCGAAAAACAAAAGAAATCTGTTTTCCAATTTGTATCACTCTGTTTTTGTTCTTCACAGTTGTTTCTTGGGTAACACTCAATGTGTTTTTCTCTTTTATTATATATTTAATATTATATATTATATTTATTGGTAATGAATAATATTAAAAATAATTATCTAAAATATTTTGAAATTAAAATTAAAAATTATTATTTTTTAAAAATAAATTTTAATTTTAATTTCAAAATATTTAAATTAATTATTATTAATATTATTCATTACCAATAAATATAATATATAATATTAAATATATAATACTTTATTTAAATTAATTATTTGATATTTTTAAATATTATTATAAGTAAATAATAATTAAATTTTTAATTAAATTATTAATTAATTATTCTATAAATAAAAAGATATTAAAAATTAAAAATATAAATTTTATTAATTAAAATTCAATTTAAAAGAAATGAACAATAAAAATAATTCTGCGGCGACGGGAATTGAAAATCCGAATGCGAGAATGGGGTCGGAGCCGTCGACGGTTCACCTGGGCAATGGTTATCCTGTATAAAGTAGGCGAATGAGGGATCTATCTGTTGAAAATACCCGAGGAGCATCTACAAGTTGCAGATCTTTTTTTTGGTTTTTTTATGATCTTCTTGCATCTTCTTATTTCGTTCCAGAATGTGCGTGTTTTGTTATTCGATTTTGCGACTATAGTTAATTTATTCAGAAAAAAATATGTGATCGCAAATCAGTGGCAAATTAGACAACGATTTGCGACCACGGTTAATTTATTCGAAAAAAACATGTGTTCGCAAATTAGTCACAAATTTGCCACTAATTTGCTATCACGGTTAATTTATTCGAAAAAAACGTGTGGTCGCAAATGAGTGGCAAATTTGTCACTGATTTGCGACCACAAGTAATAATTATGACTGATTTGCCATCACATTATCAATGCAGTGGCAAAGTGGTGGTAATTCAGTCACAAATAATATCATAAATATGAAATTTTTTATTTTGGTGAAAAAATTAAATTATATAAGACTGATAACTTGAATATAAGTTGTACAAATTTCAAGTACTAAGAAAGCAACAACATTTACCAAATTTACCAAATTTACAAATCATTTACCTAAAACAGTTAACATATTTCATTAACCTTATACCTCTTATATACATTTCAAATGTTTTCTAAAATTTAAATGAATACAAATATGGAGACTGTTCATCTGGTTACGAGCTGAAATGACACGAGATGGTGAAGATTTGAAAAATATCTAAAGATTTGAAGATGACATAGAAGCTGGAGACTGAGGTATTAAGAGGATCGACTTATATGGGATGAGGATCTCAAGATAATATTTGAAGAATATTTGAAGAATATTTGAAGAAGATCTTTTGGAAAGGATAAACTTTTGTAGAAAGTGTTTTATTCCTAGGTGAGATTGAACAAAGATTCTAGGCTTGAAGACCTAAGAAATTTCGTGTAGTATAATTGGCCTAAGAGGGTTAAGGGTTAGCTTAACGCTCTGAACGCCATGTGTGAGGTTGTTTTCTTCAAAGCTCTAAACCGAAAGCTAAGAAGGTGAGTCCTTTTATCTAGTGTACCACGGTTGGGTGATTAGGATCAAGAAAAGTTTTTCTTAGGCTATACTTGGTTTGGTTAAAACCTAAAGGAGGTTTAGGTGTGTGTAAATTTCAATAAGTGTAATCCTTGTAAAAAATTAATTTATACAAAATATAGTATACAAGTGTTTGGACTTGGCGCTTTCAAATCAGAAGTATGTTAGCTGAGTTCTCTACACTTACAGTTGAGATCGGCTTGATGGTCAATTTCATGATGAGTATAGAGTTGGCCTAAAATCGGCCTGATGGCAGATCTTGTGATGGGCAGAGAGTTGGCCTGAGATCAGCCTGATGGCCGATCTCGTGATCGGCAGAGAGTTGGCCGATCTTGTGATCGGCATAGAGTTGGCCTGAGATCGGCCAGCTGAGATCGGCCTGATGGCCGATCTCGTGGCTTCTAGGAGTACTACTTGGCCAGTTCTTTGTCACTTGATTCCAACTAACTTCTCGATGTACCTGAAAACATCGAGAAGATATGCAAGATGCAAAATGTATGCTCTAACCTATAGAATACAATATCAAATGCAAATGAATGTGAGTGGATGGATAAAGTGTCTAGAATGGTAATGCATACAAGAAAAAGATGGTGAAATTCATGGTGAAACATAGTAAAAACCATGGTTATCAAATCTCAAAGCACAACATGCATTGGAACTTGTTCATATGGACTTGATGGGACCGATTCAAGTAGAAGCCTGTCTAGGATGAAGTATATCTTTGTTTTGTTTATACACTTGGGTCAAAATTTCTGAGAGAAAATCAGAAACCTTGGACAACTTTAAGATATTTGCTTTGAAGCTCAATAGTGAGAAATGAGGAATAAAAATTATACAAAGTGATCATGGAGGTGAATTTCATAATGGCCAATTTGATGTATTATGTATGGATCATGGTATTGTTCATCAGTTCTCAGCACCACGAATAACACAAGAGAATGGCGTAGTTAAAACAAAGAACAGAACCTATAGGAAATCGCCAGAGCAATGATGTATGGAATCAAATAGAAAAACACTTTTAAGATGAGGCAATCAATATTTCTTGTTACATGATCAACCGGGTGTATGTCAGAAAAGGGACCAACAAAACTCCGTATGAAATATAGAAGGAAAAGACATCGTTAGCTACTTTCATGTCTTGTGGTGTGCATGCTATATTTTGAATGACAAAGATCAATTAGGTAAGTTTGACTCTTGAAGCGATGATGGTATGTTTCTGAAGAGAACTCGGCACGTAAAACCTTACACTCAAAGAAGGTTTAAGAATCGAAAAACAAAAGAAATCTGTTTTCCAATTTGTATCACTCTGTTTTTGTTCTTCACAGTTGTTTCTTGGGTAACACTCAATGTGTTTCTCTCTTTTATTGTTACACAAATTGTTGAAATGAAAAAACACACTTGCTTTATTATTATATGATCTTTTGTTTTATAGGTTTGTATGGACTCGATTCATCTAAAGGTCATGTCTCTTAAAGACATCCCTTTGTAGAGACACCAACATACAAATAACCTTTTTTGGTTAACAACATCTAATGGTCATGTCTCTTAAAGACATCCCTTTGTAGAGACACCAACATACAAATAACTGTTTTTCGATTAACAACATAAACATGTGTAATTTAAATGTAAATATCCTAAACTATACTACGACTCAATTCAACACTTTATGATGAAGACTTGATCACATATTCAACACTCCTCCTTGATCATGACTTCATCATCACGCCCAATCTTTCTCGCAAAGTTTCGAACCTCGCCTTGTTCAAAGGCTTAGTCATTATGTCAGCAATTTGCGATTCTCCTGGGCAGTACTCAAGCTTGATCTTTCCGTTTTGTTCTGCTTCTCGTACAAAGTGATATTTGATTTCAATGTGTTTAGTTCGACGATGCTGTACTGGATTCTTCCCGATAGCAATAGTCAATTTGTTGTCGCAGAAAATTCTTATGTTTTTCTCTGTTTTGAAACCAATTTCTTCAACCAATCTTTGTAGCCATATAGCTTGATTTGTTGTAGAACAAAGAGCAATGTACTCAGCCTCAGCTGTTGATTGAGCCACGGTCTTTTGTTTGTTTGAGTTCCAACAGAAGACACTTGTTCCTATTGTGAAAACATAACCACTTGTGCTCTTCTTGTCTTCAACCGATCCACCCCAATCACTATCCGAAAACCCCACCAATTCTGGTTTCTCTACTTGTTTGAATTAAATTCCATATTCCAAAGTTCCCTTGATGTATCTAAGAACTCTTTTGGCCTCTTGAAGATATTGTTTCATAGGAGATGACATGTATCGAGACAAGTAAGAACTCGCATACATGATATCCGGTCTTGAAGCACACAAATACAACATGCCTCCGATCATGCTTCTATACCTTGTCACATCTTCAAGTTTTTCATCCTTGACATCCTCTGTTTTGCCGTGAGTAGGTAATGGAGTTGATAAGCTTTTGCAATTTTCCATCCCAAACTTCTTTAAAAGCTTCTTTGCATATTTTTCTTGTGATAGAAATATGCCTTCTTCATCTTGGATCACTTCCATACCAAGAAAGTAATTTAACTTTCCTAAATCAGTCATTTCAAACTCCTTCTTCATTTCTTCTTTGAATTTATCGATTGCACTTATGTTGCTCCCGGTGATTATGATATCATCTACATATAAACTAACCACCAAAATCTCCTCCGATGTCTTCTTTATGTAAAGTGCTGCATCATTAATGCTTCTTGTGAATCCATTCCTTGCAAAATAACCATCAATACGCCCATACCATGCCCTAGGCGCTTGCTTTAACCCATATAGTGCTTTGTAGAGTTTAAGCACTTTTCCTTCTTCTCCTTTTCTTTCAAAACCAGGTGGTTGTTCGATGTAGATCTCCTCCTCCAAGTCACCATTAAGAAATGCCGACTTCACATCCATTTGGAAAAGTTTCCATTTGAATTGAGCCGCAACAGCCATGATTGTTCTAATCGTATCATATCTTGAAACCGGAGCAAACGTTTCAAGGTAATCCACACCATACTCTTGTGTGAATCCTCTAGCAACCAACCTTGCTTTGTGCTTTATGGATTCTCCATTGGCATTAGTCTTTAATCGAAAAATCCACTTCACACTAATCACATTTTTATCCATTGGCCTCTCCACATACTACCACGTCTTGTTCTTTTCGATCATCCTCAACTCTTCTTTCATTGCTTCTATCCATTTCTCATCACTCATAGCTTCTTCCAGTGCCTTAGGTTCTTCAGCCATCATAAGACACATTTCATGAATGTGAGCCATCTCACCAACTTCACTTGTTTGCTCCATCAACTCGTTAATGGATTTAAACCCTCTTGGACCGACTGATGTTTCTCCTTCTTCATCCGAGTTTTGCCTTCCTCTGTTTGAGATTTGAAGTTGGTTGAAAGCGTTGCTTACTTGTTCTACTTGAGCATCAATGTCATGATTTGTTCCTTGATCTCCTTCTTCCCTTGAAGACTTTATTTTAAATTGTGTAACAATCGCTTTCTTCACTTCTTTCTTATCCCAATTCCACGTCTTATCTTCATCAAACACCACATCTCTTGATATTTCAATTTTTTCTTCATTTAACAAGTATACTCTGTATCCTTTTGCCTCATTGCTGTAGCCAACAAAGATGCCCTTTTTTGCTTTGGAGTCAAGCTTTCTTCTCTTCTCATTTGGAACGTGAACATAGACCACACACCCGAATATTCTCAAGTGGTCTACACTCGGTTTCTTGCCACTCCATACTTCTAATGGTGTCACACCTTTCTCCAGTGGCTTAGATGGAAGTCTATTTTGAATATAAGTAGACGTTGCAACCGCCTCTGCCCAAAACTTGTTCGGAAGACCCTTCTCCATCATCATTGATCTAGCCATTTCAACTAGTGTACGGTTGTGTCTCTCCGCAACACCGTTTTGTTGCGGTGTGTATGGTGTTGTTATCTCATGGTGTATGCCACTCTCTTGGCATAGTTTGTTGAATTCTTTTGATAAGAACTCACCACCACCATCGGTTCTAAGTGCTTTAATGTGTGCATCCGACTGATTTTCCACGTATGCTTTGAAGATCCTGAATTTTGTAAGAACCTCGCTTTTTTGCTTCAAGAAATACACCCAAGTCATCCTTGAATGATCATCGATAAACGTTAAAAAATATTTACTCCCATTGATTGACTCAGTTTGCATAGGACCACACACATCCGAGTGAATAAGTTCCAAAACACTCTTAGTGTAACTTTGAGAATTCTTTGGAAAACTCCTTCTAGATTGTTTTCCCATCTCACATGCTTCACAAACTCCTTTCATTACTTCAAAATGTGGAAAGTCTTCCACAATCTTCTGCTTTTGCATTGTCTGCAACTTGTCTAAATTAACGTGACCCAACCTCTTGTGCCAAAGCTCTGTTTTCCCTATCTTCTCTTCTAAGGCAACACAAGCATCTTCATCCAATTTTCTCCAACGTATTGGAAAACTCTTGTTCTTCATTTGTATGTCAAAGATCTTCCTTCCTCTTGGATCTTGAATCATACACTTGTTATCCTTAAAGATCACTCGATATCCATTGGATATCATTTGAGAAACACTTAGCAAATTCCTTGCTAGATCTGGTACAAGTAACACATCTTTGATGATGTACACTCCTCGGTTTGTAAAGACTTTAACATCTCCTTTACCTTCTGACACAATTTTTTCACCATTCCCTATTCTTATAGATATCTTCTTGTTGCGGTCCAAAGTACTAAAGCATTTTTCATCCTTAGCCATGTGATTTGTACATCCACTATCGATCAACCATGTTTCTTCACTTTTTGTTGAAGTTTCTTCTTCTTCAACCGCACTGAAAAGCATGTGACATTCATCTTCAGTGTCATCTTCATACTCTTCAAGACTTAGATGAGCCTTCTCACTTCGTCTAAACCTACAATCTTTGGCAATGTGGCCGGGTTTATTGCACACATAGCACTTTCTCTCATTCTTTGCATTCTTTTGCAAGAAACTTTTGTTCTTCTTTTTCCAACAATCCACCTCATTGTGATTGTTTTTCTTACACACACCACACCACTTGTTAGTCTTCTCATGGTGTTTTTTATCTTGCTTGCCTCCACTCTTCAAGTTAAACTTTTCTCCATAGAACGCTCCCTCATTGACTCGTTCTTCTCGGAGACTCAAACGCTTTTCATGCGCTTTTAAGGTTCCTATCATCTCTGTCATAGAGAGTATTGATAGATCCTTTGTTTGTTCAAGAACAGCAACAATGCTATCGAACTTTAGCGGTAGAGAGATAAGAACTTTTTGAACCATTTGGTAATCGGTCTTCACCTCTCCATGTACTCTTAGTTGATTACTCATGTTAATCAACCTAGTGGTGAAATCGTTTATGCTTTCACCTTCTTCCATCTTCAGATTCTCATACTCTCTCCTTAAGGTCTGAAGATTTATCATTCTCACTTGAGAACTCCCTTGAAACTCAGTTTCCAAGGCATTCCAAGCCTCTCTTGCACTTGTTGCTGGAGCAATTCTTGGAAAAATGGAATCCGAGACTACACTTTGAAGTATTTGAAGGGCAGTCATATCCTTCATCAACTGCTCCTCTCTTTCTCTCGTTACCGCCGGTGTTTCCTCTGATGAGAAACTCACGGTTGTACCATTTTCAACAATATCCCATAATTTCCTAATCTTCAAAATGGTTGTCATCTTAATTTTCCAAAAGTCATATGACTCACCATTGAAGATTGGAATGACTTGCTGGATTGTTGATTCCATGACTCTTATTAACCGAGCTCTGATACCATGTAAAACCTTACACTCAAAGAAGGTTTAAGAATCGAAAAATAAAAGAAATCTGTTTTCCAATTTGTATCACTCTGTTTTTGTTCTTCACAGTTGTTTCTTGGGTAACACTCAATGTGTTTCTCTCTTTTATTGTTACACAAATTGTTGAAATGAAAAAACACACTTGCTTTATTATTATATGATCTTTTGTTTTATAGGTTTGTATGGACTCGATTCATCTAAAGGTCATGTCTCTTAAAGACATCCATTTGTAGAGACACCAGCATACAAATAACCGTTTTTCGGTTAACAACATCTAAAGGTCATGTCTCTTAAAGACATCTCTTTGTAGAGACACCAACATACAAATAACCGTTTTTCGGTTAACAACATAAACAAGTGTAATTTAAATGTAAATATCCTAAACTATACTACGACTCAATTCAACACTTTATGATGAAGACTTGATCACATATTCAACACGGCAAACACACTTCTAACTTGGATGCAAAGTTTAAACGCTTGTAAAGTATATTTTGTATAAGCTTATTATTATCAATAACCCAAAAGCTTTTTCTTTCATTATCTTCAGAAAAAGAAATGCTCAATCCATGAAAGAAGTTAAAATCTTCAAGTAAAAGCGCTAAATGTCAAATAGGAGAAATTAAAGAAAAAAACAGATTCATTTTCAACGATTAGGAACTAATCGAAAGAAAATGTTCTATTTCTCGCAGACATTACAATTTTCCTTTAACAAAGAAAGACAACGACGAAAGTTGAATATGAAGAGAGAAAGAGAGAGAGAGAGTGAAGAAAATAGTTTGTATTGACTAATCCAGAATTCTGAAAATAGCGACAAATCTGAATCGGTTTTGAATTATATAAAAAACGTGCAAATATCAGTCAATCACTTGTCCCAAATCGAAGGTAAGAAGGATAAGAACCCTAATTTGTATTCGCTATTCAATATGGATTTTTTAGAGGAGAGAGTAAAACGATGTGGTTTTGGTTTTTATAGCCAAGTCGTTTTGGTTATACTTCATTCAAAAACGATTTCAACAAACAACGTTGTTTTTAAATATAAATCTACGTAGCATTCACGTTATCCCATTTAATAGAACAATAAACGGTTTCCGTTTGTTTGGTGGGATCAATCATATTTTAAATGTTGGTGAGTTAAATTTAAACACAAATGAAATTTATGTAGCAATTGACATGTTTTAATAATTCATGCATAATATAATCTCATAGTCATAAATTTATGGTGAAATAACCCGTTTTTCCACCTTTTTCATTTCCAAATCTTCTAATATTTCCAAATCTTCATCATGGCTAGTTTTCATGTCATCTCCAATTCTTTTAATATTTCTAAATCTTTATCATCTTATGTTTTGTCAGTTCTATGCTGTCACATCATTAGATGAACAGATTCCTGTTTGCACAACAACATAAATTTACTTTTTCAAAATATACATTCGGTTTATACTTATAAATTACGGATATAGTAATTATTAATAGATATGGTGTTAACTACGTATAAATAGTTATTTAAAAAAATTGATAATTACTTTGTTAATAATAGCTAACTAGTTAATTTGTTGTTCATCTTTACTGCAAAATAGATAGCTATTTAAATATTTAAAAAACTATTTATTAATTGTGCAGTTGATCTTATTATCCAATGCGTAAAGGCAAGAGAATATCTACGTTTGTTCGTAACAATAAGTAAAACTCAAATGATATTTGACAATTTCAATTTTTTTTCATGGATTTTAATTAAAGAAAAAGTATTCAACATAAAAAAGGCAAATCCCTCTTTCTGAAAAGCAAAAATGGTAGATTCTTAAATTTGGAAAACGTGTTGTTAAATTCTTAATTTTTGTCCAAAAACCTATTATTGTTGCCAATTTCTCTTTTTGTTTTGCTTGTGCTAATGTTTAAAAAAGGTTAGGATCACCACTTGAATGTTTTTGAGATGGTTTCCGGAAAGTATTATAAATGTGTAGATACACATCTTCCAAGTTGCCAACAAATTGAAACTCATTATATGTGGATGTCTTATTGTCATCCACAATATTTGCATTCCAACAATCTGGCACACAAACGCAACACATTTTTCTTCTTGGTGTTAGAATGCTCAGGCTAGACTGTATAACCGTGTGACAGGTCTATATAGCTATAAGTTTCATAGGTTAAGAAAGTTGTGCAGGACAATATTGTAACAACTTGTAACACCAAATATCATCAGTATTATATGAATTTAATATTCTTGAGACAGCTTAATTCAAATAAGGAAATGAGTTTCCACAAGATTATCTACTTTAAATAGAAACTGGATAACGCAAAAAGGTTGTTAAATTAGTAGAGAATTGAGACTCTCGTTTGAGAGGCAACATAGATTCAAGAACAAATGATGCTTGAAAACATCTACCATTTAAGTGCATTGGCTCCAAGTTTCTTGAGACATTAGGTGTTTAGAAAAGGAGAATTCATCTCATGTTTAGGCTGGTTTTTGTTTTAAAGATGAAGAGGAACGCCTTCTCCGGGGCAAAGAACTTCCGCGGATGTATTTTCCGGACTTAACTATGAGCTAGAAGCATTAATATGGATAATGACATATAAGACGAGTGACATATTATAGCTGAATGTTCTAAGTCCAGATAACTCAAGTGAGTTTGTGAAGATCAAGTATGATCAAAGCCAATGGTTTTATGTATATATCAGGTTTGTTGTCAAGATTTCACAGCAAATAGAAAAAGAGAGTATAATAATATAGCTTGGCCTTATTCCTCATGTGAAAGCTTTACCTGATGGGTTTGTGATAGTGAATCTGTTATTTCATTGAAATGAAGGCAGAATGCCCCATTGATGCAGAAACCCTTTTCCCGTGGTGACTTCAAGAACCAAAAGCGCAAGAACTGCCAACATTGCTGCTCTTCCGTTCCATGTTTCTGCACTTTTGGTCCATCCCCATTCCCACATCGTTACCGGCGCTGGTAATTCTCTCCTCTGTGAATCATACGTCGCTAATAGTTCTTCTACACTCCCTAATGGAACTAACGACTGCGCAAGAAAAACAATGAATAAACCACCACATAGGTATTAAGGATAGAGAATTTCCATCAGCGAACGAATTTTATGTAAAAATATAAGTCAGTGTCGTTTAGGAAGAGCACATAAGTTTGGGTAAATTAGTTTTAGCGTGTTAAAGTCGTGTAGTGTATGGTAGTGAACTTTAATAGTATCGGTTCTTTCAAATGCAAAGGTGTGAATTGAAAGCACTATTGTTCGCACGTAATATCAGATATGCTTTGTTAATGGTAACTGAAAACACAAACGCACGCAAAAAAAAATTCTATATTCGGTGCATTTCAAGTTTTCATTTGCCAAAAAACGTTAATCAAAACATTTAAACAAAGGTTGTTTAAATAAGTAAACGTGATGGTAATTGACTAAATAACAATCAACCCATATCAAGTGGACACATTTAAGTAGATGAAGAGTGTTACCTGTCGAGCTTCGAGGTTTGAGACTGCCATAGCTCCAACATACGGAAGGCTTTCCACAACAGCGTCTGCCAAGTCAGATATAAACATGGGTTCGGTTCCTAGTGCAGGCACTCGGCCCCAGTTTTTAATACCAGACTTCAAAGCTAACTCTTTATACTCAACATCTATCTCCTCCAGAGTTTCAATGTGCTCGCTCACAAAACTGTTAATCGGAACAAACTGAGTTTTAAATAACCAGAAGAAAAGAAAAAAAAAAGAAGCGAGATGTGCCAGAAATACTGCTTTACCTTATCGGTACAGCAAGAAGATTTTCAACACCTTTTTTACCAAGTTCAGTAATGGCTTCTTCAGTGTATGGTTTCAACCATTCCACTGGTCCAACTCTACTCTGTTGGAATGTTGTGCAAAAATATTGAAACAGCAGACTGAGTGAAGTTTGACAAAAACCAATCGAAATCATACTTTCAAAGGCCTTCCAGGATAATCACAAGCGTGAAGCAAAAATAATAAAAATCACTGACAGCTAGCATTAATGAGAGAGATCATACAATCTCTTTCCGGAGATTGTTTACCGAGAAACTTGTACCATATGCAGAACACATATATATTTACCTACTAATGAAACAAAAATAAATGGAAAAGACCTGATAAGCGAGAGTGTAAGCATTAGTTATATTCCTCTTGTCTAATTCCTCCATAATCAGATCAACACACTCCTCCATCTCCGCCTTGTATGGATCACCGGCTTCTTCAACATATGCAAGAGGCACGCCATGTGCACTGAAAAATATTACAACCTGTAACATATATTTTGGTTTGAAGCGTGTCTTAGGATATTTGAATTTCAGAAACCGGAAAGCTACAAAAAGATATGAAGCTCTTTTCTTTCCACGAGAGAATAATTTAACACATAGCCTGCTGCGAGCAGACACAAATCTCAGGGAAACATGAGAGATAAAAGATGCTATAAGAATTCAACAAAACTGTTCGTTGTGTACCAATTGAGAAGATAGCAAATTGAAAATAAATCTAACTTGGACTGAACAGAAATAGGAAAGATTAACTACCTGATTAGGGGAACTAAATTTTCCCAACTCGCTTTGGATTAGATTTGCCATTGCCTTTATGTATCCCTCCCGCTGATACCATGATGGTATAACAGTATGCTGCATGTTCACAAGATACTCGTCCTCTCTATGTAAATAGAGAGTCAAGCAAACAAAGGTAAATAAACAAGTATGATATGGTCTTGGCACACTAAAAAATGCAAGATGTGCAAGTCTCACCGAAATATTCTCTCCAAGAGTCTTAGGCTTGAACCACTAGTAGATATCGAAAATTGAGGATAAAGTGGTAGAACAACAAGTTTTGTGATTCCATCTCTTTTTATCTCCAAGAAGATATTGAAAGAAAATGTGTAAGAGTAAGGCGCAAATTCCAGGTGCTAACACATATAATTCAGGTGACTATTGTTCTACCCGGTAATTCAGGTTCAAAGAAAATATTTACATACTGTTAAAGACTAGACAAATAAACCAGTTTAAGCATTGATGATAAAATAGGAAAGAGTTTTGAATTTTTTTAATCAAACACTATTTGCAAACTGTAATGAGAAGGTATCATCTGACTTTTCCATAAACATTTTTGCAAATGATGTTTGATAAAAATACGAAAGGATAAGTATTCCTTTAAATGGTGTTCGATAAAAATACGAATGGATAAGTATTTCTTTAAATTTAAACAAAATCGTTTAAAATGTATATACAAACGCAGAGAAAAGAAACTTGTTTTTGAGAGGATCAAGCCCCAGCCCTAAATCACAATACCTAGGACCATATTGAAGATACCTGTTCAATGGCTTCTTCGGTGAATGGATGCCAATACCGCATACCAACATATACTTTTGCTGGTACATTTTTCTCCCAAAGGCATTTTCTTAATTCTTCAGCCTTGCGAACGTAGGACAGACACAGGAAACAATGGGAGGAATTACGTGAGCAAGCTAAATAAGTAAAAACCACAAACAGAGACGGTGTATATTATACATATGTAGAGTTATATACATACGCAAGTCTTAACCCGATCCCTCCATTCTAAAATTTTGCACAATCTCAACAACCTACTACTATTAAGTTGAGGTGTTCACACAGAAGCGCAAGCAATTTACAAGCGGAAAGGGAAACTGAAACATTTTGTCAGGATAACGTGCCATTTTTGTGGATGCAGGCATCATTTGGCTGATGATAAAGCTAGCTTATTGAGAAATTAGTCTTAAAAGATTAAAAAGAAAAAACCATGCCAAGAGAAAAAAAAATCTTCAAAGTGAAAGAGAATAGCTAAGAGAATATAGTATATTAGCAGAAAAGAGGATATGGAAAAAAGAGTAACTAAGTTCATAATGCCATATGAGAAAACAGTCGGACTACCTGTGCATCAGTTATGAGGCGAAGGGGAGAACCACCACCGATCGACGCATATCCTTCCTTGCTTTTGGGTGCCCTTGCTACTGATATAAATTGTGCCAATGGCTTCTGAAGAAACTGAAACAGCGGCGGCAACCGTATAATATCCTACCGATTGAACAGCGATCAGTTATTGGCATTAGTCTCATCAAACATGAAATTTTGAAATAAGCCGCTCAAACAATCGGTAGGATATTATACGGTTGCCAAAATATTAGGTTCTCAAAATATTCGTAGGCACGCAAGTCTCATTTTGTATGTACGGTAAACACAATATATTTACTTATAAACTTAAGTTAGCCATGTCCAGTTTCAAAAAGTACGTTTTGTAAAAATCAGAAACCAATCAAAAGTAACATCTCTCTTTTGAAAGGTCAGCAGATATACCGGGTCTGCGAAGAGGTTAAACAGAAACGGTTGCACATCATCTAATGTCTCGGGCCCTCCAAGGTTGAGTAACAGGACACCTATTTTCTCATCACTGACTACTGCTGGAGATGAAATGCTTGAGGAATTAGAGGTCACCAACGCTCTCAAAGGCAAAGAACGTTTCGAAAAGGGTTGCTGTTTTTCGCCCAATCCCCGATTGTACCCATCGGATAGATTTGAAGTAGCAAATGCCTCAAAGGGTAATCTTGGGCATTGCATATAACTCATTTGAGGCAAGATTCTGCCTCAAACAGATGCATTTGAAACAGGCCAAAACACTCAGTAACAAAACTTTAAAAGAATACACACTTTATCCTATTCAACCAACATATGAATTTATAAGGCCTTTCACGACAGAATATTAATAAGTTGCAATGTAACCTATACATTTCAAATATATATCGTAGGATAAGTTATTCATCACTGTTGAAAAATAAAAATTATTCATCACTGTTGAAAAAGAAAAATTATTCATCAGGATGTTTTGCTTATTCCCTGAGTTCGAGTTAATCTATGAGAGTATAACGAACAATTCAAGACGAGATTCACTGCCAAGAATAATACGAATCGTTCTCTATTGTTAGCAGTTTTGTTCCCATTTCGTAGAAAAAACTAAAATTTACTCCTGATTTTCCCAATTCTGAAAGCTACTTTTTACTTAAACCAGAGTTCAAGTGAAACAGAAGCTGAGAAATACTTACCGAGGAGGACGAAACGTGGAGTAGGAACAGGAAGATGAGCAAGAAGAAGCAGATGCGCTCATGGCTGGGCAATTCATGTTGAAGAAACCTTAATGGAAAGATTGGATTTGCAGTAAAACTAAAAGATCTGATCGGTTCTCATGGATAATTTCGTTTCATCCACTGTGGACGAAGGACAGTTGGGATAAAAGAAAAGGGGTTTCACGCATACGAGTTTCTGGTGGTTTAGTGAATGGCTCGAGGACGGAGAACCACATGTGTATATAGGCCGATAAGCACTACTTTTTTTTTTAATTATTTGAAAAGATCCAAAAATATATGAAATTACAAATAATATTTTTTTTTAAAAAAAATTGTTTGATTTCAACAAAATTTGATTAAATTTTGAGAAATTAAAATTAATAAATTTTGTATATTTTAGGTATCTTGGATATTTCGGTTTTGTTTCTAAAATAATTGATATTTTAAATTTTATAATTATAATATTATGTGTTTAGGTTATATCTAATCTAAATATAATTAACATTTTAGATATATTATTGTACTTTAAATATTTCGGATACCTATGCTATTCTAATTCAATTTTAATTCTTTTCAAACTTCTCGGATATAAGATTTTAGAATACGTTCGTGTATTTTGTTGGTTCTAGTTGGGTTGGGTATAATTGAAGTTACCTTTTTAGACTACGAATGTTTCATCGAAAAACAAAAACTTGATTTTTTCTTCTGTAACTATCCATAAATCTTATATATGTGTTTCGTATTTAATAGTAACTACAAAACCATTCTAGATCATGGGAAAAAGAGTTATAATTAATAGTAACAACTTTTTAGTGCCTTTTTAAATCTCAATTTAGAAGCACTTCATAATACTATATGAACTGTTAAACATTTCAAATAAACAAAATGAACTTTACATCGTAATTGTATTCATCAAATCCATAAACAGAGTTAATAATCCATTTAAACGCGTTGTTTCAACCGACACCGTAACAAACGACGAGATTAAATCAAAACGAGATCGTTTAGTGTTAGGGTTAAAAAAATTTCTCTCTCCTTTGTTCCTCCTTTGTTCTTCTGTATTATCAACAAAGTTGATGCTCTTTCACTACATTCGAGTCAATTGCTCTTTCCAAGTTACATTTCCAAGTTACATCTTCAATTCTATTATATTCTCTCAATTATTTCAAATTTCTGAAATGATTAAACACCATTACTAACTCACTTGGGCATTTCATCGAACAGTCGGTGTGTCTATAACAACCAGCTTCTATATCCTACACAACAATCACCAATTCGATCCAATGCCTAAATACCACAATCTCAATTTGAACTCAGATGGTTCGATCACCAATTATATCACCGATTCAATTATAATTTTAATAAAAAAAATTCAATCACAAATGCAATTCGAGTAAATGTCAAGTACAACACATTACCTCATTTTGCCTCTGCACCAAATCGATTTCTAGTCGAAAATTCAAATCCAACCATCTTGATTCCACTAAACGAATCACACCCACTTGAACCCTCTACACAAATTTCTCCATTTTCACGCAATTTGGGAGAAGATATGAACCCTCTACACAAATTTCTCCATTTTCACGCAATTTGGGAGAAGATATGCGATGAACAACTGTTTAAAATCATAACTCGAGTTAACTTTTCTCAATTTAAAATGACGTCATTTTGACAAAACTAATTCAGTTATTTGCTACGGTGTCGGGTGACTCACCGCGTTTAAACGTATTACTAACTCTATTTATAGATTTGTTGAAATACAATTATAATGTAAAATTCATGTTGTTTATTTGAAATTTTTATCAGTTCATGATAGATTATTTCTACATTTAGGTTTAAAAAGACACAATAAACTGTTTAAATTGATTTTGATCCTTTTTCTCTAGATCATATTGTAATATTTGGAATTATTTTAACCGAATTTAGAAGTTTATTATAAAATAGGGAAAATGAGGAATATATTGGATTACTTGAACGTTTTGTCGTATCTATTTCCATCTTAAATTTTGTCTTAATATAAAAAATTGAGCTAGCTTAACTTTTATCACAATATAGAAAACTGAACTAGCTTAACGTGGGCATTAGATTCGTGTATTATGAACTCTAAATCAAAAGTTACAGACGATTTAATGCGTATATGTCAAGTGTATTGACTAGTTAAATTGATCATTTTAAACTGATAATTGTTGTTCACTGAACAAAGGTTTAAGCAGTTTGGGATAGATTGGATTACTTGGAACTTTTTCTTAACTATTTCGGTCTTAGATTTTGTTCCAATATAGAAAATTGAGCTAGTTTAACGTGGACGCTGCATTTGTGTCATTATGTATTCTAAATCAAAAGTTATATAGACAATTTAGTGTGGATATGTCAAGTTGATCAGCCAGTTAAAGTGATCATTCTAAACTGATAATTCTAAACTAATCATTAGTGCTCCTTGAGTAGAAGTTTATAAATGAACCATAATGCATGACATCTCGCAGTTTAGGATAGATTGGATTACTTGAAAGATTTGTGGTAGCTCTTTCCGTTTTAAAGGTTGTCATAATATCGAAAATTGATCTACCCGGATGTGGACATTGGATTCGTATAATTCTGAACTCTACATCAAAAGTTACAAACGATTTAAAGCGTACATGTCAAGTTGATCGGCCAGTTAAAATGATCATTTTAAACTAATCATTGATGCTCCTTGAGTAAAGCCTTATAAGTGAAGCATAATGCATGACATCACGCAGTTTGGGATATATTGGATTACTTGGAGGTTTTGTCAAAACTATTTATGTCCTAAATTTTTTCGCAATATAAAAAATTTAACTAGCTTAACATATACGTTGGATTCGTGTCGTTCTAAACTGTAAATCAAAAGTTACATACGATTGGTGCTCATTGAACAAATGTTTACAAATGAAGTATAATGCATGGCATAACGCATTTTTGAATAGATTAGATTACTTGTAGGCTTTATCTTAGTTATTCTGTCTTAAATTTTTTCACAATATAAAAAATTGAGCTAGGTTAATATGGGTACTAGATTGGTGTCATTCTGAACTCTAAATCAAAAGTAATGGACGATTTCGTGCGAACATCTCAAGGTTATCGGCTAGATAAACTGATCATCCTAAACCGATCATTGATGCTTGTTGAGCAAAGGATTACAAATGAATCATAATGCATGAAATCACGTTGTTTAGGATAGATTGGATTACTTGGAGATTTTTTCATGGTTATTTCCGTCTTAAATTCTGTCCTAGTATAGAAAATTGAGTTAGCTTAACGTGGGCACTGGATTTGTGTATTATGAACTCTAAATCAAAAGTTACAGACGATTTAGTACATATATGTCAAGTGTATCGGCTAGTTAAATTGATCATTGTAAACTGATAATTAGTGCTCACTGTACAAAGGTTTACAAATGAAGTATAATACATGACATCACATAGTTTGTGATAGATTAGATTCCTTGGAGGCTTTTTCATAACTATTTTGGTTTTAGATTTTGTCTCAAAATAGAAAATTGAGCTAGTTTAACGTGCGCATTGGATTCGTTTCATTCATAACTCTATATCCAAATTTACGCACGATTTAGTGGGACATGTCAAGTTTATCGGCCAGTTAAATTGATCTTTATAAAATGATTATTAGTGCTCCTTGGGCAAAGGTTTACAAATGAATCATAATAAATGGTACCACGCAGTTCGAGAAAGATTAGATTATTTGTATGCTTATTCGTAGCTATTTTGGTCCTAAATTTTTCATAATATAGAAAATTGACCTAGATTAACATGGACGTTAGATTCGTGTCATTATGAACTATATATCAAAAATTACACACGATTTAGTACGCACATGTCAAGTTTATCAGATAGTTGAATTAATCATTTTAAAATGATCATTGGTGCTCTTTGAACAAACGTTTATAAAAAAACATAATGCATTGAATCAGGTAGTTTGAGATATATTAAATTATTTGGAGGTTTTATCGTAGCTACCAAATCGTTGGATTGTAATGAATAGACGATCATGCTCGCCTCTCTCTCTTATATTATATAATTGATGAACACGTTCATACAGTCTTCGAGAACTCTGGAATTCCCTCTTCTTCTTGTTGTTCTTTTTCTTCTTACTTGAACTGCACGATTCAAACTTATTTTCTTCGGTCTGAGAATTTCCACGGAATAACCATAAAATGGAATGCATTAGAAGAGTAGAGGTGATCGAGAGCAAGCGATGCTCGAAAGTGCGCTTGGAGTTCACGCCTTCTCTACGTGGCAGTCTCACATCGGAGCCTGTTTCTCCGGTCACCACATTTCTCCTCCCGGTTTCAACAACCGGTTCGATCAACCGGACCTTTCTCTGGTCTGGTTATCTGAGTTACTGGTCTCTCTAAAGGTACTTTTGTACATCCCATTGTATTTTTCCTTCGATTAGTTTGCTTTCAAGTGATTCACAATCGAATTAGAATCAAATTGCAATAACAATCAATCAGATTCAAACAAATTACTCGCAGATAATTGGAAATAATAAAACTGTACAATTGATTCTTTTTGTTATTTTGGAACGGAATGAGTTCATCATTCTGGATAATCATTAATAAAATTGACTCAATTATTGTTGCGATAATTAAGGGCTTATTATTAATACCCATGCAATTTTATATTTTAAGAGAAAACATAAGTCCAAAAAGCTATATACTTAATTACAAAGCCAAAAAGGAGAAAACTAAAGTCACATTAATTGCATATAACGATACCTATGTACACAAACTTAGTGGGTGAAGAAAACCCTAAATGATCTCAAATCTAACACGTGGCAGCGAGCTTGGCGAGAACACCAACGGCAATGGAGTTGACGTAAGTGCAAGGCTCCGTGAAAGCAGAAGTCCACCTGAAATCTTGGAAGTTATCTTGACGGTCGGGTCCTCCCAAGATAGCTCCGGTGAGTTCATTAGCGTTAGGCTGGTCCTTGTTGAACCATTTCACGAAGCTCATTGGACAGCTTAACGGCTCGTTGGCTTCACCTAGAGGCACTGAAGCTCCTCTGTGATGTGCTTGCTTTGGCGGGTTTGGTCCAAACCCAACCATGTACGATCTTCCTTTTGGGTTATCTCCTAATATGTAATCAATCTACAATAGAGGAAACATATATAGGTTAAACTTCTGGCTTTTTCTTTTCTATCTTTTTGATCGAATTATATATATTTCTAACATATTTGGTAAGTGAAAAAAAGCATTTTACTTGTTTTTTGGAGAAAGCCATGAGGTGTGTGGAATCGAATTGTTTGCTTCCACAAGTTATCTTTTGGTTGTGTTTCTGTAAAAGATCAGCGTAAGCAGAGAATAAGAAGGCTGTTGCAGTGACATATTGAGTGTTGGCTCCATCCCTCAAGTGAATCATACCACCTAATTAAATATTATACATTGTTAAAATATCAAATTAAACGTAAATATATATACTTATAACATGTTAATCATGGAGGCAGAACCTGGTGTAGTGAAGACTTGGTGGTAAGGACTACCAGGGATATTAGAGCAAATAAAACTATCTGCTTGTTGTTTGTATATCTCGAGTCCTTTCATGCCTTCAAATATCATCTGCATTTACATAATTAAAACTTGGTACACATAATTTGTTTGTATCCTAAATCCTAAACTCTAAGTTTGATAAAAGAAACTTATATAGATCACGGTCATTGTCGGCCGCAGGTTGTTGCAGCTGCAGCTACGGTAGATTATTGTTCGTTTAGCTGCCGTAACTATCTGCGGTAGATATAACATTTGACCGCTGCGTAATAAGTTTTTCGACCGCTGATTAAAACAACGGTGCAACTAAAAATTTGCGATCAACCGCAATTTCAACCACCGACGACACACAAACGAACAATATATGTCCCAGTCACGGCCGCAATGTTGACCGCAGCCACAGCCGTCTGCGACGACTAAATGAACAAGACTATAAGATATGAGTTATATACCTTGACGATGAGGATTTGCGCACCGGCATACTTGAGATCCCAGCTGAACTCGGCGACGTATGCACTTATGGCTTCGAATTTGAGGAAGTTAAGGTACTCCTCCATCGTAGTTGCCTTGTATAGCCATGTCGCCGCCCATATCAATTCATCCTTCACATTTGAAATACCATTTACAATATGACACAAAGGAAGATAGGGATAAGAGGAAATTGTAGATTATAGAAGTAAGATTTACATTGTAACCGGAACAAGAACAGTAGAAGGGGCATTCTCCATCATAAGTACCTTTATGGCTCTTAGCTAGCTTGAAAAGCTGAATTTGATGAGATATTGAATTAAATCTTTAGTTTCAAGTAAAACAAAAAGTATCAATAAATGTGTAAAGATACATACCACTTTGGCTTTGTTGAGGAGCTCCTGAGAGTATTTGTGATCAACATTGCGGAAAACGATAGAAGAAGCAGCTAAGGCAGCGGCTGTCTCAGCTGCAATCTCAGTACCGGGATTTTTATCACTGATTTGCAACACTGTCCTTGGTGTCGGCATGTTCTCGGGCCTCGACCAACATTTATGATCCGCAACAGGATCACCAACCTATTTTGATCATATTCATAAACACAACAAACCATTTATTTTTCATTCGTTATGTTATAATTGCAAACGACCAGTTTAATTATTTGGTTGAAACCTGAACATAGAGTTGGTCTACGTGAGAAGCACATTTCAAAAAATAATCAGTGCCCCAACGAATACCGGCATGAGCATTTTCAAGTTCTCCCATAGCTTTGAGTTCTTGCTCGTAGTTTATAGAAGACCATGCCAATGTTGTGATCGTAAACGCCATTGGAAAACCATATTTCACATTGTCTCCTGCATCATAGTAACCTCCTGCCAAATCCACCTATATATATAGATATAGTTTATTTTATATTTACATTTATTTGGAAAATACATTTAAAAAAATAACACTAAATTTATAGAATATTACTTCAATATCATTAGAAATAACTAATTCAAAAACTAAATGTCAAATATATAGGAAGGTTAAAATAGATATGAGTATTATGAAATTTAATATTTAAAATTCAAATTTTTGTTAATCTATTTGAATAAATTTTATGTGAAAATAAATAAATTAACTATTTTAATATATCTAGCAATTTGCCAAATTATAAATATTTAATTTACATCTATATTTATATTATAAATATCTCATAAAGTAAACATGAGTCATTGATAAGCATTTATAGTGGTTTAATATTTATTAAAAATATATAAACTAAAAAATATTTAATTAAATCTACAAAATATAAATATAACAAAATATTATAAATATAAAACTTTTTGCATAGTTCATATTAAACTTTAAAAACTTTATAATTTTAAAGTATTAAGTTTCACATTTATATATATATATATATATATATATATATTGCGAATATTTTATAAAATAAATATCATTTATAAATATATTGATAATGATTTTTTAAAAAAAATATAAACTATAAAATATTTGATTAAATACACAAAAATAAAAATATAACAAAATATTATAATAAAAAATAACCTCGTGCATACCACGGGTCAATTCCTAGTTAAATATTAATTATTATTAACTTGTTTCTATATCAATTGATAGAATTCTTGTATTATGAAATAAATATGATTTGGTTGAGATAATTGAAAAAAAATGTAACACAAAACTTACATTAGCGAGTTTGCCATCATCAAGAGCAGAATCACCTCTCCATGGAACTCTATTGTTAGGAGGGAGTTTTCCTGATCTTTGAGCCTCCAAGAAGATTAAGGATTTGGTTAGTGCTTCTTTGTAATTTATGTTTGTACAATTTACACACACAATGCTTATGATTCCATAAAGACCAAATAATATGGCCTTAATCACAACATTTTCTGTTCTTTTGTCCCCATAATTACCCATAATTTCAAAATTTGTAATAAAAATGTCAATGTTTTATATAAAGAAAAAGGAAATTTATTATTTTTTATCTCTTTTTTTATGAAGTTTTGTTACGAAAATCAATGGCATGCTTTTCGTTTTTCTTTTGTTTTTTTTACTTTTTATATTTTTTTGTTTTTTTTGTTTTCTTTCTGCTGTCTCAATTATTATATTATATATGTTTAAGAAATTTATAATAGAATTTTCTTGTGAGGTTAAGTATAGGTTTACTAATTTTGACTTAAATATTCACATTCATCGGTCACTATTATTCTTCTGTCTTATTTTTTTTTCTAATTTTTAAGGTCCTGAAAAATTATTGGATTTTTTTGCCAATTAATTTAGATCATACATTGTTCCTCTTTGGATGGTTAGACGTAATTTAGTCTTTGGTTGGGAAAAAATGTTCAAAGAAAAAGAAGAAGATATGTTTTAATGAAATTGAGTCAATAGTACAATTGTGGCTATAGTTCAACACAAATCATTGAAACCATTTTTTTAGGTGAAGATGATAAGTTCTATTTGGATTCATAAACGAATTTTTATGTAGAAAATTATTTATATTGGCCAAAAATGGTGATGCTCATGAGACTACATTACTCTTTATATTTCCCAATACTCACTTTGCAATGTATTGTGGGACTTGGTGGACTTTGATTTTTAGATGTTTTTATGATAATGTAAAACAAACTAAATTTATATCCATGGCATGCGTGAGGAAAAATATTCGCAAATTATATAATATTGTTTATTAGTAAATATAAATTAGATATTTATATATTTTTAACTTTTGTTTAAAACTATTTTTAATATTAATTTTTGTATATATAAATTAAAGAAATAAAAATAATTACTTTTTACAAATTTAATACTATTTTTTTGTTAGTTTAAAAAAATAGATTGATTTTCTAACCAAGTTGATAACAATGAATTAATGATATATATTATAATTATTCTATTAACTTAAATCTATTTATATATTTATTTGAAATTTGATGAAATATCAACATGATATTTCTATTAATAACACTTAAAATGAGATTATTTTTTTAAAATGTTTCTTAAATCGTGAATAAATTACACTATGAGGTTAACTATGGATACTATTTTATGTATTTGAATCTTTCATTTTTATTTGATCTTTGAGTATATTCTTTCATTCTAGTTGATTTTGTTTTTCACATCTGGATAATGTGAAATAAGACCGGGATAAGATATTTACTTTTCTTTTGTGTTTGAGTGAATGTGTGCATTTAAATTTTGTTTATTATTATGTTGAAAAACTTTTGTCGGAGACTATAATCATAAACTAACTATTTGTTGTGATCATTCTAACAGTTTTTTAATTTCAAATTTACCTGAGTGAAAAACTATAAGTAGAACAACTCAGCATGGTAACCATACAATTTGATAATTCAATGTTTAAGATTTTAAATTGTAGTATTTCAACTGTTTGTGCTCATAATTTTCATTCCTACCGACTGAGAATTTGGGTAATTGTGGTTAAGTCTTTCTTCACTTTAAAAAATGTCTTGTTAGTCGTGTTTTTATGGTTGAATATGTGAGTTTCATCCACCTTTTTCGACTGAATATTTTAAAAAAAATCTTGGACTACACCCAATATTTAAGATAAATGAATTTGAATTAAAATTTTTAAAATATGTTTCTATAGGAAATTTGACTTTTAGCTATTGGTTTTATCTTTGTTTTAAATTATAGATTTCTGTTGTTTCTTTTGAATTTTAACTCTCTTTGTCTCCCGAATTTGGTTTGTAAATCATCGGTAAATAGGACGACACTATTTTACCATACAGAGTATGGCTTCCTACGGTTTTTTACCTTAATTTCGGACCTCTCTATTAGACCACATAAATTAATAACATGCATTTTAATTTTATACGAGTTATTGACATGTTTTCATAATTTTACAAATCGTTATTTTTTTGGATAAATCGCAATCAATTGAAGTTAATTGTGTTTACCATATAACCTGAAAATCGACCAATTGAATAACAACAGCTGACAAGTTTACTCGTTTTTACCAATTGAGTAAACGTAATTGTAAAGATTCGGGTTATGTGGATTATGTAGTAAATACAATTAGATTCAACTGATCGTGATTTATTTAAAAATAATAATTGTAAAATTGTGAAAACATAGTTTATGTAAAATTAAAATACGTATTATTAGTTTGTATGATATAATAAAAAGTCTGAATTTCAGGTAAAAAATTGTAAATCGATATAATTTATGTGGTAAAATAGTGTCGCACGGAAATTGTTGCGTCTTCGTTGTAGACAGTTTTAAAATTAATATTAATCGAATTTTTTTTTAACAATTTCAAAAGTTATAGTTTTATTTAAGGCAAACGTTATCTAATGGGCCTCAATAGGTCCCGTAGATGGGCATGTAAAGATTTTAGTAGGAGACAAATGTTAAAAATGAGAAATGCATACAGCAAGCAAATAGTGAGTTGGCTTAGGATAAGAGCTAACATATTTCAAGTCTTATCTTCTTCTCTCTCTTGTAATAATCTAATAAAGATTTTTATTTGCTTATGGAAACAAGAGAGAGCACACAGAAACTCAATATATATATAAGATCTCATTTTCTCTTCTCTAGAAGATTAAAAAGAATATAAGTTTCATCTTTTCTCTGAAATGTCGGTTGTGATGGATGGAATTGATCGCGGCGGTGAAAGGACTTTCACGGCGGTAGAGAAGGGTGGTGATCAGAAATTTGGTTACGTATCATCGTTGTCGTCTTCTTCGATCGGAAAAAACAGCGACGTTGATGGCGGAGAGATTGAGGTGGAGTCTTCTTATAAGAGTCCTCTTGATATGATGGAATCTCTTGAAGAAGTTTTGCCCATTAGGTAAGAATCTTCTGTTTCGTTTTGATTATTTGTCTGATTCTTAAGTAAATCTCCGATCTTGAATATTGAAAATCTCTCGACTTTTAGGAGAGGAATATCGAAATTCTACAAAGGGAAATCGAAGTCTTTCATGAACTTATCAGAAGCTACTTCTTCGTCAATGAAGGATTTAGGGAGATCAGAGAATCCTTACAGTCGTCGGCGAAGGATTCTCTTCAGTCATCATATATGCAGTCGTGGTGGGATTGCGAAAAAGCCTGTCAAGAATGGCTTCACACATGCTGTGACGGTAATGAGACAAAGAGAAAGAGACTCTTCTTCTTTCTCCGGCAATGATTCTCCTCCCAGACATCATCATAAGAATCTTCCGCCGTTTCAGCCGAGGCAGAGCAAAGGGTCTTTTGGTAATTGTGTTCCTGTTGTTGATTCACCGCGGTGCTTGCAGACAGCGGCTGGTCGGAACATCCATAATATTATTTGTTAAATTTTTATATCAATTTTTGTTAGACCTTTTTATTATTATTTCTTCTGTTATTAGGCGAATTCATCGATGTTGCATTTGATCTTTAATTATTATATTAAAAAAAATCAAACTTTTGATAGAAAATTTCAGAAAATTTTTATTTTTTTTCCTAATTCAAAATTGGTTTGAATAACAACAAAATCATTTATAAATCTGTAATCAAACACAATGAAAAATTGAAAATATTTAATGGTTTCAGTTTTTTACACATTATGAATTAATGGTTTCGATTTTTTTACAAATTATAATTATACAGTCAACAAAACTATAAATGCTAAAAATATTTTCTATTGTGCTGTACAGTGTATGCTCAAGTCCAATGGTATCAATGACAGTTTTCCAAAAACCTATTTTGTATTGTTTCTTATTTTAGTTATGAGAATTATTGTAAATTACCACAAATAATCTGTAATTATTCAACATAGCAAAAGTGTGAAGATATCATTCATTAAAGCGTGTGCTCAGCATGGAAATATCCTATTTTATTAATTTTTTTAATTTATGGACTACAAAAAAAATATTCGTCGTATGAAAAAATGTAAAAATGAATAAAAAAATTTATGTTTAGTTGTTTGTTATTTACGGTCTATGTATAAGATAAAGATCAAATGATTTGTAATTTGTATTAGATAGAGAGTTCGTAGATAGAAAAATTCGTATATAAAAAATCTTGTAGATACAAAAGTTCGTATATAAAGGACCTCGTAGATAGAAAAGTTCGTAAATATTTTTTCCTTTGTGTTTTTGGTCAACTTTGGTGATAGAGGTGCTTCTATATTTATATTTGTGGTTAATTTGGTTTAAAATGGTTAATTTTTCTTTTTTATTCAAATTTTCTTTTTTCTTAGTGAAATTTTCTTTTTGGAAGTTTTCACTTTTTCTTTGAATTTTTTCTTTTTTTCAGAGATTTTCGCTTTATTGAAAAGGTTTTATTTCTTTGATGTTGAAAATTTCATAATTTGATTGATAAAAATTTTATTTTCTTTTCTTAGGTCGACACTAACATTGTTACATTAGCCTAAAATATATCAATATTTGTTCGAACAATCTATTATGAGGTCAGTTCTAATAGTAGCCTTCTCCCAGTTTGTCAAAAAAGTGTTTCGATTTGAACGAAATTCATGAAAATATAGTTTAGTGTGAGTCGAGATCGGCCTATTTTATTTCAAAGTGAATTGATTTTGTATTTAGGTGTCATATAATTTTTTGTTTAGCTGGAAGATTAGCTCAGTTTATCCAATTTAGAATCGAAAAACAATTTGATTTTTTTTATCTAGATGCGAGATAAATTCAGCTTATCATGTTACAATCTTGTAAGATTGTTTGAACTTTGAACTCTGTTTACATGCAAAATGAGCTCGGTTTTATCGTGTTATAAAAATTCGTATATAAAAAGTTCGTAAATAGAAAATTTTGTAGATAAAAAAGTTCGTATATAGAAAAACTCGTAGATAGAAAAGCTTGTAAATATTTTTCCTTTGTGTTTCTGGTCAACTTTGATGATATAGGGGCTTCTATATTTATATTTGTAGTTAATTTGGTTTAAAATTGTTCATTTTTCTTTTTTATTTGAATTTCTTTTTTTTTAGTGATATTTTCTCTGAATTTTTTCTTTTTTTTTTAGAGATTTTTCGTTTTGTTGAAAAGGTTTTATTTCTTTTCGGATATTCTTTTTCTCAAACATTGAAAATTTCATGATTTGTTCGAGGTCGATAGTAACGTTGTTACATTAACCTAAAATATCCCAATTTCTGTTATGTGAACTAGTAATAGTAACGATATTTTAAATATAGTTTGAAGGATAACGGCCACTTCGTGTTATCTTTCGGTTGGTTCTGAGTTTTATGAGTTAATATCGTTGCATCGTAGATGTTGGTAAAAGGCTCAGTTCTTCCAAGTTCTTTTGGGTCAGAAGAAAGCACAAAGGTAGGTAAATGCTAATGAGTATTTAACGAGTATAAATACATCACAAAATTAGGTTTTCTGGTAGCACCCACCAAGAAAAACGCTCAGAGAGTTCTAAGAGAGAGAATTCGAGGGAAGAGAGAGAGGAGAGAGAGAAGAGAGAGATTTACAATAGGTTTGGTTGTATTGTAGTTCTTCTAAGTCTATTTTCTCTAAAGTTGCTTCATTGTAAAAGGGTTCATCAAATTTATAGTGAAGTTTGTAGGAGACAGATCCTACCCGAGAGGTACTTTAAGTGGGAACTCGGTAATCAAATCTTGTGTCTTTATTTTTAAGCAATCCAAAACCAACACCAAAGTCAATAAGAAAAGATCCTAAAATCCTAACAAGTGGTATCAGAGCTTCCAGGTTTATTGCAAGGGGTGTGTTGGGAAATAGGGATTTTGGAGTTGCTGGGAAATTCAGAAGCACAAAAGATTTGAAAACATAATGATGAGTTCAAGGATTGAGGTTGACAGGTTTGATGGGTCATGAGACTTTTCTCTGTGGAAAGTGAGAATGATGGCTCACTTTGGGGTTTTAGGGTTGAAAGATATCCTAACAGATGAAAAGCTACTCAAGGATCCAGTGGTCACAAAAGGTAAATCTGGTGAAGAGGCAAAAGGAAGCATAGAAGGCAGCTCACAGATTGATCCGGTAAAGTTTGAAAAATCAGAAAAGGCTAAGGATCTAATTATTTTGAACGTGGAGAATCAGGTGCTTAGGAAAATCTCTAAGTGTGAGACAGCGGCAGCCATGTGGTCTACCCTAAACAAGTTATCCATGGAGACATCTCTTCCAAATCGGATCTACCTATAGTTGAAGTTCTACACTTTCAAGATGGATGACTCCAAAAACACTGATACCAATGTATACGATTTTCTAAAGCTGGTGACAGATCTCAAAAACATAGGAGTTGAAATTTCAGAAGAGGTACAATCAATTCTACTTCTAAGTTCTTTGTCTAAGAGGTATGATCAACTCAAGGAAACCCTAAAGTATGGGAGAGATACTTTAAAGTTGAAAGAGGTCACAACAGCAGCTAAGTCTAAGGAAAGGGAGCTAATCGAAAGTGGAAAGGTAACAAATTTTCAGGATGTAGGTTTATATGTGGAATCAAGGGGTAGGTCGAACAACCGGTTCGATAATGACAACACATGGGGAGGCCGATCGAAGAGCAGAGGCAAGTCAAAGCAACAATATGATAACAACAAAGGATGTTTCATTTGTGGGGATGAAGAGCATTGGAAAAGAGATTATCCTCAGAGAAAGAAACGTGCAGAATCTACTAACATAGCAGAACCTATTCAGCCAGTGGTCTTAACAGCCAGTACTGAAGACACAAGGGAATGGGTAATGGATTCAGGGAGTTCCTACCACATCACAGAACAAAAATGTTTTGTTTGATTTCAAAAAAATCAATGGAGGTAAAGTTCTGATGGCTAATAATACTCATAACATCATCAAAGGAACTAGGAGTATTAGAATTCAGAACTCAGATGGTTCTATGGTGATACTCAAGGATGTGAAATACATGCGAGAGGTGAGTAGGAATTTGATTTCATTTGGGTTGTTGGAAAAGGCAGGTTGTTGTTATAAAGAGGTGATTTGGGACTGTAGTTTTATAAAGACGGCAAGAAAGTAATATCTGGGAAACTCAACAACGGGTTGTATTATCTTCAAGGTAGAGTGTGCAAGGCAGGGATGAGGTCAGGAACGAAGAAGCTGGGTAAGGAGATAGCTACGAGCAAGGTCGAATTAGTGGATAGACAGTCAAAGAAAGTGACTTTCAGTGAAAATCTAATTCAAGGACCTACACGGAATGGTTTTAAGGCATGTTCAACCGTTCAAAGTGGAGACCTTTCTGATGAAATCTCTAGAGAAATTGTAGCAGAGCAGAATATGGTAGATGTTGATGCTAAAACTCACAGGAAATGTGTTTCACAAGGATTAAAGAAATTCAGGAGTGGAAAAAAGAGTTTGAGAATGGAAACTAAGGTAAGGTTTCTGTATAAAGCTTTGCAGATATTAGGAACTGACAGGTTCTACAATATTGTTGCTAAAGGCGGTGTGATTCTACCTAAGATTCAGCTAAGCAAAGTTCCAGTAACCCTAGATAGCAAAGACATATTTGATTTGAATTCGCAGCTTTGCAAAAAATTTCTCAAGAGCCTCTGAAGAAGGAGAGGACCTCCTAGGAATCTCACTGTAATTGTCTTGACCTCGCAGAGACAAAGTGAGAAACAAGTTAGTTTCAGGGTATATTTAAAACAGTGACAGAATCACAAGTAACCTAGGAGGATGGGTGCGAGGGGAAAAGCAGCAGGAAACATCAATCAAGGTGGAGCTGGCCGGGAAAAGTGGCCAGAAAGATGGCCGGAAAAGTGGCCAGAAAAGTGGCCGGAAAAGTGGCCGGAAAAGTGGTCAGAAAAGTGGCCAGAAAAGTCGTCGGAAAAGTGGCCGGAAAAGTCGCCAGAAAAGTTCACCGGAAAAGTCACCGGAAAAGTCACCGGAAAAGTCACCGGGAAAGTTGCCGGCGGTCGGCGGTGCGTGCGGATGTGGCGGCATGTGGACCAAGGACGGCGGCGCATGGCCGGAGAGTCGGTGGCGCGTGTGTTTCACGCGCGGGTGCGTGTGGCACACGCGTGGTGGCGCGTGAGATTCACGGTGCTTATGGGAAAGTGACGGCGTGTGGGGCCGCGTGGTGGCGCGTGGGGCCGCGTGGTGGCACGTGGGGCCGCGTGGTGGCGTGTGGTCGGTTCGTGGCGGCGCGTGGTGGCACGTAGCGGCGCTTGGTGGCACGTGGCGGCGCGTGGGGCGGCGCGTGGGCTTCACGCGCCCGCGGAAAAAAAAATGTTGGGCTAAAGAAAAAAAATGGCGGGCCCAATAAGAAATTGAAGAAGGTGGAGAATTGTTGGTAAAAGGCTCAGTTCTTCCAAGTTCTTTTGGGCCAGGAGAAAGCCCAAAGGTAGGTAAACCTTAATGAGTATTTAACGAGTATAAATACATCACAAAATTAGGTTTTCTGGTAGCACCCACCAAGAAAAACGTCCAGAGAGTTCTAAGAGAAAGAATTCGAGAGGAGAGAGAGAGGAGAGAGAGAAGAGAGAGATTTACAACAAGTTTGGTTGTATTGTAATTCTTCTAAGTCTATTTTCTTTAAAGTTGCTTTATTGTAAAAGGGTTCATCAGATTTATAGTGAAGTTTGTAAGAGACAGATCCTACTCGAGAGGTACTTTAAGTGGGAACTCGGTAATCAGATCTTGTGTCTTTATTTTTAAGCAATCCAAAACCAACACCAAAGGCAATAAGAAAGGATCATAAAATCATAACACTAGAGTTATGATTTTCTTGAGTAGAAAATTTTATAATCATTACAAACGGCGCCAATTATTGTTCTGGTGATATTATTAGTGTGTGTGTTTCATTTCTAATGATAGAGATGATTTTCTATTTATACTTGTGGTTTCATCCGTTTAAATTTTATTTTCTTTATAATTTAAATTTTTTTAAAAATAAAATAATATTTTTGAGAGATATTTACTGTTCTAGAGATTTTCGTTTTTTCAAAGAATTTTTCTTAAGATTTCTTTTTTTTTTAAAAAAGTTTTTTTAAAGATTTTCTTTCATTTTTTTGCAAATTTTGTTCTCAAAGATTGGAAATTTCCTGTTTTGTTTTCAAAATGTTTTTTTAGATCCGAGACAATATTGTAGTTAAATATAAAATAGATCGATTTTGATTTATACCAAAACTATTGTGGAAAATTGTCTGAATGTATCATCTTAACAAGTTTCCAAAATTGTTTTTTGTCGTCTTCCTATTTAAATTAGCAAAATTTGTTTGAATTACTAAAAAATTAATTCTATATATTCAACAAAAATTAAAAATTGTAAATATATTTCATCAGTGTTTGTTTACCGTGTTCTAAAGTTTGATGGTTTTGGTTTTTTTACACGTTACAAGTTTGACGTTTAGATTTTTACCAGTTTTTCTAAAACAGTTATTTGCAATTATGTTGTCATTATAACTAATTTTGACATTATTTTTCTATTATGCTCAAAACGTGTGGTCATCAAATTTGACTATTTCAAGTGTTTCCAATTTTATGATTTTCCTATTTCAATTAAGAAATTTTGTATATTACCCACAAAAATAATTTACAAGTATCATTCAACAAATTTAACATTTGAAAATATCTTTCATAAAACATTATTGATAAAAGGCTCAGTTCTTCGAAATTCTTTTGGGCCAAGAGAAAGTCTAATGATATGTAAACTCTAATAAATATTTAACGAGTATAAATACATCACAAAATTAGGTTTTTTAGTAGCACCAAGATCAAAAACGCCCAGAGAGCTCTAAGAGAGAGAATTCGTGAAGAGAGAGAGAGAGAAGAGAGAAAGAGAAGAGAGAGAAGAGGTACAACAGGTTTGATTGTATTGTAATTATTCTAAGTTTATTCTTTCTTTAAAGTTGATTCTTTATAAGTCTTCGTCAGATTTATAGTGGAAGTTTGTAGGAGACATATCCTACCCGAGAGGTACCTTAAGTGGGAACTCGGTAATCAAATTTTGTGTTTTTATTTCTAAGCAATCCAAAACCAACACCAAGAGCAATAAGAAAGGATCATAAAATCCTAACAAGTGGTATTAGAGCTTCCAGGTTTATTGCAAGGGGTGTGTTGGGAAACAGAGATTTTGGAGTTGTTGGGAAATTTGGAAGCACAACAGATTTGAAGACCTAATGATGAGTTCAAGGATTGAGGTTGATAGGTTTGATGGGACAAGAGACTTTTCTCTATGGAAAGTGAGAATGATGGCTCACTTTGAGGTTTTAGGATTGAAAGATATTCTAACTGATGAAAAGCTACTCAAGGATCCAGTGGTTACAAAAGGTAAATCTGGTGAAGAGGCAAAAGGAGGCATAGAAGGCAGCTCACAGATTGATCCGGTAAAGTTTGAAAAATCAGAAAAGGCTAAGGATCTAATTATTTTGAACGTGGAGAATCAGGTGCTTAGGAAAATCTCTAAGTGTGAGACAGCGGCAGCCATGTGGTCTACCCTAAACAAGTTATCCATGGAGACATCTCTTCCAAATCGGATCTACCTATAGTTGAAGTTCTACACTTTCAAGATGGATGACTCCAAAAACACTGATACCAATGTATACGATTTTCTAAAGCTGGTGACAGATCTCAAAAACATAGGAGTTGAAATTTCAGAAGAGGTACAATCAATTCTACTTCTAAGTTCTTTGTCTAAGAGGTATGATCAACTCAAGGAAACCCTAAAGTATGGGAGAGATACTTTAAAGATGAATGAGGTCACAACAGTACCTAAGTCTAAGGAAAGGGAGCTAATCGAAAGTGGAAAAGTAACAAACTCTTAGGATGTACGTTTGTATGTGGAATCAAAGGGTAGGTCGAACAATTGGTTTGATAATGACAACTCATGGGGAGGCCGATCGAAGAGCAGAGGCAAGTCAAAACAACAATCTGATAACAACAACAAAGGATGTTTCATTTGTGTAGATGAAGGGCATTGGAAAAGAGATTGTCCTTAGAGAAAGAAACATGCAGAATCTGCTAACATGACAGAGCCTATTCAGCCAGTGGTCTTAACAGCCAGCATTCAAGACATAAGAGAATAGGTAATGGATTCAGGCAGTTCTTACCACATCACACAGAACAAAGAGGTTTTGTTTGATTTCAAAAAAATCAATGGAGGTAAAGTTTTGATGGCTAATAATACTTATAACAACATCAAAGGAACATGGAGTATTAGAATTCCGAACTCATATGGTTCTATGGTGATACTCAAGGATGTGAAATACATGCTAGAGGTGAGTAGGAATTTGATTTCATTTGGGTTGTTGGAAAAATCAAGTTGTTGTTATCAAAGAGGTGATTTGGGACTGTAGTTTTATAAAGACAGCAAGAAGGTAATATCTGGTAAACTCAACAACGGGTTGTATTATCTTCAAGGTAGAGTTTGCAGAGCATGGATCAGGTCAGGAATGAAGAAGTTGAGTAAGGAGATAGCTACACACAAGGTCGAATTAGTGGATAGACAGTCAAAGAAAGTGACTTTCAGCGAGAACCTAATTCAAGGATCTACACCGGATGGTTTTAAGGCATGTTCAACCGTTCAAGGTGGAGACTTTTCTGATGAAATCTCTAGAGAAATTATAGCAGGGCAGAATGTGATAGATGTTGATGCTAAACTCATAAGGAAATTGTTTCACAAGGATTTCAGAAATTCAGGAGTGGAAAAAGGAATTTGAGCATGGAAGCCAAGTTAAGCTTTCTGTATAAAGCTTTGCAGATTTTAGGAACTGACAGGTTCTACAATATTTTTGTTAAAGGCGGTGTGATTCTACCTAAGATTCAGCTAAGCAAAGTTTCAGAAACCCTAGCTAGCAAAGACATATTTGATTTGAATTCGCAGCTTTGCTGTGAATTTCTCAAGAGCCTCTAAAGAATGAGAGGACCTCCTAGGAATATCACTGTAGTTGTCTCGACCTCGCAGAGACAAAGTGAGAAACAAGTTAGTTTCAGGGTATATTTAAAACAGTGACAGAATCAGAAGTTACCTAGGAGGATGGATGCGAAGGGAAAAGCAGCAGGAAATATCTCTCAAGGTGGAGCTCACCAGAAAAGTGGCCAGAAAGATGACCGGAAAAGTGACCGGAAAAGTGGCCGGAAATGTGGCCGGAAAGTTGCCAGAAAAGTCACCGGAAAAGTTAGCCAGAAAAGTTGGCCAGAAAAAATCACCGGAAAAGTTCACCAAAAAGTTGGCCAAAAAAGTCGTCGGAAAAGTCACCGGAAAAGGTCGACGAAAGTCGCCAGAGGTCGATGCGCATGGCCGGAGGCGGCGGCGTGTGGCCGGAGGGTCGGCGGCGCGTGTGGTCCATACGCGGTGGCGCGTGTGTTTCACGCGTGGGTGCATGTGGCACAAGCGTGGTGGCACGTGAGATTCACGTGCGGGGCGTGGGCGGCGCGTGTGGGCGAGTGACGGCGCGTGGCAGCGCGTGGAGGCGCGTGGTGGTGCGTGGACGGTGTGTGGCGGCACGTGGTAGCACATGGCGGTGAGTGGGGCGGCGCGTGGGCTTCACGCGCCCGCGGGAAGAAAAAAAAATTTGGGCCAAAGAAAAAACGGTGGGCCCAAATAAGAAATGGAAGAAGTGAAAAATTGTTGGTAAAAAGCCTAGTTCTTCCAAGTTCTTTTGGGCCAGGAGAGAGTCCAATGGAATGTAAACTCTAATGAGTATTTAACGAGTATAAATACATCACAAAATTAGGTTTTCTAGTAGCACCAAGGTCAAAAACGCCGAGAGAGCTCTAAGAGAGAGAATTTGTGAAGAGAGAGAGAAGAGAAAGAAGAGGTACAACATGCTTGGTTGTATTGTAATTCTTCTAAGTTTATTCTTTCTTTAAAGTTGATTTTTTGTAAGTCTTCATCAGATTTATAGTGGAAGTTTGTAGGAGACAGATCCTACCCGAGAGGTACTTTAAGTGGGAATTCGGTAATCAAATTTTGTGTTTTTATTTCTAAACAATCCAAAACCAATACCAAAGACAATAAGAAAGGATCCTAAAATCCTAACAAACATTCTTCATCGTATGCTCAAGTTTGACAGTTTCATTTTTTTTACATTAATACTTGTCATCATAGTTAATGTTGGAGATAAATCTGAAAATTTCTTCATTTCTTTTAAACTTCTTCACATATTATGAAGAGAATTTATCAAAAAATTATACTTTTACATTTTTCACAATATCAGTAATAGTTTATTTCTTCTAAAAATTTATTTTAATTTTTGATATTTCTTTCTTAAAAAGGAGTTTTTGTCATTTTATACTACTTTTAAAAAAGTATGAATGATGATACATTTGAAAACCCATTTAAAAATGTAATATTTTAAAAAATTAACATTTTATAAATAATTTTTAATACGAGTATTAGATGATTGTCATACATAGGAGCTAGGAATGTTAAAATGAGTTTTTAGTGGGTACTTACAAATTTAAAAACTCATTTATACTCATTTATTAGAATTAAGATTAATGGGTTTAAATAGGTATTCATTTAAACTCATTTATTAAAAGGGTTTTTGCTTTAGAAAAATGGATATCCTATTAAACTCATTTATATTTTATTTTTGTTTAATCAACAATGATTCAAACAAATATTTTATAATAAGTAATCAATAACTTTTTGTAAAAAATAAAGAATAAAAATCAAGTTTCAGTAAAAAAATACAAAATTATATTTTTAACTTGAAAATGCGAAATTTTGTTTTGGCGGGAAAATACAGAATTATTATTTTCTGGAAAAATAATGAATTATGTTTTTGCCAGAAAATACGAAATCACGTTTTCGACAAGAAAATACAAAATTATATTTTTGGCGGGAAAATATGAAATTAATGGAAAAAATGTTGAATTACGTTTTGGTGGAAAAATATGGAATTACGTTTTCGACGAAAAAATTTTGAGTTACGTTTTTGGCAGAAAATGTTGAATTACGTTTTTGACGAAAAAATATAGAATCACGTTTTGGATGAAAAATGCTTAATTTTTGACAAAAATGTAAAATAATTTCTTGATTGAAAATGAATTTGAATAGAGTGAATTCTAAATAAAGTAAATTTACCCATTAGAACATTTAAAAATGTTAGAAAACTCAAATTTCCTATGAATCATATGACAAAAATTCAATATTTTATTTTATTAAAAATATTTTAATATATTTATAAAAAATAATATTTTAAAAAATAAATAAAGTTATTACCTATTTTTAAAATAAAAATTACGATATTATTTTATTAAGAATATAATGGTTATAAATAAATATAAACAAAAAGAAAAAAATATAACCTAAAATAGATTAAATGGGTTAAATGGGTTTAAATGGGTTTAAATGGGTTTAAATGGGTTAGTGTAATTATAAATGGGTATAAATGGGTAATCCTATTAGATCTTATAATAAATGGGTTTTATAGAGTTTGAAGTTTAAATGAGGTGGGTTTTGGGGTTTCGGCCAATTCATACATGAACTTTGACCCGTGGTTACGATTCGATAACGAACTTTGTTGCTGTGCAGTTTCATACATGAACTTAGTGTTTTATCCCGTAACATTCATTGACTTGACGGTGTTAGTCAAACCGTTAAAAATTTGCTTAGTCAGATAATAGATGTTTAAATAAATTTAATTAATTATTGGAGGTTGAGAAAGTTATTCTTTCTTCATTTGACGAAGTTATTCTTTCTTCATTTGACGAAGTTATTCTTTCTTCATTTGCCGAAAGCTCTTTGTTTTGCTCTAAAAACGTTAGATTCTGCTTCGAGCGACCAACGCAATTTTTGCTCACGCTTCTGACTGGTACAGTCAGAATTCACCCGGTTCAATTGAAAAACCGATGCAATCTAAATTAAACCAATGGAATGACGATATAAGTTTTTTGTAAACAAACGAAAACCCACAGTTTTATCAAAGCGCATAAATAAAACCGAGATTTTCCGGTTATACCGTTGCATTTCTTCTTCCCATTTGTCATCTTATCCTCTGGAAATACTGGCGATGTGAGCAATCCGTTACTCCCTAGAGGAATACTAATCAACGAGGCGAAATTCATCAGCTTCCCCCAAACAATGGCACTAACCCAGATCGTAAATCCAGTCGTATATCCGTCTCCTACATTTTCACGGCGTTTCACGCCGATCTCGACTTTTAAAACTCTAAATGCCCAATTTTCCCGCCACCCACATCACGCACTCTCTCGCAGACTCTTCCTTCCTTCCGTTTCCTCGATTTGGGATGCCATAACCGGAGGCGGAGACTCAAACCCTCGTGAGGCCATCACAGCGGTTCGTATCGGAATGCAGCTTTTCAGAAAGGTAAAACTGGAATAACAATTTGTTCTAACAAAGAAACCCTTTTTATTTTGGATTCGAAAATATGAACTTCATACTCGATGTATAAGGGTGATGTTTCTGGATCGGTGACAGAATTCGATAGAGCTATTGTGCTGGATCCCCAGCAAAAGTTCATTTCTCTGGAAAGCTTGAAATTTTAGACTTTATGCTTCATGGAATTGGGAACACTAACATTTGCTTTGATGACAGATCTGTGGCAACGTGGGCTTTCTCTTTACTATCTGGATAGGTACTATGGTATCTCCTAGTTATTGTCATTCTCTAATGTTATGGATATCAAAGTGTAGAAAGTGCCTCCTTCTGTTGTGTATGAAGCGATGAATATTCCTGCATATAACCAACAGGTTTGAAGAAGGTGCAGAACAGTTTCGGTTAGATGTTGCCCAAAACCCAAATGATACAGAAGAGTCGATTTGGTGCTTTCTCTGTGAGGCTCGGCTCCACGGTGTTGATGCTGCACGAAAACAGTTTCTTGAGGTTTGGCTTTTCTAATCATTCAAGCTTATTAATTTTCCCCTGATCAGTAAAAGCAATATACGAGATTCTAAAACAGTTCTACGTAGGTTGGCAGAGATTCTCGGCCTGTGATGTGGGAAGCTTATAACTTATTCAAGAACGGTGGTGATCCTGAAAAGGTTTTGAGACAGGTTTCTTGATTGTTGACGTCATAGTTTTCTTCCACCAAACTGTCTTAATATTCTGATCTTAATATTCGGATCGAAGTCGACAGAGGAAGTTGTGAAGACATGGCTTGGTCGGATCGAAGTCGACAGAGGAAGCTGTGAAGACATGGCTTGACTCAAAACTGGATAAATAAAGGGTTTGGAGAAGAAGAGAAGAGGAATCCTCTGCAAACCCTAATTTTGCAAAGAGGAAGAAGGAGCTCGGGGAAGAAGGGGAAGACGAAAATAATTAAGGGTAACTCCCACTTATCAAAACGTCGACGTTTTACGTGTTTATTAAGATGTTGTCGTGGCTGACGTGTCATCCTAGTCAGCTAGGATTAACGGTGAGTTAAACGTCGTTTATCGCTAATGTATGTTTAATACTAATTAATCCAGTCAATGCATGTTATGGAGTCAAACACTAAGTTAATGTATGAAAGTGCACAGCAACAAAGTTCGTTATCGAATCGTAACCACGGGTCGAAGTTCATGTATGAATTGGCCGAAACCCCGGTGGGTTTTATATGGAGTAGGTTTAAATGGGGTGGGTATACCCATTTTAACATCCCTAATAGGAGCCAAAATAGAGGAAAGGTTTATTTTCAAGATAATTAAATTAAGAGTAATACCCTAAAATAACACAATTTTAAATTTATCTTCTAAATTTAGCACACTAAAACTAAAATTCCCAAAATAGCATAAATTATTATGTAAAAATAATTATTTACCTTAAATAAAATATATATAAAATTAAAACATAATGTTTGGGTTCACTTTTTCCAATTTAGGATTTAAATTTTTTCATTAAGAATAAGTTTTTAATTATTTTAGTATTAAATTTATGCTATTTTTAGAAATTTAAATGACTAGTGTTATATTTGGAACAAAAACTTGAAATAATGATATTTTAGTCAATTGCACTTAAATTAATTCAAAGAATGACTTAAAAAAGACTATTAAATAACAATAAGGCTCTGAAGCAGAGTCATTTGTTTGGGCTTTGACCTTGATGCTCCTCTTTGTGAAGCATATTAAACGACAAACTCATTGGCTCCACTCTAATCTCAACTTCCCTCGCTGCTCTAACAATGGCGTTGTAGATTCATCAAGGTGGTTCCACATCGGTGATTCTCCACCTGAACACACCCATGGTCTATGTTTCCCTAGATTTAGAGCCGAATCTGAATAGAGCCGGATCTGGATAGAGCCGGATTTGAATGTAAATGGAATAAGTTTGTCTTTGCGGCCTTTCATATTTTTATAAAATAATTAATTCTTATTTTGAAAATATTATAATAAAATAAAATAAAACTATCATTTTTTGTGGTTTTTTTAAATTCAGGACCGACAATAAGTAGATTTCGATATCATGATAATATATTTTTTACGAATTTAACTTTACAATCTGATTAAACGACGATAATGATATAAAGTTTGAATGTTGCAGTCGATTTGACTTTATACTTGAAAATTATAGCCAATTTGATAACCGGATATAAAGTTATAATGATTATTTCATGATTGTATATAGTGCCGAATTTTGAATACTTGTCGAAAGAATGTATCTCCCAATACATCATTTTGATTGTTCAATTATATTTTACATGAACGTGTAGTTTGTATACACCACAATAAGATACTATAAAAAAAATAAGGGTTTACTTCCGTCGACTACACAAACTTATGCGACTAAACCTATTTCCATCCGTACTTTTTGGATCTTCTTTTAACTACATAAACTGCATTTTTCTTTCATAAACTACACAAACTTCATAAATTATTCTAATTTCAGAAATTCTATTAATGTTTACACGTTAAATAGCTATTAAATCTGGTTATAATTCGAAAATCTGATTTTAACTTGGGTTTATTTTGAAATTAAAACCAGATTTTCGAAGTAAAATAAGATTTAATAATAATTTAACGTGTAAACATTAACAAAATTTCTGTAATTAGAATAATTTATGAAGTTTATGTAGTTTACGGAAGAAAAACATAGTTTATGTAACTTATGAAAGACCCAAAAAGTACGAGTGTAAATAGGTTTATTTGCATAAATTCGTATAGTTGACGGAAGTAAACCCAAAAAATAATACCAAAAGATTGATTAGCCTTAGCCAATAGCCACTTAGCCTAAATTAGTAAAAATAAGTTGCTAAACTAAAAACAAATTTCGTACGAAAGTAGAAATCTAAAAGCTGGAAACAACGACGACAAAAAAGTAAAACCAATTTTTAAATAAAGTAAAAAAGATAAATTTTGAGGGTAAAATCGTCATTTCTAAACAAATCCTACCTCTCTGTAGCTGGGGATCTCAATTTATATAAACTATATTCACGCTCACGCGCTACAACGCTTACGAGGGAATCGAAGAAACAACAACAATTCACACCGAATTCTTTTCTCAAGAAAATCAAAACATGGCGGATCAGCTCACCGATGATCAGATCTCCGAGTTCAAGGAAGCTTTTAGTCTATTTGACAAGGACGGAGATGGTCTCTTCTTCTCTCAGATCTCTTGCTTTTTTTCGTGTTTTTGTTTTTCTTCAGTTTCTTGATTCCTAACATTTGTTTAAATTGTTTCCTTTCATCCCGATTATCTATCTCTTCCGTTTGTGTTTTCTTCATGTCATTCGATAACGCTCTCGTTTTGATTCGCGCAGTATTTTGCTTGCTTGCTCAAATCTCTACCGTTGTTAGGGTTGATTTAATTCCCGCATTTCAGTTATCAGTTTAATCTTACGTTGGAGATCATTTTCTTGTTGTTTCCCTCTGATTATTTAGCACCTGCTTTTGATTATAGACTACATATGTGATAAATCATGCCGATTTGAATGTATATTGATCTGTAGATGTTTCTGCCCAAATCTGAAAACGATAGTGTAATTTATTATCTGCATTAACGGAGAATTTGCAAACTTCTGTGTAACCTGTTCTACTGCATCATTTTTATATAAAACAAATAGCATTTTTGAGTTGTGCATTTCTTTCATTTGGGAATTTTACATTATTACATGTGTTAAGGTATTTGATCCTTTCTCTTATTGCTCTTGTTAAATGTTAACTTTGGTAGACTTCTCCCAAACAAGAAATCAATCTGTTTTACTTGTAAAATCTTCAAAATTATTGGGTCAAAACATTATGAGACTATTTTAGTTTGAGTTGTGCATTTCCTTCACTGTGCTTTCATTTGAGATTTTGACATATTTCTTCTGTTAAAAAAATAGTCATGACTCACAAACTAATACTTGAAATTTGCAGTCTGAAATCTGAAATCTGAAGTTAACTCAAAATGTTGGTTTTGTTGCAGGTTGCATCACCACAAAGGAGCTCGGGACAGTGATGAGATCACTTGGGCAAAACCCAACAGAAGCCGAGCTCCAAGACATGATCAACGAAGTGGATGCAGACGGGAACGGGACAATAGATTTCCCGGAATTCCTCAACCTAATGGCAAGAAAGATGAAAGACACCGATTCAGAGGATGAGCTTAAGGAAGCTTTCAGGGTTTTTGACAAAGACCAGAACGGTTTCATCTCGGCTGCTGAGCTACGCCACGTGATGACAAATCTTGGGGAAAAACTATCTGATGAGGAAGTTGATGAGATGATCCGAGAAGCTGACGTTGATGGTGATGGTCAGATCAACTATGATGAATTCGTCAAAGTTATGATGGCAAAGTGAGATTTTTCTTATCCCTTTCAAATTACAAATCTGTTTAAATTTTTCATTATCTAAACTGAAAATTAAACAAAACAGATTTTGCTTCCTTGTTTGTGTTTTTGGTCGTGATATTGCTTCTTCCTAGTTTGACTTGCTTGTCTTTTGATTTTGTTTATGATCGTTAAGTTTCAACTTACTTTTGTCTCTCTTGGCATTTAAATATGCGCCTCCCTTTTGTTTTTTGCTTTCTTTGCTTCTCTCAAATTTTTAACCTTCGTTGAAATCGAATTCGGAAAGTGAAACTATGGAGAAAATTGATTGCTTAAAAAGTTGGAAAAATGGAACTAATGAGTGAACGCATAAATCATTTTTTTTCTTTACCTTTTTTTTTAATTTGTGCTTGGGAGTTTTGTTTGGTTTTTTTTCAAACAATTAAATAATTCAAACATTAAATAATTTGGGAATTTTTTTATATTTTTAATTTTTTATAAATTTTTCTTTACAATTATTAAAAAAATTTAAAATAAAAATACATAATATTTTTTCGTTTTTTTGTTATATAATTTCAACTATTTTTGCTTATTTTATGCAAACATCAAATTTTACACATTAATCATGAACCAAACAAAAATCATATTATATTCTTAAATTTATATCTAACTACTGGAAAATATACAAATAGACTCATAAATCTGGAGAATAATAATTGTATTAGTGGTTGTATTATCTCTGAATCTATTTTAGTATGAAGTTCGACTTCATATTTTTCGTATAAATATATTAAATTTTTATATGAAAATATTGAGATATTGAATCGCTGTATTGTGGTTCAGATTACAAAAAATAAGGATTCACAAGTCTAACATCAACTCCAATTTCTACTTATCGTCTTGATTTGGTTTGATTTATAAACTTTAAAGAAAAAAGTAACCAACTATTTGTTTTTGTTTTTATTTCCTATTCTCTTAGTCGAGTCTGGAAACTGGCAAGTACAAGTACAAATAAGAAGTCGAAGAAGAAGACAAAAGAGAAGGAAATGATTGAGCCGAAACCCGCAAAACTCGAGGCACGTCGTATTCCTAGCCGTTTGCAGCTGCTCCGTAACCGCTCTTCTTCTTTCTGCTCAATTCTATAGCTCACCATAGCTAAAGATCAAGAAAGAACCCAAAAGAAGAAAGAGGAAAAAGCCTGAATGCTAATTGTAGAGAACTAACTTGTATGGATGCATATATATCCAGGGACGATTAACTTTATATGTGCATAAGAGAAAGATTGGTTGGTGAATTACCGAATGCTAATTGATTTTGTTACAAAAATCAATTTATGACGACCCAGACAGTTAGAATATTTTTCAGACAGATTTTCTCTATTGATTCTAGGTCATCAATTTTTAACATTTTTCTTCTTTTGATGGATTTCATAAGAATTTTTGATAGATTTCTAATGGATTTGTGATCGATCTTATAAAAAGGAAAAATATAATATATTTATAAATTCAAATAGGTCAAATTTTGATGGACTCTGAAATAATTTTAAAAACTATTAAAAATAAAATAATTTATAATAAATTACTTAATAAAAATAATCTTAATAATGATCCAACATATAAATTTCTTATAAATATAAAAAGAAAAGGAACAATTTCAATAAAAATATGTATAGTATAAAATTATACATATTAGTAATATCAATCCAAAAACATCAATTGTAAACCTAACTAACTACCTAAATAGTAATTACAATCTTAAATGTAATAAATTAATTATAAACATGTTAAATAAAACTAAATTTTTTTAAATCCTAAAATTAAAAGAGAGATGAATTACAAAGGAAAAGAGAATGATAATAATGTTGGAGAGTGGGACAATACAGTTAGAGACAAGCTAGAAGCAACTGAAGAATGAGTAGTGTAGTAACAGGAGAATTGAGTAGCAGGAGAATCGAGTGTAAGCTTAGCATCCATGAGTTCATGGCATGGAATATATATAGATTGTTAAATCTGGATTATCCGATCATAATTATGAATGGACACGACACCAATTGTTGAACCTGAATTCTCCAATCAGAATTTAGACGGCATAACTTAGTTTTTAATAAATACGATCTCAGTTTTAAAAAGGAGAAATCATGTTAATATGTGTTAGTTCGGCGAGTGCCAATATAATGAGTTATTTAATAATTTTTTTTCTTACTTTTTGGTTCTTCATTGAAGACCAATAACTTTTTTATATATTTCTAATTTATTAAATCCCTTAAAATATTTGTCTTAAATGCTTCATAAATACTATTTCGAGACATCCAACGCTGCGTTCGATATCCGACGAGATTAAACGTTTTCGAAAGATCTCATTGGTTCTTTGAAAGTGACGGAGATTATCCGCACTAAAGATTTTATGTCCGAATTGTTGGACCAATTTCGTTTTAGGTTGTGCTCGATGTTGGGGGTGCGAAACCTACCTTCAACAAAAAAAATCAAGAGAATACAGTTTTATAGATTGAGAAGAATATGATAGTTGATTGTTTGATGTTTATGCCGACTGATTTAGAGTACACTTGTGAAGCTAGAATGCATTAGAATTGTCTTTCCAAATGATAAAGTACAAATGAAATAACCATAGAAGAACTCATGAAGCTTTATGATTTGAGAAACTCGGTCAAGTATCTTAACCGGGTCAGGTAAAGATTTAGAGATAGCCGGTCGGGTTAAACATTGACGGACCCAGACCATTAGCTTGGGAGTATGATCTTCGAGGTTAAAACCACCAATTGTCTCCCACGTATGGAACCAAGGATAGTAAGAGATCAAGACCAAATCCACCATTGAAATAGTATGGTTTCCTCCAAAGTAGGTTTTTTCTCCAAACTCTGTTTCTAATAGTTTCAAGGTATCTATGAACTCTTGTTTCGCTTCTTGTTGTTCTTTGCCTTTCTTTGTCCAAATTCTTCTTCCGGCGTCAAATACCTGTTTTTTTGTCTTTCTTAGTAATTATAATGAAATTAAAGATTTTTTTTCTCTTATGTTTTCTTGATTTATTTAATTTCCGTAGAATTTTATTGCACGAAAAAATTATTTTGTAATTAAGGTATACATTAATACTATAAAATAAAATATTTTAAAATTTTTATTCTAAATTTTAGTATTTTAAATTTAAAATTTGAAAATTAACAGAAATTATTTTTTGAAAATACATAATTAACTGAAGTAAGTTATAAATATAAGTAAAATATTATATTGGATTTTTATTCTAATTTTAATTTTAATTTTTTTTATTAGAAATTTTTTCTTATTAAAATAATATTATTTTTGTCAATTGTCCGTAAGTATACTATAAATTATATTTGATATTCATAGTTATTCATATTTGATATTCATAGTTATTCATATTTGATATTCATAGTAAAATATTTATTCTTTATTGTATACTATAATATTTAAAAATTGGAAGACCAACTAAAAATTATCTATTTAAAAAAAACTGTAATTTTGTAGTTCGAATTAAAGACTAAACCACTAACTACAATAAATTAACACTTTAAAAATATATTATACCGTCTAAAATATATGTTTTTTAGTGCATGACTGGTCTTAACTCATAATTAAGAAAATATAATAGAAAAACAAAGAAGAATTTCTCCTTGCCTATTTTTAATTGCAAATCATCGGAAATTTCCTTTTTATTTAATTATTTTCTTTCGAAAAAATTGATATAATTGTAACTATATGTCTATTTTATGATATAATTTCAAAAAGTAATATCATAAAAATCTTTTTATTTTAAATTTAACATTCCAAACTTGATATAAAATATTTTCTCAAAATACATATTTAGCATAGATAAATTACAATATAACTAAAATATTATATTTGAGTTTTTTTTAATTTAAAGTTTAATTTTTCTTTATTAGAACAAGTTTTAGCATATTTTAATATTAAATTTGTGTTATTTTTGAAAATTTAAACTAATGATAATATATTTGAAACAAAAACGTAAAAATGTGTTATTTTAATCGTAAACCAAAATAAACCGTCCATACAAATTTATATGGTTTGAGTTTGTTTAATTGCTATTCGAATCTCTTACCAATTCACATAAAGATTTGGTATTAATTTGGAATCGATTTAACCCGGTTCAATTTATTTCTCATAAATTTTATCATGTTAAGGTAAGTAAATAAAAAAAAACTTTTAAATAAGAGAACCACGAAAAATAACATTTAAGAACGTGAAGACAGTTAAAAGTTATGAAGACAACCCATATGGTTGCTTATAATATTGGGTGAGAGGATGGTGGCTTCATTAATTACTTCTATACCTAAAGTTATCATTTTTCTTTGTAATACTATATTGCTATATCTAAATCCACTTTTTGCTAAAATATTTACACATTATAATTAGTTTTTTTAATAAATATAAATTAAACACTTATAATAATTTATTTTTAATTAAAATAAATTTTAAAAAAGTTTAATATTGATTATACAAATAAAATAGATAATAAAATTGGATTATGCAAATGAATTTAAATTCTCTATATTTTAGATATACAATATTATTAGGTAAATAAAAAATTTTAAATGTGATAAATTATTTAATTAACCTAAAAAATTTATTTTATATTTTGTTTGACTAATTTTAAAAAAATTTAATATTATTTTATATTGTGTTTATTTTTTATGTCAAAATATTAGAGATTTACACTGTTAATTATTTATCTAATGTCATTTTTTATAAAAATTCTAGTAAATTATGTTTTATGTAATATTTATATTAAAATGTTTTGATAGTGTGACACTTCGTGATGCATTGTTTGAAGTTTTTTTTGTTAAAATAATTTTTAATATATCATAGATATTAATCACCTCAAATTTGGTTTTTTGTACATTTAATTTGTATAAGATAAAACAACAACAAAAATCCGTAAAACCGAAAGAAACAATTAACTTTAAAACGAAAAAACTTTTAAAAAAACCATAAAACATTACTAAAGAAAATTGCAAAAGCACCCTATATTTTTATAGCTTGTAACATTCTTAAATTCAGGATTGTCTCTGTTCGAAGCATTGTCGTCTTCCTTTGATAGTTTTAGACACGAGAAAAAGAGTTTCAGGACATAGCCACCACTTCGGCTTAAGTTACCTTGTAATTGTTCATGCGTTCACATTTAAATAATTGTATCTAAACTTATATATGTATACGACTTGTGAAACAAAAGTAAATGATGTTAATATGTTCATACTACTTTTTTTAACATGTGCACTTTCTTTAATGCATCCAACTGGTTTACGACTAATCAACTACCACATCGATACAATAAGTTTTTGTTACCCATGGAGATGGAATTTAAATCTAACCGATAGGTTTTGAAAAATCCATGTTTGAAGTCATTGAATAACTAGAAAAATCTTATTTAAAGCATTGTTCATAGTGATTCGACTTCAAGTGTTTATAAAGGCCAAACCGGCGCATTTAAACCAAAATCAAACTAAACTAAAAATTCAGAAATTAAAAAAAAAATATATATATATATATATATATCATTATAAAAAATAAAGTAATATTCTAAAATAACATATTTTAAAATTTTTGTTCTAAATCTATCATATTAAAATTAAAACTCCTTAAACAACATAAATAATTATGTGAAAATACTTATTTATTATAACTAAATTATACATAAACTTAAAACATTATACAATCATTTTTTTTATATAATGTAAACTTTATACAATCATTTTTTATCATTTTATCACAATATATCAGTTTAATAACTTAATATTTTCATATAAATATTTAACATTTTCATACTTTTTACAATAAAAATGCTCATTTATGTTAAGGAATCTAGATTACAATTTTTGAAAAAAAACATGTAACTATTTTGTTACAAAAATCAATTTATGACGACCTTTAGAATATTTTTCAGATAGATTTTCTCTATTGATTCTAAGTCATCAATTTTTAACATTTTTCTTAAACTTTTGATGGATTTCATAAGAATTTTCGATAAACTTCTAATGGATTTGTGATCGATCTTATAAAAAGGAAAAATATAATATATTTATAAATTCAAATAGGTCAAATTTTGATGGACTCTGAAATAATTTTAAAAATTATAAAAAATAAAATAATTTATAATTAAATTACTTAATAAAAACAATCTTAATAATGATCCAACATATAAGTTTCTTATAAATATAAAAAGAAAAGGAACAATTTCAATAAAAATATGTATAGTATAAAATTATACATATTAGTAATATCAATCCAAAAACATCAATTGTAACCTAACTAACTATCTAAATAGTAATTACAATCTTAAATATAATAAATTAATTATAAACATGTTAAATAAAACTAAATTTTTTTAAAACCTAAAATTAAAAGAGAGATGAATTACAAAGGAAAAGAGAATGATAATAATGTTGGAGAATGGGACAATACAATTAGAGACAAGCTAGAAGCAATTGAAGAATCAGTAGTGTAGTAACAAGAGAACTGAGTAGCAGGAGAATCGAGTGTAAGCTTAGCATCGATGAGTTCATGGCATGGAATATATATGGATTGTTAAACTTGGATTCTCCTATGAGAATTGTTGAATGGACACGACACCAATTGTTGAACCTAGATTTTTCAGAATTTAGACGGCACAACTTAGGTTTTAATAAATACGATCTCAATTTTAAAAAGGAGAAATGATGTTAATATGTGTTAGTTTGGCGAATGCCAATATAACGAGTTATTAAATAATTTTTTTCTTACTCTTTGGTTCTTAAGGCCAATAACTTTTTTATACATTTCTAATTTGTTAAATCCCTTAAAATTTTTGTTTTAAATGCCTCACAAATACTATTTCAAGACATCCAACGCTGCGCTCGATATCCGACGAGATTAAACGCTTTCGAAAGATCTCATTAGTTCTTTGAAAGTGACGGAGATTGTCCGCACTAAAAATTATGTGTCCGATTTGTTGGACCAATTTCGTCTTAGGTTGTGCTCGATGTTGGAGGTGCGAAACCCACCTCCAACAAAAAATCAAGAAAATACAGTTTTATAGATTGAGAAGAATATGATAGTTGATTGTTTGATGTTTATGCCGACTGATTTAGAGTACACTTGTGAAGCTAGAATGCATTAGAATTGTCTTTCCAAATGATAAAGTACAAATGAAAACTCAATAACCATAGAAGAACTCATGAAGCTTTATGATTTGAGAAACTCGGTCAAGTATCTTAACCGGGTCAGGTAAAGATTTAGAGATAGCCGGTCGGGTTAAACATTGACGGACCCAGACCATTAGCTTGGGAGTATGATCTTCGAGGTTAAAACCACCAATTGTCTCCCACGTGTGGAACCAAGGATAGTAAGAGATCAAGACCAAATCCACCATTGAAATAGTATTGTTTCCTCCAAAGTAGGTTTTTTCTCCAAGTTCTGTTTCTAATAGTTTCAAGGTATCTATGAACTCTTGTTTCGCTTCTTGTTGTTCTTTGCCTTTCCTTGTCCAAATTCTTCTTCCGGCGTCAAATACCTGCTTTTTTGTCTTTCTTAGTAATTATAACGAAATTAAAGATTTTTCTCTAATGTTTTCTTGATTTATTTAATTTTCGTAGAATTTTATTGCATGAAAAATTATTTTGTAATTAAAGTATATAGTAATATCTTAAAATAACATATTTTAAATTTTTATTTCAAATTTTAACATTTCAAACTTAAAATTTGAAAACTAGCATAAATTATTTTGTGAAAATACATATTTACCTGAAGTAAATTATAAATATAAATAAAATATTATATTGGGTTTTTTCTAATTTAAACTTTACTTTTTATTAAAATAGTGTTATTTTTGTCAATTGTACCTGATTATACTATAGATTACATTTGATATTCATAGTTATTCTTTATTGTTTTTAATTTTTTGCTAAAATGTTTAAACTGTTTTTGTCACCTATTAAACTTTCTATATTTTGTATGATTTTTTCTAGGACAATTGACTAAAATAACATATTTTTAAATTTTTGTTTTAAAAATAACATCATTAATTTAAATTTCCAATAATACCACAATTTTAATATTAAAATACATTAAAACTTTATATTTAATAGAAAAAATTAAACCCTAAATTAGAAAAAAACTAAATATAATGTTTTAAGTTTATGTATAATTTATTTAGAGTAAATAAATATTTTATATAATTATTTGTGCTAATTTAAAATTTTAATTTTAGTATGTTAGATTTGAAACAAAAATTTTAAAATATGTTATTTTAAGATAATACTCTTTTTCTATGTTATTCATATTTCTTCTAAAAAACTATAATATTTAAAAATTGGAAAACCAACTAAAAATTATCTATTTAAAAAAAACTGTAATTTTGTAGTTCGAATTAAAGAATAAACCACTAACTACAATAATTTAATACTTTAAAAATGATAAATATATTATATCGTTCTAAAATATGTGTTTCTTTTTTACAATTTTAGTGCATGACTGGTCTTAAAACTCATAATTAAGAAAATATAATAGGAAAAAAAATACCTTTTTGTCGATTAAATCAGCCCAAAATCTACAAAGTGCCTTGTGATAAGGATGAGAAGGAAGTAGAGAAAGAGTCTTATCGTCTTTCCAGACCTCATCGATATATTCAACTATGATATTGGATTCGCATACCGGTTTACCATTGTGGATGAGAACAGGAATTTTCTTGTGAACCGGATTGGTTTGAAGCAATAGATCGGTCTTCTTACCAAACACATCTTCTTCCTTGTACTCAAACTTGATCTCTTTCTCTTCTAACGCCATGATCATTCTTGCTCCGAACATGCTTGGCCAGAAGTTTAACACTACCACTTTTTCTTCTGACATGGTTTTTTGTTTGATCTCTTTTTTTTTTAATATATGAGAGTGAGCCTTTCCGGAGGCTTAATTTATAGAAGTGAGAGGTTATTAGTTACACAATAATAAAATGCATATTTTTTTTTAAATGAATAAGAAGTTCATTTATAAATGATGTCATACAGAAAAAAGTATTTAGTAAGTGACAAATTGTGTTTATTTGGCATTCATAATTATGGATGAAAACGATGATCAAATCAGGCACCAATAAGTCATTTTTTTGCATTGACTATAATTTATCTTGATTGACCATCGTTGTTTTTTATTTTATTACTAGATCAATTTCTTATTTATTATTAAATTTAAATATTTACTATATTAAAAGAAAGTAGGAAAATATATGTTTAGAAGTAAAAAAGATAACATATTTTTAGTAACAATAACATACGAAATATAAGTTTCAACAGTAGTATAATAATTTATGACAAATATGTTATAAAACTATAAAACTAAACAATTAAATTAAACGCATAAAATCGAAATAAAAAAAAATTTATTATAGATTCTAAAACTATCTATGTCACCCAAATTAATAAATTTTAAAATATTAACATATTAGCAATTCTCATTTTAAATAAATCTTACAACCATTTCAACAATTAAAATAAAATTAATGTTTCTTATATACTACTATATCAAAATTTAGTTACAAAATATACGAATTCTCATGCTATCCAGCTCACCTAAAATAACAAGTTTTAAAATAATGATACGAGAATAATTATCATTTTAACCAACTAAACACATTATCATAATTTTATACTATTAGTCTTTTAATCATTTAAACAATTAAAATAAAATTATCGTTTTCCATAATAAAGTAAATGATACGTGAGCAATTATCACTTTAAACAATTAAACCCATTATCATAATTTTACACTATTATTCTTTTAACCATTTAAGCAATTAAAATAAAATTACTGTTTTTTCATAATAAAGTAAATAATAGGTGAGCAATTATCACTTTAAATATTTAAACCCATTATCATAATTTTACACTATTATTCTTCCAACCATTTAAACAATTAATTACATTTTTTCCCTACTACTATCTAAGAACTTAAAGATCACTATCCTCATAATAATGAGTTTCAATTATCAACTCTATAAAACTAACAATTCTCTGATTGTCTAATATAAAACTTTGCAAACAATTCATAAAGATAATTATGACATCAAAAACTTGATATTTTTTTCTTACTCTTATATTTTCACCATTTTCAAGAAGTTTGATAAAGGTTTTGTGAAAAAAGAAATATATATTGATTAAACTTATTCACTTCAGAATGCTAAAAATTTAACAAATATAACACACTAATAAGTATTGAAATACAAAAAAAAGTATATTTATAATATTTTTATCATGGCACTTTAAAACCACTACACCTCATAAAAAGTCCTACGGTCTAATTTGCTTTTAACCCATTTGCGTTCCTCGAAAAATTCACCAAAAAACGGCATTGTTTTTGCAAGTGAAAAGACTTACTTTTTGACATGCTGACTTTACATGTACGAGATAATGCACAATTTTGCTGCAATACTTTGGTCAACTTTCTTGAAAAATCATGTCTATCACAACAAAAGCAAGTGTAAGAAGTAAAATTCAATAATGATTAATACATCATAATTACTTAATTGTAGGAAGTAAAGTCTCCAGGCAAATGTTGACGAAAAAAAGTCTATAAGCAAGTTACAAATTTGACTAACCAAATAATATACAAACTAAATTTTATACCCACGCCACGTTGGGAAAAATATATAAATCATATAATATTCTTTATTAGTAAATATAAATTAAATATTTATATAATTTTAAATTTTATTTAAAATTATTTTTAACATTAATTTTTGTATATATAAATTAAAAAAAAATAATTATTTTTTACGAATTTAAAAATATGTTTTGTTTAGTTTAGTAAAATATATTGATTTTCTAATTAAATTAAATACAATAACATATGTAATAATTATAATAATTTAAATTTATTTATAATTTTATTTGAAATTTTTTATGATAATATAATATTTTTTTAATAATACATCAAATTATTTTTTTAAAATATTATTTAAATAATATATTACTGAATACCTAACCCTTATCTTTTGATACGTCATGATTTGCAATTGCTTTTCCTTTTTTTATTTTCTTCCACTTAAAATATACATTATTGAATACAAAAAGCAATTGATTATTTTGTTACAATTTATTAAAAAAAAAAGAAAGAGAATACTTTACCAACGTTTGGCATTGTATTTTTTCACGTGCCCCACCTACCATCTTTATTTTTGTTAGGTAATAGACTTTTAAATATAATCTTGAGGGCAGTAGATTCTTTTTAAATTATTCGTTTTACTTTCTGTATTATAATTATTTTTAAACTAAAATACACAAAATAACCAAAATATCTAAAAAAATTTAGTTTTATTACTTAAAAATTAACTATTTTTAATTTTTTTTACCGCTATTTTGGATATTCAAATCCGATCCTAGATAGAACCAAACCAATCCCGGAAAAAAATTCTATATATACAAATGGATCATAAATCACTAATACTAAAATACTTAAATCCCGAAAAAACTTATGCAAAACCCAAAGGATTACCTAAAAAGAAATACATTAATTTCTAATGGATTTGCTCATTTATTTTTTAATGGAATTTGAAACTATGCTTTCAGATATGAAATTTTTAAGATTAAATCTATGAGTAAAACTCATTAAACTATTTGTATGATTTTTAACCATTGTTGAATGTTCAATGTATTAGATTTGGAATAATTCACAGTTTCTGGTATTCTAATATTTTTCGTATAGACAAAAAAAAGAGAGTGAAATTTACAATAATGTGAAACCGGCCTCCAATTATATAATACCAAATATTTGCCCGAATCGTACAAAGTTCGGTTTAGCTCAATAATTGAAATTTGTTTTAAACCTTTGAAAATTATAATCCAAAATCTGTGATGTTTGTTTCGAATCGAATACTTGTGGTGTCGGATTTCTGAGTCTGGCCCATAATAAACAAAGGATGTTGACAACTAAAGAGTGTAGTTTTTCAGTCCACAGCTCGTTCAAAATTTTTAGTTCACTCAAATATAACCTTTTCTCACATAAAGCAAAAAAAGCAAAAAAACAAAAAAAAACAAAGAAGAATTTCTCCTTGGCTACTTTTAATTGCAAATCATCGGAAAATTCCTTTTTATTTAATTATTTTCTTTCGAAAAATTGATATAATTGTACCTATATGTTTATTTTATGATATAATTTCAAAAAGTAATATCATAAAAATCTTTTTATTTTAAATTTAACATTACAAACTTGATATAAAATATTTTCTCAAAATACATATTTAGCATAGATAAATTACAGTATAACTAAAATATTATATTTGAGTTTTTTTAATTTAAAGTTTAATTTTTCTTTATTAGAACAAGTTTTAATATATTTTAATATTAAATTTGTGTTATTTTTAAAAATTTAAACTAATGCTATTATATTTGAACAAAAACATAAAAATGTGTTATTTTAATCGTAAGCCAAAATCAACCGTCCATATAAATTTATATGGTTTGAGTTTGTTTAATTGCTATTTGAATCCCTTACCAATTCACATAAAGATTTGATATTAATTTGGAATCGGTTTAACCCGGTTCAATTTATTTCTCATAAATTTTATCATGTTAAGGTAAGTAAATAAAAAAAAACTTTTAAATAAGAGAACCACGAAAAATAACATTTAAGAACGTGAAGACAGTTGAAAGTTATGAAGACAACCCATATGGTTGCTTATAATATTGGGTGAGAGGATGATGGCTTCATTAATTACTTCTATACCTAAAGTCATAATTTTTCTTTTTAATACTATATTACTAGATCTAAATCCACTTTTTTGCAAAAATATTTACATATTATAATTAGTTTGATTTAATAAATATAAATTAAACACTTATAATAATTTATTTTTTATTTAAAATAAATTTTTAAAAAAGTTTAATATTTATTATATAAATAAAATAGATAATAAAATCGGATTATGCAAATAAATTTAAATTCTCTATATCTTAAATATACAATATTATTAAATAAATAAAAAATTGTAGATGTGATAAATTATTTAATTAACCTAAAATTTTTATTTTATATTTTGTTTGACTAATTTTTTTAAATTTCCAATATTATTTTATATTGTGTTTATTTTTATGTTAAAATATTAGAGATTTACACTGTTAATTATTTATCTAACCTCATTTTTATAAAAATTATAGTAAATTATGTTTTATGTAATATTTGTATTAAAATATTTTGATAATATGGCACTTCGTGTGATGCATTGTGTGAAGTTTTTTTTTGTTAAAATGATTTTTAATATATCATAGATATTAATCACCTCAAATTTGGTTTTTTGTACATTTAATTTTTATAAGGTAAAATAACCGAAAAATCCGTAAAATCGAAAGAAACAATTAACTTTAAAAAGAAAAAAACTAAAAAAAAACCATAAAACATTACAATAGAAAATTGCAAAACCACCCTATATTTTTATAGCTTGTAACATTCTTAAATTCAGGATTGTCTCTGTTCGAAGCATTGTCGTCTTCCTTTGATAGCTTTAGACCCGAGAAGAAGAGTTTCAGGACATAGTCACCACTTCGGCTTAAGTTACCTTGTAATTGTTCATGCGTTCACATTTAAATAATTGTATCTAAACTTATATATGTATACGACTTGTGAAACAAAAGTAAATGATGTTAATATGTTTATATATATGTTCATACTACTTTTCTTAACATGTGCACTTTCTTTAATGCGTTCAACTGGTTTACGACTAATCAACTACCACATCGATACAATAACTTTTTTGTAACCCATGGAGATGGAATTTAAATCTAACCGATACCAAATAAATTTCGATTAATTCTTAGAACTCTTTTTCGCTTTGTCAAACTTTTTTTTAAGACATTTCATTTGAAAAAAATAGAATATATAATAAGAACGGTAAAATAGTTATTAAAATATTGAATGGTTACGTTTGAGCAATTTAAACACTGAATTTTTTAATAAATTATTTGAATATTAATTTGTAGTTGACAACAGATTTATGTATATGATTAGCTTTCACATTAGGAGACATAGTTACCATTAACACCGTTAACTTTATTTTCAAAATAAATAACAAAATTAATGATATTATTTTTGATTTTAATATTTGCTAATCACATATCTAACCTGATGCATTTCAATATTTTAATGACCATTTTTTAATTAAGAAAACATTAATATACAGTTTTTTAAAATACGAGAGATAGAAAGGGTAGGTGGTAGTTATAAATACGCATTAATGTACATCTAACTAAATCCTTACAAAATTTATATATTTCACAGTTTCTTCTCTCAAACCAAATGCATGAAAAAACAATGTCGAACATTATTGCAGTAATCTTTTTTGTTGTTCTGTTCACAGCTTCGTTAACAGGACACGTGTCAGCACAAATGATGGGTACGTCTTCTCCTTCATCAGCACCTTCAGGAGCTCCAGATTGCATGACGAATCTGTTGAACATGACGGATTGTCTCTCTTACGTTCAAGTTGGAAATGGTGGAGGTGCAACCAAGCCGGACAAGGCGTGTTGTCCAGAGCTGGCGGGGCTTGTTGACAGCTCGCCTCAATGTCTATGTTATCTCCTCGCCGGAGACATGGCGGCTCAGTACGGAATCAAGATTGATAAAGCAAAGGCTCTTAAACTTCCTCAAGTTTGCGGTGTCGTTACTCCTGACCCTTCACTTTGTTCACGTAAATCTCGACCTTCACTCATATTGTTTGTTAATTTACTTTAAATTAATACTTTTGCATGCAAATATAGTTATATTACTAGTAATGAAATGTTCATGACCAAAAGAAAATTATTCTATAGTTTTTAAAAGTAATTAGTATATATGATAGAAACTGTAGGAAACTTTAAACTGGGACTGGATTTTATTAAGTATAAAATTTAAGATGCATTTGTTTGTTGATTTATGTTTTATTAGTTCAAATGAATAGTTCATTATTATTTTTGGTGGAATGTAAAGAGTTTAACATTTCGACATTCTACATAGAAAAAGAAATCAAAATTCATACTTATGAAATGATAGCAAAGATTGTATAACTTGTTACTCTCATATTAGAATCCGTATAGGTATTTCTTGAGTTAACAATGTAAAACTTTTCTATTTTTAAAATAATAGTGAACTAGAAATTGACCTGCATTGTATGCTGAGTTATTTAATTATAGTGTTTTGTTATATTTTTATTTTTATGAATTTACTTAAATAGTTTGTGCTTTATAATTTTTTTAGTGAATATTATAAACTATCATTGTGTTTTTAAATAATATTTATTTTATAAAATATTCGTAATATAAATACAAATACGAAATTTTAAATTGTTAGATTTAATATTATAATTAGTTTATTTTTTAGATAAAAAAAGCTATTCAACTATTTTAATAAAAATTTGAATTTTAAATATTGGATTTTATAATATTCATAAATATAATTTGTAAAATATGAATGTAAATTAAATGTTTATAATAGATGTATTAATATAGTTAATATATTTTTTCAAATAAAAATTATTGAAATAGATTAACAAAAATCTGAATTTTAAATATTAGATTTTATAAAACTAATATATGTTTTAACTTTCTTATATATTTGGTATTTGTTTTTTAGTTAATTATTGATAATGACATTTAAAATAATATTTTATAAATGAAATATTATTTTTTAAAATAAATTTACCAAATAATAATATAAAATGCATTTTTTTTTTATTTTAATGGGCGAACCATCTATTCACCTATCACACATTTATAACTTTTGTCGGTTACCCAAAACTATCACATGTTTTCTTCTTTTTGTCTTTAATTTTTTTTCGTTTGGATGTATCAATTGGAATCTCTCACCAAATTTTCCAAAAACTAATATCATTATACTCAATAGATTTTTCTAATAGTGGAGAAATATCTAAATGTAGAAATTCTTCGATTGGTTTCTCCATTATTAAAGAAATTCATCAATATAATAACATTTTAAAAATATTATTTTGTGAAAGACTCTTGAGAAATCCTCAATTATTATATATTCTTAAAGTTACTGAATTTTTAATTTAGCCCATAATTTTATACATTTAATTTTAATTTGATTTTAAAATTTAATTTTGATACAATAAAGAAAAACATATTTCTATGGTTTAGGATAATCCAAATTATAAAAAGATTATAATTAAGTTTCTAATAATAGTGTTTGGAGTTCCAATTGGAGCACCTGTAGCTACGGGCAACGGAGAAGGCTCCCCAACCTTAGCTCCAATTCCAAATTTAGGTAACAAATATTCTACTTCACTTTGTTTTAGATTTATTCTCGTTTGGTTTCGGTTTGTTTTTATTTAATCCGGTTTAATAGTAAACTTTTCATTGTAACATCTTTATTTTCCTCACTATAAACACTGGTTAAATCTTTATGTATAATTATTGTTACAGAAAAAGTCATATAAAAAATAATATAGAGTAATATGCTAAAATAATTTTTTTTCAATTTTTTGTTTCAAATCTATCAATATAAAATTAATATTCTAAAAATAACATAAATAATTATGTAAAATATTTATTTACTCTAAATAAATTATATATAAATTTAAAACATTATATTTAGTTTTATTTATTCTAATTTAGAATTTATTTTTTTTATTAAAATAAAAGTTTAATACATTTTAATTTTAAATTTGTATTATTATTAAAAATTTAAACTAATGATGTTATTTTTATAACAAAAACTTAAATATAGCTATTTTAGAGAATTATCCTAAAATATATATACCATGCTATTCTTTAATATTTTTGTTTTGCCAATTACACTTTTGAATATTATGCATACTATTCAGAATAAAAATTAATGATATGAATTTGGATAGGTGCTGAATCACCTGGAGGATTTGCATCAGGTCCTTCGACTAGCGGACATAGCCATGCACCAAAAACTGCATCTTATTCTCTTTTTATGTTCAGTCTTTTTGTTTTCCCATTAGCTTTTGCATTTCATAGCTTCTATTGATTTCATTTTCTCCCAACCATTAACACTATGTGTACTGCATTTTCTTCAAAGAGTATTGTTGTTTTTGTAGGTTATTTTCTTGAATTTATTTACTTTGTGTATCCATGGATTATCTCTTCATTCATCTTATTGAATAAAAAGTGATGTTATTTTTAAATAATTAATCGGGATTTGCAGCCGCTAATCAATGTATGAATATTTACTAGCAAATATGATTTGGTATCGGTTAAAGGTTATGAGATTTCAACTCAAAATCAATTGGGAATGAGCGAATTGATTCCTTCGGCCTATATCTATAAGTTTCCAACGTGGCATATTCTTCACACGCCTTCTCGTGAGATAATGGCTCGTCTAGCCATTTATTTCGAATATTATATTATAAGATTAACTATGGACTTAAATTGGTCGAATTAGTTTTGAGTTATACCGATTTTGGGTCATATCGATCGAATTTTTTTATGGGTTGGATCAATTTCGATTTAGTTTGGATAGTGTGTGCTCATAAAGTTTATAGAATTGCAATTCAAAACTACTTGCTAATGAGTGGATTTACCTATTTGGTTTATATCTGATATATGATATTTTTCACGGTATGAATTCTGTTGAAAACAGAATTTATAATCTTTTATATCCAATAATGTTGAACATGTCGTTCTTACTTAAAAACAGATCGAACTACTTGAATTTTTAGTGTGCAAATGATTACAAAAGAAGAATAGGTAAAATAGCGGAAAGTTCGACGAAAAACGAGTAGCTTTATCAAATCAAAACTGTATTTATTTTCTTCTCAAATTTCTAGAATAAATTTTTGTTTCTATTTGCAAGTCTTTGTAAAGATTCTAACGACAACAAATTGATTTGACTAATAAAATATATTTGAGATTATTCATCTGACTTGGTTTCTCCTTAATGATTCAATGCTTATGTTCTAATTATTTGTATTATATTACCGTATCTTCTCAATGATAAAATTTAATGTTATTACATATATAAAGAGAACAAAATAAGTAAATCGTTTACTTTTACAATATTCAGACTAATACTTTTTAATACGTCGAATTCTTTTTGTTGATTTCTTTTTGTGGTTGCAAATTCGTTTGGTAAATTTAGAAGTTAAGTTTTGGTCGTAATCTTGAAGAAGAAGAAGAAGAAAGAGTTGATTATATTCATCAAAGCTTCCAGTTTCATCTGCTACCACTTTTCCACACCAATTACAAACCCTGCAAATTGTTTCCATATCTAAATTATAAATATAAAATTTAAACCCAATTAAGATTATAATATATTATTAGATAATAATATGCACACATACTTGATGGAACCGACGTTTCCTTCGCATCGGATTGGAGTGTTAACGCCACAGTGACCGCACCACATCTTTTCGTCACCACTCGTTGCTTTTGCCATCAAAACCCTAATTAAAACTTTATACTGTAACGCATAGAGTTGTGTTTATACAACAGAGAGACCAAAATCTAATCTGATTTTTGTTAGTTTTTGGAAAATTGTTTTCAACAAAAGAAAGTAGTCAGATTTTTTATTTTATTTCCACACTTTGATTTTGTTGTATGTTAAATGGATTTAAAGACGGTTTATTTATACCTTTGGTCTTTGCTTGGAGGCCAAGAAATTATAGAGCACGACTTTGACTTTATGCAAATCGTATCTTTACACATTTTTTGGTCAAGTATTAAAATGGAAAAATAGAACTAGAAGTTAAATTTTTTTTTTTGTCGTGGAAAAGGAATCTTTAGTTTTGGGTCCAAGTTTTAATAGTTATATTTTCTTTTTAATATATAAAATTAAACTAGATTTAAACTTTGGAAAACAATATTCACATATTATAATTAATTACTTTTTAATAAATATAAATTAAATACATACATAATTGATCTTTTATTTAAAATATATTTTTGAATTTTTTAATATCGATCACAAAAATAAAATAAATAATATACAAATGAATTTAAATTTTTTATATCTTGTATACATAATATTATTAAAATATAAAAAATTGTATATATGATAAATATTTAATTAATCAAAATTTTTGTTTTCTATTTTTGTTTGACTAATTTTTCAATATCTCTAATATTTTGTTTTATATTATGTTTGTGTATTATACGATTTACCTATAGTATAATGTTATATATTTATCTATGTTATCGTAAATAATCAAATAAATTGTGTTTTATGTAATATTTATTTTAAAATGCTTTATTGGTGTGACACGTCAGCATGAATTAGACATGAAACTAAAATTTATTTATTAAAATAGATTAATTAATATATTAAAAATACATCTCAATAAAATTTACACATTGTAAGATTACAACTTACAAGATCGTTTCAGTTAATCGAATAAATTAACTGACATTTGACAAATATTTCGTGTCAATAATTTTTGGTTCAGAAAAAAGTTATTTTCGAATTTTACGCTATAATAATTTAGATTTGGAATTAAAATCGTAGATTAGAAGAATTATTCAACTTATTTCATATTCCAAATGAATCCTCAGATATTAGAAGAATTATTAAACACGAATCAAGTCATCCATCTAAACCTCGCAATCGTAATATAATCATTGTTCCCAATTGAACACACCATTCTTAATTACCACTAGTGTCATCTTTAAACACAAGACTATTTGCAACAGTTAATCTTTTGAAATGTAAGATTAAAACCAAATGTCTCATAGATGTTACACATACAGCAACGAAAGATGAATTGAGAGTATTGATGGGTTCTTTGACTTCAACACAAGATTATTTGATTGAATTTCAATAACAAGCCTTTGAATACATGGAGCATATATATGATCAAGTGTCAACAGTATCGTAAGTCTTTCTCGAAGAATGGTGTAATCCCAAGAACCGGGTTTGATTCGAAGAAATTAACTGGTTTAAGTTCGAAGCTAGATGATACCGTTGGCATAACCGGATAATCTTCTTGGCATGGTACGTGATGGAACCCTAATGTATACCACAAAACTATGTCCTTGTTCTCAATCGAACGATCACTGTTAATCAGAAAAACAACAATTAATAAGCTTTTAGTCAACCAAAGATACTAGGATCAATCTTGTATGCATGGCTTTTACTACTTAAGCACATACCGATCCGACCAAACTTGTAGAGTGTCTTCACCGCGACTCTGGTACATCAAGAGCCCTCCGGCCCATTGCTCTGACCGGTTATACCGAGTAACCCATATCTAAACCAAATATTGATTACACATTAAACTCATTGAACCGATCAAAATCTAGCTAAAACCATGCTTCAACTACGTACCTGATTGTTTGTGAAGGCGCCTCGAATTTGCGGCGGATCATCATGATCAAGCAAACTTGCAGCGTTTCCACTTGGTACGAGTTTGTAACCTGTTGGATTACCTAACCGAGATCGACGGTTAGTGTTCACAAGATGGAACTCGTAGGGGTCGTACATGCTCATCTTGATTTGAGCTTCTTTCTCAGTCTTGGCTACATATTTCTTGACTTTTAAGTAACTCTTTCTTCTTGATTCTCCTGGTGGAAGTCTCTCCTTGTCTAGATGAACCTTAACGAAAGAGTTGTTGTATGAACCGTCGATGTCCATGTCTACATGAAACGTTATGAAATGATCGTGTACGACTCCTATAACGTTTTCTGATATCAACGGTCCAGAATCATCTTCTTTGTCACCCAAGTCTTGTACGTTTTTGTAAGGTGTCCCTTTCACCATCAACATCCCCGAGGCTGCAACCTATATTTCATCATTGTGGTAATTAACTATTTTAGAATATTTAAAAGAATATAATATAAACGTATATAATTAAATTAAAAATCATACCGTAACACGAATCAAACCATCCATTTGAAACTCCCAATCAAAAATATAATCATAATTACCAACTGAAGAAGCCATTCTAGCTACTAGTGTCGTCTTTGGCCTTGACTCTCTTATCTGTTGATATCCAAATATTAAAATTTTGATAATTCGTTACGTACTATATCATATATACATATGAATAATAATAACAACATTAATTAATTACGTCTTGACCAGGGAGAAGAATCTCAGAGTGTCGCCAACTAATGTCACCGGCATTACGTTCGAACAAGCAAATCATGTTAGGCTGTAGGATTGGATTGCCTTGAGGAGAGGCAAAGATACCGTCAATGTAATAAGCATTTCGAGGACAATCGTTGAGTGGCACAAGTGGCATTGAAGTAGGTCCTAAACCAAACTCTCCTGCATCCATGTAAGCTTTGGAGTACCAACCTTCTTCTGGGTCCATGTACGGCACGTACAACTCCGACACAAACCCTTTGTACATCACACTTCTTGCTTCACCTGTTTGATCCAAACAACTTGGATGACTATATATAACCAAAGTTAAATGACTTCTTTGTCATGTAATTCTGTTTGATAATTTCAACATTAAAAAAATATTATCTTTTAATAAGAATATGCTTATATAGAGATAAGGATAAACACAGTATCAAAAGAATATTATCTCTTAATAAGAATATGCTTATTTAGAGATAAGGATAAACACAAATAAAAGATATATTAGAATTTGTGTAATAGTTATCCAAATTAGGTTTATGACCCTATAAATAAGAGATTGTGGAGAGGTGTTCCATAAGATTCAAAAAGAGATTTAGTTTTGAAAGAGTTTCTAAATCAATAAAGAAGAACAGTTCTTTATATATTGAATTCTTTCATTTGGTATCAGAGCTCAAGGAGGAGACTCGATCATGGCAAACGATGAAGAAGCACGAGTAAGAGGTGCTGAAAAATCATCGTTTAAGATAGATCTTCAATATCCTATGTTGACATCAACAAACTATACGGTTTGGTCAATGAAGATGAAAGTTATGCTGCGAGTAAACGAAGTGTGGGAAACGATTGATCCATGATCGACAAATCCAAAGAAAAACGATATTGCGATTGCATTATTATTTCAATCAATCCCTGAGACACTGATTTTACAAGTAGGAGAGCAGAAAACCTCGAAAGATCTTTGGGAAGCGATCAAATCACGACATCTTGGAGCAGATCATGTGCGAGAAGCAAGGCTTCAAACCTTGATGAATGATTTTGATAAATTAAAGATGGATGACACTGATTCTATTGATGACTTTGCAGGAAAGATGTCAGGCATAGCATCAAAATCGGCTTCTTTGGGACAAGTCATAGAAGAATCTACGATGGTGAAGAGATTCTTAAAGGGACTCCCTAGAAGCAAATTCATACACATTGTAGCATCCCTTGAGCAAGTCCTTGATCTAAATTTAACAGGATTTGAAGACATAGTTGGGAGGCTAAATGCGTATGAAGAACGTGTTAGTGAAGAAACCCAAAAGGAAGATCAAAGGAAGCTCATGTGGGTAAATCAGGATCAAAATAACCGTGGAGGTTATGGAGGTCGAGGAAAACCCAGAGGCGGTGGCAGAGGCAGAGGCAGAGGTAGAGCCAATGGCCAAAACCATGGAGGAGAAGCCGCTGGAAACAATCACAAACCAAAGAAAGATCATTCTAAAGTGATATGTTGGAGGTGTGATAAACAAGGTCACTTTGCATGTACGTGTCCTACACGACTAACACAACGACAAGAGACAAACATGAATGAGACACAAGAAGCTGATGCGCTCTATATTCATGAGGTTGCGTTGTTGAATGAAGATAAAGTGTTTCTGCAGAACTTTGATACCAACAATAGCAATGAAAGTATTTGGTATCTAGACAATGGAGCGAGCAATCATATGACAGGAAGCAAAGATTTCTTCTCAAGCTTAGATGAAAGTGTTAAAGGAAAAGTGAAGTTTGGTGATGGATAGTTTATTGATATTATTGGGAAGGGAACCATTGTCTTTGTGTGTAAGACAGGAGAACAAAAGGCACTCAAAGAAATCTATTACATACCCGACCTAAAAAACAACATCTTAAGCCTTGGACAAGCAACCGAGAATGGGTGTGAGGTGTACATGAAAGGAGATTCATTGACACTAAGAGATCAACAAGGAAGATCACTTGTTCAAATCAAGAGATCTTCAAACCGGCTCTACAAAACACCAATGGAGATTAGCTACCCCAAGAGTTTTCACACACAAGAAGATGATACTACATGGACATGGCACGCTAGGCTAGGACATGTAAATCTTAGTGTGATGAAAAACATGGTGGAGAAAGAGATGGTCATAGGAATGCCCCGAGTTTCCTATGAGAAAAACATATGTGAGGCATGTTTGGCAGGGAAACAAGCAAGAAGGTCATTTCCAATCTCAACCACATATCGTGCATCAAAGCCACTAGAATTGATTCATGGAGACTTATGTGGACCAATATCACCACCAACGCCTGCAAACAATCAATATGTCTTCGTGCTAATAGATGACTTCTCAAGATACATGTGGACCATGTTACTAAGGGAGAAGGGTGAGGCATTCGATCAGTTTAAAAGGTTTAAGGAATTCGTCGAGTAGCAAACGGGTTCAAGAATTAAAACCTTTTGCACCGATAGAGGAGGAGAGTTTACCTCAACTGAGTTTAATTTGTTCTGTGAAGAGAATAGAATAACAAGACATCTAACAGCACCATACACACCGCAACAAAATGGTGCGGTAGAAAGAAGGAATCAAACTTTGATGGAGATGACAAGGAGTATGCTCAAAGCAATGAGGATTCCAAATTACTTATGAGGTGAAGCTGTTCGTCACTCCACTTATCTCATTAATAGAGTACCTACGAAAGCTTTGAAAAATCAAACTCCTTATGAAAGCTTGAGATTCAAGAAACCCAACATTGAACACCTAAGAGTTTTTGGCTGTGTTGCTTACACCAAAATCAATGGGTCGTATCTTAAAAAGCTAGATGAGAGATCAAAGAGTGTGATAAATCTTGGGACTGAGCCGGGTTCTAAGGCTTATAGACTCTATGATCCAGTGAGAAGAAAAGTAATTGTCAGTAGAGATGTAGTCTTTGATGAGAACAAAGCTTGGGATTGGACATCTATGACAAACGAAAGTGATGGAGAACCAGGCATGTTTAAGCTTCCTTATTCTGGTTCTATAGAAGAAGGAGGAGATGAGAGTGATCAGAACAATGATCATCATGATCAAGAATCTATAAACCAAAATGAAGAAGAAGAGGAAAACATGGAACACGACGTGAATCAAGGATAGGAAACTCAGCAAGTGGTAACAAGATATGGTCGCATCATATTACAGCCCAGATATCTTGATGATTATGTATTACTTGCTGATCAAGAAAGTGAAAAACTATTGTTTACAGTAGATGGAGAACCGGAAAACTTTCTTGAAGCACAGAAAATACATGAATGGGTAGATGCAATGAAAGCTGAGCTAGAATCCATCTAAAGAAACAAGACTTGGGAGATATGGTCGCATCATATTACAGCCCAGATATCTTGATGATTATGTATTACTTGCTGATCAAGAAAGTGAAAAACTATTGTTTACAGTAGATGGAGAACCGGAAAACTTTCTTGAAGCACAGAAAATACATGAATGGGTAGATGCAATGAAAGCTGAGCTAGAATCCATCTAAAGAAACAAGACTTGGGAGCTCGTTGAAAAACCGGTTGGTGTTAAACCAATAGGACTGAAGTGGATTTACAAGATTAAGAGAAAAGCAGATGGTTCGGTGAACAAGTATAAAGCGAGACTTGTAGCAAAAGGCTATGTACAACAACAAGGTATAGATTTTGATGAAGTGTTTGCACCAATAGCACGGATCAAAACTATACGGCTATTAATAGCTATTGCTGCAACAAAAGGATGGGAGATACATCACCTAGATGTAAAGACTGCTTTCTTAAACGGTGATCTAAATGAGCTAGTTTATGTAAGCCAACCTGAAGGTTTTGAAAAGAATGGGGAAGAAAACAAAGTATACAGACTCTATAAGGCATTATATGGTCTACGACAAGTCCCTAGAGCTTGGAATGTGAAGCTTGATCATGTTCTAAAGGAGATGAAGTTTAATTAAGAGATGTGTGAAAGAGTCTTCTGTATATCTAAAGAATGAGAAGAAGGACTTCTTGATAGTGGCTATCTATTTTGATGATTTGTTCGTAACAGGAACCACGCGTAAGGTTATTGAACAATTCAAAGAAGATATGTCAAAAAGATTTGAGATATAAGACCTTGGGAAACTTACGTACTATCTTGGCATAGAAGTGATTCAAGGAGCGGATGGGATCAAGATAACACAACAAGGATACACTCAAGGAATACTTACTGATACTAAAATAGATACTTGTAACCAGACTCATCTGCCAATGGAGTCAAATTTAAAGATCTCAAAATCCGAACATGAAGCAGAGATTGATGCTACCAACTACAGACGAACCATAGGATGTTTGAGGTATCTTCTTCATACAAGACCTGATCTAGCCTTTGCGGTTGGAGTTCTAAGCCAATATATGCAATGTCCGAGAGAGCCCCACGGACAAGCTATTAAACACATATTGAGATATGTAAAAGGAACTACTAACCTAGGTCTGTTCTTTAAAAGGGATGGGTTAAGTAGGATCATCGGCTATAGTGATAGTAGTCATAACATTGACATGGATGATGGAAGAAGTACCTTAGGACATGTCTTCTATTATGGATCATCACCGATCACTTGGACGTCACAAAAGCATCCCACCGTCGCATTGTCTTCATGTGAAGCTGAGTTCATGGCAGCTACGGAAGCCGCGAAACAAGCTATATGGCTTAAGAAACTCTTGAGGGAGATACTAAGTACCGAAGGAGAGAAGGTCATACTAAGAATAGACAACAAATCGGCCATAACTCTTACTAAGAATCCGGTGTTTCATGGAAGAAGTAAACACATTCTTTCTAAATATCACTTCATTCGTGAATGTATGGAGAATGGTCAAATCGAGGTTGAGCATGTACCAGGAGTTGAGCAGAAGGCTGACATACTCACCAAGCCATTAGCAAGAATCAAGTTTAAGGAAATGAGAAGCTTGATTGGAGTTCAAGAGATCAAGTCACCTAAAATTCAAGTTGGAATTAAGGGGAAGAATGTTGGATAATTCCAACATTAAAAGAATATTATCTATTAATAAGAATATGCTTATTTAGAGATATGGATAAACACAACATTAAAAAAATATTATCTCTTAATAAGAATATGCTTATTTAGAGATAAGGATAAACACAAATAAAAGATATACTAGAATTTGTGTAGTAGTTATCCAAATTAGGTTTATGACCCTATAAATAAGAGATTATGCAGAAGTGCTCCATAAGACTCAAAAAGAAATTTAGTTTTGAGAGAGTTTCTAAATCAATAAAGAAGAGTAGTTTTTTATATCTTGAGTTCTTTCAAATTCTAGGCCGGTTCATTCTCTTATATAATGAAAAGATAATCATGAGTAGATATGATTTGAATTGTTTTAGAAATTCTTGATTAGTCTGAATATATTAATTGAATAAAATAGTAGTACACACAGACACACTATCATTACAAAATAACTAAGAAAATTAAAGCAGGAAAAGGTTTAATTGTAACATTATTTAACTTTAATATATTTTTTCTATTTTCTTTAATTATATATTTCCTTTTATATGATTCTCTGAGTATTTTGAGAAAAAAATCTTCAATACATTAATGGAGAGATAAACAATAGAAATGAATTTTACTTAAAAAATATTAGACACAGTAAAATTAAAAATAAATAATAACATTAAATCAGGAAAATCTTTAATCGTAACTTTGTTTAATTGAAAAATGTATTAATTTTTAATATCTTTTTCATATGTTTCTGCATTTGTATATTACTTTTCAAATATATTTTTGTCAAATATATTTTCAAACCTTTTATATTTTATGAATAAATAAGTTAAAATAAAAAATCTATTTAAAAACATAAAAAACTTATACATCTATTGTCTGACAAAATAATGACACCAAAGTCGACATCTGTGGTCTGACAAAAAAATCATCATCGGTGGATTGTGATTCCAACATTCCTTATAGAACTTACAATTCTAAAGATAAATGTAAATCAAGTAAATAAATGTGAAAAAAATTAAAAATATGTGTTGATGGTTTGATGAGTTAAAAACTTACCTGTCTCCGAATCACGAACTGTAGCATGTGAGATGATCATACCGGCACGTTGGTCCGGTTTAATATGGAAAGCCCAATTCGCCCACTTAACCAAGTATCCATCTTCAACCTGAAAACTTGGACCCTCTGGTTGCTCCATCCAAATTGGGTTGACCTTATCCATATGTACCGGTTTATCTAAAAATCCATGCCGGTATTCGGTACCTGTAGCCTTTGGAACCGGAACCGGACCATTGTCTACGAACTTGATGATCTCTAGTTTGTCCATATCGACCGTTAGATAAAGTCCTTCGATGGGTCTCATGTAGAAATTGACTGTGCCTTGTTTTAAAAAACATTGAATCTTTATTACTCGTCGTCCCTCTTCGTCCGGTCCAAACCATCCAGCGGAAGGTGTAATGCATATCAGATCGGAGAACGGAATTCCGCGCGTCTCTATTGAGCGATTGAATTCCACGCTCTTGAAAGGAATCTACAGGTTGGGATTTGGGAATTGTAGAAAGAACTGATTAAAACAGTCAACTGGATTATCAACCAAAGAATAAACCAGGTCAATAACCGGTTTACTCAATTTTGGTTCAACCATAAACATGAAGTTTTCATTTGATGGGCTTAGTGGTCCAAATTAAAATTCATCAATCCTAATTCGAATTGTTTAAAATCGAATTCTAGTTGTAATCAAATTTTATAAAGCCTAACCGAATTAATCATGGGTAACCAAAAACAATAAAATTATTAATGATATATTTAAAATCTAAAATTTTAGTTAAAATATACTAACAATTATATTTTCGTTATAAGCTAATTTTTTTCCAAAACGAAATCAAACCAAAATAATTTTTGTTTACTTTGTATCGAGATAAACCGAACCGAACAAAACCACTGACCTGCGATGCAGCGATGATGTCATCCATGGTAAGAATTGGGTACCCAGAAGTCGGGCTGGCCAAATCAGAAACAACCCGACCCGAATTGAGATCCACCGTGAGCACGTGACTCTCGCCATTGGACATCGCAAGAACCTCCACTCTTCGCGGCGGGATACGATCGCCCTTTTTCCATTGAAGGACACGTTGCTTCTCCGGCTCGTCGAGAGCCATGGCGTGAATGGTCGCAGAGCCAGACCCATAACCCGGATCATAAGTCAAAAGAATGGTTTGAACTCTCTTTATTTCATTTGTTGTTAGTGGGTCAAGCGGGTGATGAGGTTTCTCCGATGAGTAACTGAATCGTGTCTTGGAGCTTGACCCGATAGTAGTCCGGGCTTGGATCCCGGGTAGGTAAACACAAACGCAAAGAAATAGGAAGTTCAAAAGTAAGAGAAAGAGACGAGAGAACAATGAAGGTTTCGCCATTGTTGATTGAGCAAGTTGACCTTAAGTTCGTGCGGATTGCAATGCGCAGGAAACAAACAAACTAACTTATGTGCATTTATACAAATGAAAACAGAAATTATAATAGTAACAAAAATGAAAATATAGTAATATAAAAGATAAGCAAAATTAGAATAGTAGCCACATGTTTTTTTTTTATTCTAATAATTATCTCATTCCAACTTCGATTAGTAGACGAGGTTACTGCCGATGAGAAATTTTTTAACAAAATAATTTTACTTTGACGTGTTAATAATAAAAATATCATGCTGAGAAGAATTTTAAATTGTTGAATTATATAACGAATTTAATTAAAAACTTGTATTGTATTTATATAATAATATGAAGTATTTAAAACTCAGTTTTTATAATATAATATATTCGTAATTACTTTCTTGAAATAGATAGGTTGAAAATACACTTTAGAATATAAAAACGAAACTGTCTATCTACATCAATTTATATCCATTAGAATCTAATTTCACTCTATTAGAAACATATTAAAAAAAAATTTCCCGGTTAAATTAATAAGGTCATGAAAAGAATTTATCTTTTTTTTCTTATTTTATAATGGATTTTCCTGGACCAATACATGATTTTCTTTTAGTTTTTCTGGGATCCGGTCTTCTAGTAGGAGGTCTCGGAGTGGTATTACTTCCCAACCCAATATTTACAGCCTTTTCCTTAGGATTTGTTCTTGTTTGAATATCTTTATTGTATATTCTATCAAATTCCCATTTTGTAGCTGCTGCACAACTCCTTATCTACGTGGGGGCCATAAATGTTTTAATCATATTTGTTGTGATGTTCATGAATGATTGTGTCAACATCACAACGAGTTTCAGCTGAAATATATAAAAAGATTTAAGTTACTAGAATAATTACAATATATTAATTTGGTTAAAAAATAAATATAATTTATTCAACCAAAAATACTATTACATTTGCAAAAACAATACTTTTTATTTTTTAAATTTTTTATACGTTAATTTATAAATAATTTTAAATAAATCTAAATAGATTTAAGTTACTACCGTAATTTCTAATATATTATTTGAGAAAAAATTTAATAAAATAACTTTACTATGACGTATTATTAACAGACATAACATGTTGATGTATGATCACTAAAGTAAATTTCAAATAAATATATAAATGAGTTTAACTTATTAGAATAATTACAAGCATATCATTGTTATTAATTTGGTAATATAATTAATATATTTTATTAAACTAACAAAAAAATATTATTAAATTCATAAAAATAATTATTTTTATTTTCTTAATTTGTATATACAAAATTTAATGTTATAAGTAATTTTAAATAAAATTTAAAATTATATAAATATTTAATTTATATTTACTAATACAATATAATTTTCAAAGATGTATAGTCCAATTGTATTTTTTCTCATATCAAAATTTTGAAATATTGGATCAATTTGTTTTATAATAAAATAATATTACATGCGACTTTATCTGATGAACCAATGACATCTATTGAAATTTTGGAATTTATAAAATATGTAGATTGTTATTCAAATGTTGTTATAGTTTACCGAATTTTACAAACCATTTATTTGATAATATATTTAGCTAAAATGAGTTTATCTAAATTAAAATTGTTAAAAAATTATTTGATATCATCAATAACTTAAAAAAGGTAAATGATGAAACAATTTTATGCATTAAAAAGAAATTTTGAAAATTATAAATTTTGAAAAATAGAACTAGAAGTTAATTTTTTTGTCGTGGAAAATGAATCTTTAGCTTTGGGTCCAAGTTTTAATAGTTATATTTTCTTTTTAATATATAAAATTAAACTAGATTTAAACTTTGGGAAAAAATAAATACACATTATAATTAATTATTTTTTAATAAATATAAATTAGATATATACATAATTTATCTTTTATTTAAAATATATTTTTGAAATTTTTAATATCGATCACGAAAATAAAATAAATAATATACAAATGAATTTAAATTTTTTATATTTGGTATAGATAATATTATTAAAATATAAAGAATTGTAGATATGATAAATATTTAATTAATCAAAACTTTTGTTTCTATTTTTGTTTGACTAAATTTTCAATATCTCTAATATTTTGTTTTATATTATGTTTGTCTATTATGCGATTTACATATAGTATAACGTTATATATTTATCTAACGATGTTTTTGTAAATACTCAAGTAAATTTTGTTTTATGTAATATTTATTTTAAAATGATTTGTTGGTGTGATACGTTATCATGACATATTTGTAAATCAGACGTAAAACTAAATTTTATTTATTAAAATAGATCAATTAATATATTAAGAATACATCTCAATATAAAATTTACACATTGTAGGATTATAACTTACAAGATCGTTTCAGTTAATCGAATAAATTAACTGACATTTGACAAATATTTCGTGTCAATAATTTTTGGCTTTGAATTCAGAAGAAAGTTATTCTCGAATTTTACGCTATAATAATTTAGATTTGGAATTAAAATTATAAAATAATTTTCGTAGATTAGAAGAATTATTAAACTTATTTCATATTCCAAATGAATCCTCAGATATTAGAAGAATTATTAAACACGAATCAAGTCATCCATTTAAACCTCGCAATCGTAATATAATCATGAGTTTACTTGTGTCAACTACACGAATTTATGCGAATAAACCTATTTCTATCCGTACTTTTTGGGTCTTTTATAAGTTACATAAATTGTGTTTTTCTTCCGTAAACTACATAAACTTCATAAATTATTCCAATAACAAAAATTTCGTTAATGTTTACACGTTATATTATTATTAAACCTTGATTTACTTCGAAAATCTAGTTTTAATTTCAAAATAAACCCAAGTTAAAATCAGATTTTTGAATTAGAATCAGTTTTAGTAGCTATTTAACGCATAAACATTAACAAAATTTCTGCAATTAGAAGAATTTATGAAATTTGTGTAATTTATAAAAGAAAAATACAGTTAATATAGTTAAAGGAAGACCAAAAAAATACGGATGGAAATAGGTTTAGTCACATAAGTTTGTGTAGTTGACGGAAGTAAACCCTATAATCATTTTTCCCAGTTGAACACACCATTCTTAATTACCACTAGTGTCATCTTTAAACACAAGACTATTTGCAACAGTTAATCTTTTGAAATGTAAGATTAAAACCAAATGTCTCATAGATGTTACACATACAGCAACGAAAGATGAATTGGGAGTATTGATGGGTTCTTGACTTCAACACAAGATTATTTGATTGAATTTCAATAACAAGCCTTTGAATGCATGGAGCATATATATGATCAAGTGTCAACAATATCGTAAGTCTTTCTCGAAGAATGTTGTAATCCCAAGAACCGGGTTTGATTCGAAGAAATTAACTGGTTTAAGTTCGAAGCTAGATGATACCGTTGGCATAACCGGATAATCTTCTTGGCATGGTACGTGATGGAACCCTAATGTATACCACAAAACTATGTCCTTGTTCTCAATTGAACGATCACTGTTAATCACAAAAACAACAATTAATAAGCTTTTATTCAACCAAAGATACTAGGATCACTCTTGTATATATGGCTTTTACTACTTAAGCACATACCGGTCCGACCAAACTTGTAGAGTGTCTTCACCGCGACTCTGGTACATCAAGAGCCCTCCGGCCCATCGCTCTGACCGGTTATACCAAGTAACCCATATCTAAACCAAATATTGATTATGTAAGAATATTTATATTCTTATATGTGATATATGTGTCTTTGGATTTAATTATAATGATCAATTTCATATTAATGTTATAATTATAATATAAAAGACGATACCGTGATGAATCGGTTTCAGTTAATGATATTAGAATTTGAGTGTATTGATAACCCTCCTCCCTTGTCTATCATATTTAATAAGAGTAATTTTTCTAATGTTATATATATATTACATTAATAGTTAATAAAGAATATTTATTAACTACAAATAAATAAGAAAATGTTATATATATATAATGATTTAACGGAAGTTAATGAAAGTGGTTATGAAGTGATTATTAACCATCACAACTCTAGAGAGAGAGAGACGACCGGAGGGAGGGAATGTTTTCCTTCTCGTAAAATAGGAGAGATAGAAAAACAACACAATAATTAGAGAAAAAACAACTCATCGATTCTTTATTCATCAAATGAATAATTAAGGAAGATCAAAGGAAGGAGAAGATCAATTGTCTAATTGCTTATGGATCAAGGTTAGTATTTTCTTTTTCTAAAAGAAAAGTTTAAGGTTGAATTAAATCAAATTTAGAGGTTCTTGGGATTAGATTTCATAATTGAAATCATTGAAAAATAAATTAACAATTGGTATCAGAGCAAACTAGATTTGTTTAATTCACCATAAAAATTAGTGAGTGATTTTCATTGCCTTACGGTTTTATAACCATCATTAATGTTTATAAAAGAAATTGATAGATAAGTTAAATACTGAAAACGTAATTAAAAAATGCATCTTGCGGTTACTTGATGATGACGTGAGAGAATTTTAAAAACACATTAAAGTGGATGAAATACATAAAATGCATTAAAGTGAATGAAATGCATTAAAGTGCATGAAGTTTAAAAAAAAAATAAAGATCAGATTCTTTTATCAAAATTAAGTTGCACATTAAAGTGTATGAAATAATGGTATAATTATTGTATAATAAAAGTTTTTCAGTTATTTATTTAATTATTATAAATAGTTAGTTATTTTCATTAATTTATGACTTTAAAAGGAAAATCAATAAAAAAAATTTTTAATAGGTGCATATTATGAGAATCGATTTTATTATATAAATCATAATAAATGACACGTATTAATTAAAATAAAGTCATAACTTATTAGAGTAAAGATATGTGATTAAATAAATTTGCTTATGTATGTAAAAACTTATATATATAAGTGTAAAATAAAGTTTCCGTTGGTTTATTAGAAATGATTAATTGTATTTTGAAATGTTAATACAATATAAAGATATTTTATCTATTAAAATTTTAATGTTTATATTTTTTATAACATGTTAATCACCAAAATGGCCTTATTATAATAGATATAAATATTAAAAATACTAAAGTTTATCAATTGATAATGATTAAAGTGATGTTATAAATGACATTAAAGTTTTAATTAATTAATTGTTTTAATATCTATATTATAGGAGATTACCCAAAGGTAGATCATATAATATAGTTATTAATATGAAAAGAATTAATCATTTCACTATAGTCGATATTATGTATACCCAAAGGTAGCGTAATTATTTGATTTTATAAGAGATATGATTAATTGTTAAATAATAAATTTAATATCACTAAAAGTGTTTGTATTTAAAGTATTACCCAAAGGTTGCTTGAATACATTTTTTTAAAAGTTTATGATTAGGTCTTTGAATCTGTAATAATTCTCAAAGTAATAATGAGTAAGTACATATAAATGTTTTGCAGCTTCATCAAATTTGTATGCATCTGATAATTCTATCGTAAAGTTTAATGGGCTCAATTATGGAGAGTGGTCAGAACATATCTGGTTCACACTGGGTATTATGACACTCGACCTTGCAATCCTAACGGATGAGGAACCCTCAGCCATTACAGATGATAGCTCCCACACTGAAAAGACTCGGTATGAGACTTGGGAACGATCTAACAGGCTGAGTTTGAATCTTATGAGGATGACGATGGCAGAAAGTATTAAGCCATCTATGCCTAAGACAAAGAAAGCAAGAGAATTCATACAGAAAATTAAGGAGTGTTCACAATCAGATTTGGCTCATAAGTCGATTGTAGGAAGCTTAATGAGTGAGCTAACTACAAAAAAGTTTGACTGGTCTCAACCAATCCATTATCATGTAACGCACATGTCTAATTTCGCAGCAAAGTTAACATCCATGGGAATGGAAGTTCATGAGCAATTTTTGGTCCAATTCATTATGAACTCTCTACCTTTTGAATTTAGCCAATTCCAGGTGAACTACAACATCATTAAAGATAAATAGAATTTTAAAGAATTAAAGGCCATGTTGGTTCAAGAGGAAGGGAGATTAAAGAAAATGAAGGACCAAGTTGCGAATCTCATAGGTCTTGGAAGTTCTAGCAGGTATAAGGCAAAACCGAGTAAAAAGAACAAAAGAAAAGATAAAGCTTTTGTGAAAGGACCTGAAAGCAAAATCCATAAAGAGATGAAATGTTTCTTTTGCAAGAAAACGAGACATTTCAAGAAAGATTGTCTGAAAAGAAAGGCATGGTTCGACAAGAAAGGTAAATATCATAGTTTTGTTTGCTCTGAATTGAACCTTATAGAAGTGCCTAATAATACTTGGTGGTTAGATTCTGGTGCTACTACTCATGTGTCTCATATCAAACAAGGATTCAGTTCGATCTAACCCATAAGAACAACTGAACAATACTTGTTCATGGTGAACAGGTATGAAGGCATGAATTGAAAGCATTGGGACTTATAGATTGATTTTAGACACTCGATGTCATGTAGATCTTGAAGGATGTCTCTATGTACCTGAATGTGCTAGAAATCTTGTTTCCATAAGTAGACTGGATAATTTAGGATTTGTTTTTAAGGTTGGACATGGTGTTTTCTCTTTGTAACGAAATGATTACTTTTATGGTAGTGGTACTTTGTTTGATTCACTTTATAAGTTCAATCTTGATGCAAAATTTTCCGAATCTCTATTTAATATTGAAAGTCGAGGCATTAGACGTAGTGCATCAAATGAAAATTCTGCTTTATTGTGGCATCAAAGATTAGGTCATATTTCCAAAGAAAGAATTATGAGGTTGGTAAAGAATGAAATTCTTCCTCCATTGGATTTTGGTGATCTAAATGTATGTGTAGACTGCATTAAAGGAAATCAGACTAAACATATAACAAAGAAATCAGCCACAAGAAGCACTCACTTTCTTGACTTAATACATACCGATATTTGTGGCCCTTTAGATGCTCCTTCTTTGAGTGGTGAAAAATACTTTATCACCATCATCGATGATTACTCACGTTATGGATATACATATCTATTGCATGAAAAGTCCAAATCTGTGAATGTCCTAGAGGTGTTCATTGACGAGGTGGAAAGATAGTTAAATAAAAAGATAAAAGTTGTGAGATCTGATAGAGGTGGTGAGTTTTATGGAAAATTCAATGAAAATGGACAATGTCCAGGTCCATTTGCAAAGTTACTTGAAAGTAAAGGTACTTGTGCACAATATACAATGCCTAGTACTACTCAGCAGAATGGTGTAGCTGAAAGGCGGAATTGTACTTTAATGGATATGGTTAGGAGCATGTTAAGTAATTGCTCTTTACCCTTTTTGTTGTGGGTATATGCATTAAAAACTGCAACGTATTTGCTGAACCGGGTTCCTAGCAAGGCTGTTCCTAAGACCCCTTATGAACTATGGACGAGAAGGAAACCTAGTTTAAGACATCTACGTGTTTGGGGTTGTCCAGCAGAAGTAAGGTTGTATAACCCACATGAAAACAAACTTGATTTTAGGACTATCAGTAGATTTTTCATTGGTTGTCTTGAAAAATCAAAGGGGTATATATTTTACTGTCCTAAACATAGTACGAGAATAGTGGAGACCGGTAATGCTAGGTTCATTGAAAATGCTGAAACTAGTGGGAGTGGTGAACCACGAAAAGTGGACATTCAGGAAGTCCATGTTGATATTCATTCACCTATCATTGCACATGAGGTTGTTGTTCCTATTGTTGCATCACAGTTAAACGACGCAATAGAACAACATAATGATGTGTCAATCCTGCTAGTAGAAAATACAATTAATGAATCGGTTACAATTCAAGAAGAGAATAGTGTACCACAAGAACCATTAAGGCGATCTGGAAGAGAAAGAAGATCTGCTATTTCAGATGACTATGTAGTTTTTACTATTGAAAGTGAATGTGACTTAAGCATTGATGAAGATCCGAGCTCATTCCAAAAAGCCATGAAAAATGACAATTCTGAAAAATGGTTAATTACCTCGAAAGAAGAAATAAAATCTATAGGTGATAACAATGTATGGGACTTAGTAGAGTTGCCTAACGGTTTCAAAACCATTGATTCTAAATGGGTCTTTAAGACCAAACGCGACTCGAAAGGTAACATTGAAAGATACAAGACTCGTCTTGTTGCTAAAGGTTTCACCCAAAAAGATGGTATTGACTATAAAGAGACCTTCTCTCCGGTTTCAAAGAAGGATTCTCTAAGGATTTTTTTGGCTTTGGTGGCTCATTATGATCTAGAGCTTTACCAGATGGATGTGAAAACCGCCTTTCTAAATGGAGAGCTTGAGGAAGAAGTATATATGTACCAACCTGAAGGTTTCGTGGTCACAGGAAAAGAACATATGGTATGCAAGCTGAGAAAGTCGATATATGGACTAAAACAAGCTTTTAGACAATGGTATTTAAATTTTAATGATATCATCTTGTCATACGGTTTTGTAGAGGTCATCGTTGATCGATGTATCTACATTAAAGTTAGTGAAAGAAATTTTGTGATTTTAGTCTTATATGTTGATGATATTTTACTTGTTGCAAACGACATGGGCATGTTACATGATATAAAGAAGTATCTGTCTAAGAACTTTGAAATGAAAGATAAGGGTGAGGCATCATATATGATCGGAATAGAAATATTTCGAGATAGAGCACAAGGATTGTTAAGATCGTCTCAGAAAGGATATATCAATAAGATTTTAGAGAGATATAAAATGGATAAATGCTCTGCAGGGATAGTTCTAATTCAGAAAGGGGACAAATTCAGTAAAATGCAATGTCCTAAAAATGAATTAGAGCGTAAGGAAATGGAAAGAATTCCATATGCATCAGTGGTTGGGAGTTTGAACTATGTTCAAATATGTACTCGGCCAGATATCAGCTTTGCGATTGGTATGTTGGGTCGATATCAAAGTAATCCCGGAATGGACCACTGGAGAGCTGCAAAGAAGGTTCTCAGGTATTTGCAAGGCAATAAAGAGCACATGCTTACATACAAGAAATTTGATCACCTTGAGGTCATTGGATATTCAGATTCAGATTATGCCGGATGCGTTGACAGTAGGAAATCGACGTTTGGCTATTTGTTCCTATTAGCTAGGGGAGCAATATCATGGAAAAGTGGAAAACAATCCGTCATTGCTACTTCCACTATAGAGGCCGAATTTGTTGCATGCTTTGAGGTCACAATTCATGCATTGTGGTTGCGGAACTTTATCTCGGGACTTTGTATTATCGACACTATAGCGAGGTCGTTGAGAATCTATTGTGATAATTCCGCAGGTGTCTTCTTTTCAAAAAATGACAAGTACTCTAAAGGTGCTAAGCAATTGGAGTTAAAATACTTAGCTGTCAAAGAAGAAGACAGAAACATAGAGTGTCATTTGAACATATAAGAACTGATATGATGGTTGCGGATCCGTTAACTAAGAGACTACCATCCAAAATATTTATTGGTCATGTAGAGCGTATGGGTATTATGGACAAAGCCTTGCTATTATGATTATGATATGTTCATTATATGTATGACATTATGAATTCAATTTAAGTTATGTTTCTAGTTTTAATAGATATGTTATCATTAAAGTATGTGTATACACTTATGGTTATTAGATAACATATGATTAGATAACATATGATTAGATTGAGAATTAAGGTTATTCTTGATATAAAGAAACTATATATGAAGTTGGAATTATTTTGTGATACATGGAAGGGATCATGTCGTCTATTGATGTGTGACCGCTATGATCCGATCGATTCTAATTTTATTATGATAGTTGAAATTGAAATGAACTTGATGTAAAGTGCACATTAAGTTTGTTGAATCATCAAGTCGACACAAGGTCAAGTGGAAGAATGTAAGAATATTTATATTAAAATCATTGAAAAATAAATTAACAATTGGTATCGGAGCAAACTAGATTTTTTTAATTCACCATAAAAATTAGTGATTTATTTTCATGATGAAAATCATGAAGATTAGGTTTTGATGTTAATTGTGATTACCTTATGGTTTTATAACCATCATTAATGTTTATAAAAGAAATTGATAGTTAAGTTAAATAAAACGTAATTAAAAAAATGCATCTTGCGGTTACTTGATGATGATGTGAGAGAATTTTAAAAATGCATTAAAGTGGATGAAATACATAAATGCATGAAATGCATTAAAGTGCATGAATTTTAAAAAAAAAATTAAAGATCGGATTCTTTTATCAAAATCGTAAGTTGCACATTAAAATGTATAAAATAATAGTATAATTATTGTATAATAAAAGTTTTTCAGTTATTTATTTAATCATTATAAATAGTTAGTTATTTTCATTAATTTATGACTTTAAAAGGAAAATCAATAAAAACAAATTTTAATAGGTGCATATTATGAGAATCGATTTTTTCATATAAATCGTAATAAATGGCATTTATTAATTAAAATAAAATCATAACTTATTAGAGTAAATATATGTGATTAAATAAATTTGCTTATGTATATAAAAAACTTATATATATAAGTGTAAAATAAAGTTTCCGCTGGTTTAATAGAAATGGTTAATTGTATTTTGAAATGTTAATACAATATAAAGATATTTTATCTATTAAAATTTGAATGTTTATATTTTATATAACATGTTAGTCACCAAAGTGGCCTTGTTATAATAGATATAAATATTTCAAATAGTAAAGTTTATCAATTGATCATGATTAAAGTGATGTTATAAATGACATTAAAGTTTTAATTAATCAATTATTTTAATATCTATATTATAGGAGTTTACCCAAAGGTAGATCATATAATATAGTTATTAATATGAAAAGAATTAATTATTTCACTATAGTCGATATGATGTATACCCAAAGGTAGCATAATTATTTGATTTTATAAGAGATATGATTAATTGTTAAATAATAAATTTAACATCACCAAAAGTGCTTGTATTTAAAGTATTACTCAAAGGTTGCTTGAATACATTTTTTTAAAAGTTTATGATTAGGTCTTTGAATCTGTAATAAAGTCTCAAAGTAATAACGAGTAAGTACGTATAAATGTTTTGCAGCTTCATCAAATTTGTATGCATGTGATAATTCTGTTGTAAAGTTTAATGGGCTCAATAATGGAGAGTGGCCAGAACATATCCGGTTCACACTGAGTATTATGACACTCGACCTAGCAATCTTAACGGATGAGGAACCCTCAGCCATTACAGATGATAGCTCCCAAACTGAAAAGACTCGGTATGAACTTGGGAGCGGTCTAACAGGCTGAGTTTGAACCTTATGAGGATGACGATGGCGGAAAGTATTAAGCCATCTATGCCTAAGACAGAGAAAGCAAGGGAATTCATACAGAAAATTAAGGAGTGTTCACAATCGGATTTGGCTGATAAGTCGATTGTAGGAAGCTTAATGAGTGAGCTAACTACAAAAAAGTTTGACTGGTCTCAACCAATCCATGATCATGTAACGCACATGTCTAACTTGATAGCAAAGTTAACATCCATGGGAATGGAAGTTCATGAGCAATTTTTGGTCCAATTCATTATGAACTCTCTACCTTTTGAATTTAGCCAATTCCAGGTGAACTACAACATCATTAAAGATAAATAGAATTTTAAAGAATTAAAGGCCATGTTGGTTCAAGAGGAAGGGAGATTAAAGAAAATGAAGGACCAAGTTGCGAATCTCATAGGTCTTGGAAGTTCTAGCAGGTATAAGGCAAAACCGAGTAAAAAGAACAAAAGAAAAGATAAAGCTTTTGTGAAAGGACCTGAAAGCAAAATCCATAAAGAGATGAAATATTTCTTTTGCAAGAAAACGGGATATTTCAAGAAAGATTGTCTGAAAAGAAAGACATGGTTCGACAAGAAAGGTAAACATCATAGTTTTGTTTGCTCAGAATTGAACCTTATAGAAGTGCCTAATAATACTTGGTGGTTAGATTCTGGTGCTACTACTCATGTGTCTCATATTAAATATGGATTTAGTTCGATCCAGCCCATAAGAGCAACTGAACAATACTTTTTCATGGTGAACAGGATGAAGGTATGAATTGAAAGCATTGGGACTTATAGATTAATTTTAGACACTCGATGTCATGTAGATCTTGAAGGATGTCTCTATGTACCTGAATGTGCTAGAAATTTTGTTTCCGTAAGTAGACTGGATAATTTAGGATTTGTTTTTAAGGTTGGACATGGTGTTTTCTCTTTGCACCAAAATGATTACTTTTATGATAGTGGTACTTTGTTTGATTCACTTTATAAGTTCAATCTTGATGCAAAATTTTCCGAAACTCTATTTAATATTGAAAGTCGAGGCATTAGACGTAGTGCATCAAATGAAAATTCTGCTTTATTGTGGCATCAAAGATTATGTCACATTTCCAAAGAAAGAATTATGAGGTTGGTAAAGAATGAAATTATTCCTCCATTGGATTTTGGTGATCTAAATGTATGTGTAGACTGCATTAAAAGAAAGCAGACTAAACATATAACAAAGAAATCAGCCACAAGAAGCACTCAGTTTCTTGAGTTAATACATACCGATATTTTTGGCCCTTTAGATGCTCCTTCTTGGAGTGGTGAAAAATACTTTATCATCTTCATCGATGATTACTCACGTTATGGATATACATATCTATTGCATGAAAAGTCCAAATCTGTGAATGTCCTGGAGGTGTTCATTGACGAGGTGGAAAGACAGTTAGATAAAAAGGTAAAAATTGTGAGATCTGATAGAGATGGTGATTTTTATGGAAAATTCAATGAAAATGGACAATGTCCAGGTCCATTTGCAAAGTTACTTGAAAGTAAATATATTTGTGCACAATATACAATGCCTGGTACTGCTCAACAGAATGGTGTAGCTGAGAAGCGGAATTGTACTTTAATGGATATGGTTAGGAACATGTTAAGTAATTGCTCTTTACCTTTTTTGTTGTGGGTATATGCATTAAAAATTGCAACGTATTTGCTGAACCGGGTTCCTAGCAAGGCTCTTCCTAAGACCCCTTATGAACTATGGACGGGAAGGAAACCTAGTTTAAGACATCTACGTGTTTGGGGTTGTCAAGTAGAAGTAAGGTTGTATAACCCACATGAAAAGAAACTTGATTTTAGGACTATCAGTGGATTTTTCATTGGTTATCCTGATAAAATCAAAGGGGTATATATTTCATTGTCCTAAACATAGTACGAGAATAGTGGAGACCGGTAGTGCTATGTTCATTGAAAATGCTGAAACTAGTGGGAGTGGTGAACCACGAAAAGTGGACATTCTGGAAGTCCATGTGCACCTGAGGTTGTTGTTCCTATTGTTGCATCACAGTTAAACGATGCAATAGAACAACATAATGATGTGTCAATCCCGCTAGCAGAAAATACAATTAATGAACCGGTTACAATTCAAGAAGAGAATAGTGTACCACAAAAACCATTAAGGCGATCTGGAAGAGAAAGAAGATCTGCTATTTCAGATGACTATGTGGTTTTTACTATTGAAAGTGAATGTGACTTAAGCATTGATGAATATCCGAGCTCATTCCAAAAAGCCATGAAAAATGACAATTCTGAAAAATGGTTAATTGCCTCGAAAGAAGAAATAAAATCTATAGGTGATAACAATGTATGGGACTTAGTAGAGTTGCCTAACGGTTTCAAAACAATTGGTTCTAAATGGGTCTTTAAGACCAAACGCGACTCGAAAGGTAATATTGAAATATACAAGACTCGTCTTGTTGCTAAAGGTTTCACCCAAAAAGATGGTATTGACTATAAAGAGACATTCTCTCCGGTTTCAAAGAAGGATTCTCTACGGATTGTTTTGGCTTTGGTGGCTCATTATGATCTAGAGCTTCACCAGATGGATGTGAAAACCGCCTTTCTAAATGGAGAGCTTGAGGAAGAAGTATATGTGGACCAACCTGAAGGTTTCGTGGTCACAAGAAAAGAACATATGGTATGTAAGCTGAGAAAGTCGATATATGGACTAAAACAAGCTTTTAGACAATGGTATTTAAAGTTTAATGATATCATCTTGTCATACGGTTTTGTAGAGGTCATCGTTGATCGATGTATCTACATTTAAGTTAGTGGGAGCAAGTTTCTGATTTTAGTCTTATATGTTGATGATATTTTGCTTGCTGCAAACGACATGGGCATGTTACATGATATAAAGAAGTATCTCTATAAGAACTTTGAAATGAAAGATATGGGTGAGGCATCATATGTGATCAGAATAGAAATATTTCGAGATAGAGCACAAGGATTGTTAAGATTGTCTCAGAAAGGATATATCAATAAGATTTTAGAGAGATATAAAATGGATAAATGCTCTGCAGGGATAGCTCCAATTCAGAAAGGGGACAAATTCAGTAAAATGCAATGTCCTAAAAATGAATTAGAGCGTAAGGAAATGGAAAGAATTCCATATGTCTCAGTGGTTGGGAGTTTGAACTATGTTCAAACATGTACTCGGCCAGATATCAGCTTTGTTGTTGGTATGTTGGGTCGATATCAAAGTAATCCCGGAATGGACCATTGGAGAGCTGCAAAGATGGTTCTCAAGTACTTGTAAGGCACCAAAGAGCACATGCTTACATACAAGAAATCTGATCACCTTGAGGTCATTGGATATTCAGATTCAGATTATGCCGGATGCGTTGACAGTAGAAAATCGACGTTTGGCTATTTGTTCCTATTAGCTGGGGGAGCAATATCATGGAAAAGTGGAAAACAGTCCGTCATTGCTACTTCCACTATGGAGACCGAATTTTTGGCATGCTTTGAGGCCACAATTCATGCATTGTAGTTGCGGAACTTTATCTCGGGACTTCGTATTATCGACACTATAGCGAGGCCGCTGAGAATCTATTGTGATTATTCCGCAGCTGTCTTCTTTCCAAAAAATGACAACTACTCTAAAGGTGCTAAGCACATGGAGTTAAAATACTTAGTTGTCAAAGAAGAAGTACAGAAACATAGAGTGTCATTTGAACATATAAGAATTGATATGATGGTAGTGGATCCGTTAACTAAGAGACTACCATCCAAAATGTTTATTGATCATGTAGAGCGTATGGGTATTATAGACAAGGTCTTGCTATTATGATTATGATATGTTCATTATATGTATGAGACTATGAATTCAATTTAAGTTATGTTTCTAGTTTTAATAGATATGTTATCATTAAAGTATGTGTATACACTTATGGTTATTAGATAATATATGATTAGATTGATAATTAAGGTTATTCTTGATATAAAGAAACTATTGATGAAGTTGGAATTGTTTTGTGATACATGGAGGGGATCGTGTCGTCTATTGATGTGTGACCGCCATGATCCGATCAATTCTAATTTTATTATGATAGTTAAAATTGAAATGAACTTGATGTAAAGTGCACATTAAGGTTGTTGAATCATCAAGTCGACACAAGGTCAAGTGGAAGAATGTAAGAATATTTATATTCTTATATGTGACATATGTGTTTTGGATTTAATTATAATGATCAATTTCATATTAATGTTATAATTCTAATATAAAAGACGATAACGTGATGAATCGGTTTTGGTTAATGATATTAGAATTTGGGTGTATTGATAACCCTCCTCTCTTGTCTATCATATTTAATAAGAGTAATTTTCTCTAATATTATATATATATATATATTGTATTAATAGTTAATAAAGTATATTTATTAACTACAAATAAATAAGAAAATGCTTTATATATATAGTGATTTAATGGAAGTTAATGAAAGTGGTTATGAAGTGGTTATTAACCATCACAATTCAACTACCCTAGGGAGAGAGGGAGGGAGTGTTTTCCTTCTCATAAAAATGAGTTAAACTTCATTAAATAGAAGAGATAGAAAAACAACACAATAATTAAAGAAAAAACAATTCATCAATTCTTTATTCATCAAAAAAAATAATTAAGGAAGATCAAATAGAGGAAAAGATCAATTGTCTAATTGCTTAGGGATCAATGTTAATATTTTCTTCTTCTAAAAGAAAAGTTTAAGGTTGAATTAAATCAAATTTAGATGTTTTTGGGATTAGATTCATAATTGAAATCATTAAAAAATAAATTAACAGATTATACATTAAACTCATTGAACCGATCAAAATCAAGCTAAAACCATGCTTTAACTACGTACCTGATTGTTTGTGAAGGCGCCTCGAATTTGCGGCGGATCATCATGATCAAGCAAACTTGCAGCATTTCCACTTGGTACGAGCTTGTAACCGGTTGGATTACCTAACCGAGATCGACGTTTCCTTCGCATCGGATTGGAGTGTTAACGCCACAGTGACCGCACCACATCTTTTCGTCACCACTCGTTGCTTTTGCCATCAAAACCCTAATTAAAACTTTATACTGTAACGCATAGAGTTGTGTTTATACAACAGAGAGACCAAAATCTAATCTGATTTTTGTTAGTTTTTGGAAAATTGTTTTCAACAAAAGAAAGTAGTCAGATTTTTTATTTTATTTCCACACTTTGATTTTGTTGTATGTTAAATGGATTTAAAGACGGTTTATTTATACCTTTGGTCTTTGCTTGGAGGCCAAGAAATTATAGAGCACGACTTTGACTTTATGCAAATCGTATCTTTACACATTTTTGGTCAAGTATTAAAATGGAAAAATAGAACTAGAAGTTAAATTTTTTTTTTGTCGTGGAAAAGGAATCTTTAGTTTTGGGTCCAAGTTTTAATAGTTATATTTTCTTTTTAATATATAAAATTAAACTAGATTTAAACTTTGGAAAACAATATTCACATATTATAATTAATTACTTTTTAATAAATATAAATTAAATACATACATAATTGATCTTTTATTTAAAATATATTTTTGAATTTTTTAATATCGATCACAAAAATAAAATAAATAATATACAAATGAATTTCAATTTTTTATATCTTGTATACATAATATTATTAAAATATAAAAAATTGTATATATGATAAATATTTAATTAATCAAAATTTTTGTTTTCTATTTTTGTTTGACTAATTTTTCAATATCTCTAATATTTTGTTTTATATTATGTTTGTGTATTATGCGATTTACCTATAGTATAATGTTATATATTTATCTATGTTATCGTAAATAATCAAATAAATTGTGTTTTATGTAATATTTATTTTAAAATGCTTTATTAGTGTGACACGTCAGCATGAATTAGACATGAAACTAAAATTTATTTATTAAAATAGATTAATTAATATATTAAAAATACATCTCAATAAAATTTACACATTGTAAGATTACAACTTACAAGATCGTTTCAGTTAATCGAATAAATTAACTGACATTTGACAAATATTTCGTGTCAATAATTTTTGGTTCAGAAAAAAGTTATTTTCGAATTTTACGCTATAATAATTTAGATTTGGAATTAAAATCGTAGATTAGAAGAATTATTCAACTTATTTCATATTCCAAATGAATCCTCAGATATTAGAAGAATTATTAAACACGAATCAAGTCATCCATCTAAACCTCGCAATCGTAATATAATCATTGTTCCCAATTGAACACACCATTCTTAATTACCACTAGTGTCATCTTTAAACACAAGACTATTTGCAACAGTTAATCTTTTGAAATGTAAGATTAAAACCAAATGTCTCATAGATGTTACACATACAGCAACGAAAGATGAATTGAGAGTATTGATGGGTTCTTTGACTTCAACACAAGATTATTTGATTGAATTTCAATAACAAGCCTTTGAATACATGGAGCATATATATGATCAAGTGTCAACAGTATCGTAAGTCTTTCTCGAAGAATGGTGTAATCCCAAGAACCGGGTTTGATTCGAAGAAATTAACTGGTTTAAGTTCGAAGCTAGATGATACCGTTGGCATAACCGGATAATCTTCTTGGCATGGTACGTGATGGAACCCTAATGTATACCACAAAACTATGTCCTTGTTCTCAATCGAACGATCACTGTTAATCAGAAAAACAACAATTAATAAGCTTTTAGTCAACCAAAGATACTAGGATCAATCTTGTATGCATGGCTTTTACTACTTAAGCACATACCGATCCGACCAAACTTGTAGAGTGTCTTCACCGCGACTCTGGTACATCAAGAGCCCTCCGGCCCATTGCTCTGACTGGTTATACCGAGTAACCCATATCTAAACCAAATATTGATTACACATTAAACTCATTGAACCGATCAAAATCTAGCTAAAACCATGCTTCAACTACGTACCTGATTGTTTGTGAAGGCGCCTCGAATTTGCGGCGGATCATCATGATCAAGCAAACTTGCAGCGTTTCCACTTGGTACGAGTTTGTAACCTGTTGGATTACCTAACCGAGATCGACGGTTAGTGTTCACAAGATGGAACTCGTAGGGGTCGTACATGCTCATCTTGATTTGAGCTTCTTTCTCAGTCTTGGCTACATATTTCTTGACTTTTAAGTAACTCTTTCTTCTTGATTCTCCTGGTGGAAGTCTCTCCTTGTCTAGATGAACCTTAACGAAAGAGTTGTTGTATGAACCGTCGATGTCCATGTCTACATGAAACGTTATGAAATGATCGTGTACGACTCCTATAACGTTTTCTGATATCAACGGTCCAGAATCATCTTCTTTGTCACCCAAGTCTTGTACGTTTTTGTAAGGTGTCCCTTTCACCATCAACATCCCCGAGGCTGCAACCTATATTAATTTCATTCTTGTGGTAATTAACTATTTTAGAATATTAAAAACAATATAATATAAACGTATATAATTAAATTAAAAATCATACCGTAACACGAATCAAACCATCCATTTGAAACTCCCAATCAAAAATATAATCATAATTACCAACTGAAGAAGCCATTCTAGCTACTAGTGTCGTCTTTGGCCTTGACTCTCTTATCTGTTGATATCCAAATATTAAAATTTTGATAATTCGTTACGTACTATATCATATATACATATGAATAATAATAACAACATTAATTAATTACGTCTTGACCAGGGAGAAGAATCTCAGAGTGTCGCCAACTAATGTCACCGGCATTACGTTCGAACAAGCAAATCATGTTAGGCTGTAGGATTGGATTGCCTTGAGGAGAGGCAAAGATACCGTCAATGTAATAAGCATTTCGAGGACAATCGTTGAGTGGCACAAGTGGCATTGAAGTAGGTCCTAAACCAAACTCTCCTGCATCCATGTAAGCTTTGGAGTACCAACCTTCTTCTGGGTCCATGTACGGCACGTACAACTCCGACACAAACCCTTTGTACATCACACTTCTTGCTTCACCTGTTTGATCCAAACAACTTGGGATGACTATATATAACCAAAGTTAAATGACTTCTTTGTCATGTAATTCTAGGCCGGTTCATTCTGTTATATAATGAAAAGATAATCATGAATAAATATGATTTGAATTGTTTTAGAAATTCTTGATTAGTCTGAATATATTAATTGAATAAAATAGTAGCACACACACAGACACACTATCATTACAAATTAAGAAAATTAAAGCAGGAAAAGGTTTAACTTATTTTTCTTTAATTATATATTTCCTTTATATGATTCTCTGAGTAATTTGAAAAAAAAATCTTCAATACATTAATGGAGAGGTAAAAATAGAAAGGAATTTTACTTGAAAAATATTAGACACAATAAAATTAAAAATAAATAATAACATTAAACCTGGAAAATCTTTAGTCGTAACTTTGTTTATTTGAAAAATGCAGTAATTTTTACTATCTTTTTCATATTTTTCTGCATTTGTATATTACTTTTCATATGTGAACAAGATTTTCTCAAATATATTTTTCAAACCTTTTATATTTTAGAAAAAATTAATTATAATAAAAAAAAACTATTTAAAAACATAAAAAAAAAACTTATACATATATGGTCTGACAAAATAATGACACAAAAGTCGACATCTGTGGTCTGACAAAATAATGACACAAAAGTCGACATCTGTGGTCTGACAAAATAATGACACAAAAGTCGACATCTGTGGTCTGACAAAAAAATCATCATCGGTGGATTGTGATTCCAACATTCCTTATAGAACTTACAATTCTAAAGATAAATGTAAATCAAGTAAATAAATGTGAAAAAAATTAAAAATATGTGTTGATGGTTTGATGAGTTAAAAACTTACCTGTCTCCGAATCACGAACTGTAGCATGTGAGATGATCATACCGGCACGTTGGTCCGGTTTAATATGGAAAGCCCAATTCGCCCACTTAACCAAGTATCCATCTTCAACCTGAAAACTTGGACCCTCTGGTTGCTCCATCCAAATTGGGTTGACCTTATCCATATGTACCGGTTTATCTAAAAATCCATGCCGATATTCGGTACCTGTAGCCTTTGGAACCGGAACCGGACCATTGTCTACGAACTTGATGATCTCTAGTTTGTCCATATCGACCGTTAGATAAAGTCCTTCGATGGGTCTCATGTAGAAATTGACTGTGCCTTGTTTTAAAAAACATTGAATCTTTATTACTCGTCGTCCCTCTTCGTCCGGTCCAAACCATCCAGCGAAAGGTGTAATGCATATCAGATCGGAGAACGGAATTCCGCGCGTCTCTATTGAGCGATTGAATTCCACGCTCTTGAAAGGAATCTACAGGTTGGGATTTGGGAATTGTAGAAAGAACTGATTAAAACAGTCAACTGGATTATCAACCAAAGAATAAACCAGGTCAATAACCGGTTTACTCAATTTTGGTTCAACCATAAACATGAAGTTTTCATTTGATGGGCTTAGTGGTCCAAATTAAAATTCATCAATCCTAATTCGAATTGTTTAAAATCGAATTCTAGTTGTAATCAAATTTTATAAAGCCTAACCGAATTAATCATGGGTAACCAAAAACAATAAAATTATTAATGATATATTTAAAATCTAAAATTTTAGTTAAAATATACTAACAATTATATTTTCGTTATAAGCTAATTTTTTTCCAAAACGAAATCAAACCAAAATAATTTTTGTTTACTTTGTATCGAGATAAATCGAACCGAACAAAACCACTGACCTGCGATGCAGCGATGATGTCATCCATGGTAAGAATTGGGTACCCAGAAGTCGGGCTGGCCAAATCAGAAACAACCCGACCCGAATTGAGATCCACCGTGAGCACGTGACTCTCGCCATTGGACATCGCAAGAACCTCCACTCTTCGCGGCGGGATACGATCGCCCTTTTTCCATTGAAGGACACGTTGCTTCTCCGGCTCGTCGAGAGCCATGGCGTGAATGGTCGCAGAGCCAGACCCATAACCCGGATCATAAGTCAAAAGAATGGTTTGAACTCTCTTTATTTCATTTGTTGTTAGTGGGTCAAGCGGGTGATGAGGTTTCTCCGATGAGTAACTGAATCGTGTCTTGGAGCTGGACCCGATAGTAGTCCGGGCTTGGATCCCGGGTAGGTAAACACAAACGCAAAGAAATAGGAAGTTCAAAAGTAAGAGAAAGAGACGAGAGAACAATGAAGGTTTCGCCATTGTTGATTGAGCAAGTTGACCTTAAGTTCGTGCGGATTGCAATGCGCAGGAAACAAACAAACTAACTTATGTGCATTTATACAAATGAAAACAGAAATTATAATAGTAACAAAAATGAAAATATAGTAATATAAAAGATAAGCGAAATTAGAATAGTAGCCACATGTTTTTTTTTATTCTAATAATTATCTCATTCCAACTTCGATTAGTAGACCAGGTGACTTCCCACGTGATATGATTATGTTTCCTCACGTGATAAGATTATTGTATATTATGTCATTTATAGACCTACGGAATCATGTCAGGTAGTGAAAATTGAATACCAAATTATCACATTAGAAGAAATCCAACGACAGATTCAATCATGTGTGCCAGAAATCTTATGTAGAAACACTTTTTCTATTATGAGTTACGTTTAAGCTATGCAAAGTAAGCTCAACACAAAAATATGTCAAAGATAGTTTTCGTACAAACTGTGTTCTGAACTGTTGAAAAATTGTGTTTATACTAAAACAGTGGCAGATTTTTACAATACATATAGAAGAACTCAGGAGAAGTGAGAATGTGTTTTTTTTTCCTGTCATATTTTACTTATTTTATACGTACAAAACACAAAAACACATACAAGTTCGAAATATTTGACTATACAGAATCACATACTTTAAGGCATGGCGAGAGGGCCAATCTTGCATGGGTCTATAATTTCAAAGGGTGCATAATTTTTTTATTTTGTTATAAATTTGTTACTAATTTTTTTTTATTTTATCATCGTTAATATATTTGAGCAAATGAGAACTTTTGAAATTATTTTGCAGTTTTTATTTAGTTCATTAAAGTTAAATTCATTCGATGTGTTGAATTAGGGTATACTAATTTTAACAATATGTTTTCTTGTGGTGGTTATGATTTGAATGAAAGTATCAAGTGTGTCAATTGTTGATTCAGCTTTGCATCGGTCTCACAGATGTATAGTCTAATTGTATTTTTTTCGTATAAAAATTCTGATGAACCAATGACATCTATTGAAATTTTGGAATTTATAAAATATGTAGATTGTTATTCAAATGTTGTTATAGTTTACCGAATTTTACAAACCATTTATCTGATAATGTATTTAGCTAAAATGAGTTTATCTAAATTAAAATTGTTAAAAAATTATTTGATATCATCAATGTCTTAAAAAAAGTAAATGATGAAACAATTTTATGCATTAAAAAAGAAATTTTGAAAATTATAAATTTTGAAACAGTTATTAAAGGTTTTGTATTAATAAAAATTAGAAAAACGTTTTATAGAATCATTTTACTCTCTCTGAAAGAGTTGATTTTTTTTTTCAGTTTGTTTTGAAACTTATGAAAAACTTTTGATTCGACTTAAAAAAATACAGTGAAACGAAAAATTTAGATTTTATATTAAAATATGTGTAATAAACTAGCTATGTTTTTCAATTAATTAATTGATTGCATTTGAAATATCACATTTTTAGATTTGCTTTATATATAGTTTTCTTAATATGATATAAATAAAGATTTATATTCCATATTTTGTACAAAACTATAAACGAAAAAAACTTCCTATGTAAATTCTATAACATCGATTTAGTTCTCTCCAAACCGTTTAATTGAAAACTTTTGAAAAAACATTCGACAAAAAACTCTACCCCGAAGACGAACCTTTTTGGCTCTGTTTTAAAAGCCTAACCAAGAAATAAACGAATTAACACAATTGTCCAAGTTTCTTCAGTGTGTAGAATTTGTTCGATTTTGGTTTTTACTCTCAGTTTTTATCTATCAAGTGAGTGAGAGAGAGAGAGAGAGAGCAATGGCGGTGGCGACGAGCCTAGCTTCGCTTCTGGAGAAGCTCAAAGTGGAGGAGCCATACCTTCCACCGCGAAATTGGGAATCCTTGCATTCTGAGAACGGCCGATTTCCTCCTCCAGCTCGTGCTTCTTCTTCTCCCTCGCCTTCTTCCTCTGTTTCTGTAAGTTTAACATCTGCCTAGAGTCAAGGTAATTTTGTGGAATGAGGAACTTGCATTTCGCTCTTGCGTGAAGATACCCAATATGTGGATTTTGTAAAGTACCAATTTTAGTTAGTGATTTTATTAACTAGGATCAATCTAGGGTACAATATCAATTATAGCGTGTAATTTGCTAGTGCGTAACATATTCTATGATTTGGGGCGAAATGATTTCTGGGAAGATTACATGTGGAGAAGCCTTGTTTTTTTTTTTGCTTGATACACCTCGTCTTGGTGTTCAATCTCTGATTATACGTCTAAGTGAAATTGTCTGAGCTAATTAATGTTTGCAATGTCAACCTGTTATTGAGAACGATGTAATATCTCTAGTGCTTAGATGATAGACGTATATAGTCCTCTCGTTCCTTGTATATCATGTGGCTAAGTAATCGAGACTACTTCTCCTTTCTCCTACCTTTTCTTACATTTTGTTGCTTGTAATAGGAATCGAGCTTGGTTAGGTTGGCGTTGAATGCTCTGCAAGGTGTTGAGTCTTCTCTTATTAGCATAGAACAGCTCTCTTCTGTATTCTGCTCTGAGTCAGCTGACAGGACTCTCCACAAAATTCCAAGCTTGTGGCATCGGTTGTCAAGCACCGATGCATTGGGACAGATTCTTAGAAACATAGGCTGCTTTGGTTCTTTGGTCTTTCTTCTCCACAAGTTCGTAGACCATTTCACAAGCTTGAATTTGGATGTGGAAACAGCTCTTGAGGGACATGCGAGCTATAAAATTGGTGAAGATGAAGAAGCCAGTAACAAGAGCTGCTATACTCTTGTTAACCAGGCTTTTGCTATTGCTGTGAGAAAGGTCCTAGAAGGCTATATATCTGGACTGGATACATTATGTGCCTCTATAGAAATGCGGCGTTCATCAAACATTGTTGATGGGTCTGACCATGGTTCCTCTTGGTTAGGCTGCCTTACAAACGTTGTTCATCCAAAGATAACATTATTGGAAGTTTTTCTGCATACTAGAGAATTACGAACACAGATTGAAGCTCTTGCGAACATATGTGATTTATATGATATAGCCGTGTCTTATTGTGCCTCTCCTTGGAAATGCCTGATTACTGAAGCAACCACGCAATTTCATGGGTTCTACAGAGGAAGCGACCTGCTTACTTACTTATATTCACAACTACAGGTAAGGCTAAGTTATGTTCCTTATTTACTTTTCGTCCCTTTTTTTTCTTTCATGACGCACATAGTTATCGGTTAATGTAGCCTAGAGGTACCTTTGGTTTTAGTTTCCCATTTGCATTTTACTGATGGTTACTTTGCGTCATTAAATTCTGCATTTTAGTAACTGCTGGATTACATGGTTTGCAGAAATTTGAAAGATTATCAGTACATTGCATTTAAATAATTCTATGCACCTTGTGATGTTGAGCACTTGATAGGTGATTATAGTTGCAACTTACGTTTGAAGTAAGTGATTTACAAAACCTGGGGAGTCTGAAATTCGCACTTGCTAAGCTATTTACACCGAGTCAGGAGCTTGTACAGATTAAATTTTTGTTCTGACTAATTTTCCCCACTTATCCTGTTGTAGGTTGCTGATCCTGCTCACAGTGCTATGCTTAAGTTTTTGTTCCTTAAAACATGTGAGCCATATTGTGAGTTTATAAGATCTTGGATATTTAAAGCTGAACTTAATGATCCTCACAAGGAGTTCATTGTGGAATGTGTCAGTCAATCAACATCTTTTTCTTGGAATAATTCAGGGATTTCCCCATTGAAGATCGTGAGGGTAACTTTTTCTTCTTGTTACTGCATCTTTGATTTTAGTATTGTTAAACTATTGGTATCAGATTGCTTCCTTTTCTGCACCCCAGGAGCGAAAAGGATGGCTTGTTCCGTGTTTCCTCAACGGCTTCTTGGTACCTATAATAAGGGCTGGTCAACAACTCCAAGTAATTACAAAACTTCTTGAACTCTGTAATCTTCCTGCATCTGGACACAAAAATTACACAGATCTTCTTCCCTGTTGGACGCATTATTCTACAACCAGTCTGGCTCCAATAACTTTCAGCAAATTACATATAGAAGTGATGGTAAAGAAAAGAGATGGTTACTACAAAAGGATGCAAGAAAAACTTAGCGAATTTTCAAAAAAATTTGAACTGTTCCCTGGACAGGTATCGTGCTTCTTTTGATCTTTATTTATCAATCATTATCTCTTGACCTCTTCTTTTTATTTCCGAAGCTTCTGGTCTTTTTGGTTTATGTCTCTACTCTGTCATTGCTATGCTTGTTCTGACTTTACTCGTTTCATAGCCATAGGTGGTTTTACTCTGTTGTTATAACAATTTTTTCTTAGGTAATTTGATATCTTAGTAATAGTTCAGTTGAATTCTTGTGTGTTGGATTTCCCTAGCGACATCACATGTCTATTTTCGATCTTACCATAAACTAAGATATCAAAATCATTATCATTGGGAGTCTCTCTGATATAATAGCTTGCACATGTCTTAGTTAAACAAGACCTATGAGTGCATGTACGTGCAGATTTTAAATGCATGTACATCATCAGCGTCAATTTTGTGTTGCATTTAAGGATTCCTTCATATCAGACCATTCAGCATGGTAGAAGCGTCTCCATTTCCGGTTTTCTAAACTTTGAGGAGGCGGTGCAAGTGATTAACTAATGCTAACTTTTTTTGTATATAGAGCTAGGAGAATTTATTCCTTTTCAGTTCTATCTTGTATTGACATTTTAATTTTAGGTTCCTCGAGCAATATCTTTACCAATATCCTATGGAGACGGAGAAAAGATTCAGAAAAGTTCTGTTTATTTCACACTGGATGAGAGTTTACTAATTCCTGAAACAGTGGAAATAGACTTGACCAGGTGTTCTTCCTGATTCTATGTCTCATTTACCCCAGCCTTCTGTAACTGAAATGATGAAATTTTCTTGGGATTTCAGGGACCATAGTTGTTCAGATTCTGATGACCAGAAATCAGAAGACAGATGGTTTTCAGAGATAGATGCGCCATGCTCATCTGAATGTTCATCGAGTAGGGATTCTTTGGAAACATCTGATGTTGGACTCCTTGATTCAGAAAGTACATTAGTGGGACCTTCGCAGAATTATTTATCAGCTCTACATTTCTATGTTGCCCCTGAAGGGAATTGTAATCAGAATCTGGTTCAGCGGAGTGATTCAGGGTATATAGACAATAATTTTGGGAGGAAAGGTGAGAAGGCAGATACTCATTGCCAGCAAATGGATACTGCGCCAGAAGAGTCCACTGAAGTATGTGAGGATGATAAATTTAGGGAGCCTCTTTCTATTTCATTATGGCCGCTTGGCGGCTTACCTAAAAATCCATTCTGTGTTGATAAGCATGCTGAAGCTGACAGAGAATATCCACCAACTGATTCAGAAGCTAAGATGGAACAAAGGCAATTGATGAATACTGATGAAACCACACTATTGTTAAACAACTTTCCCACTGGTGGTAGTTATTTGAAGCAGGAGAGAAAGCAGGATTTTCTGGAAAACTGTTCTTCATCAAAATTATATTTATTGAAAGAAATGAAGGTAAACTACCCTTACGAGGTTCTCAGTATGAATCCTGTGCTGAGATGTGATTTCTTGCGCAAGCATGGACACACAAACAGGAGGGACCACGGGAAATCCTTACCATGGTTTGATTTTTCTGCGGTGGATAACCCTTCCAAAACATGTCTTTCCAAGATACATGTAGGATTCCCTGTTGATTTTCATGTTGAATCTTATAGTTCTCAGACTGATAGAAAGAGTCATCACCATGCCAACCAAGAATGTGGCATAGATAGGCTTGTTGTTGAAGATCCTAAAGTTTCTTGCAGTCAGTTATCTCCCGGTTTAAAAGGCCGTGCTGAAGAAAAAAAATCAAATGCATTTGGCGGAAGTAAATGGGAGGGTATGCTTTGCAGATCAAATAACCCTGAAACTAATGCATTTAGTGATTGCAGAGAGAACTCCTCTGGCACATTTGCACTGCCACTTGATTTTGTTGTTGACAAGTGTCTACTGCAGGAAATACATCTTCAGTATCCTTCTCGATGCTTTCATTTGATATAGATTACATATTTAGGTTTATATTTTGACATTTGATGGTCATTTCAATTTTAGGGGTTGTTTTCTCATGATAACGTGTCATGACTTTTCGTATATCACTTTTCCTTAACAAAACAAAAGATATAACTTTGTCAGTAAGCTAGCTATAAAGTTGCTCGAAGAAGGATTTGGCTTACAAGAACATCTGCTAGCTCTACGCAGATATCATTTTATGGAGCTAGCAGATTGGGCAGATGTATTTGTAGTGTCCCTTTGGCATCATGTAATTTGCTACCAATCTATTCTATTTTGATGATTCTTTTTAATAGGTCTAGATGGTGATGCTTATATACATCAACTTTCTCTCATTTGGATTCCCAGAAATGGCTCGTTACAGAGGCAGATAAAAGAATTGCAGAAATCCAAGGGTTTCTAGAATCATCCATTCAGAGATCATCATGTGAACAGGACACTTATAAAGACAGGTTATTTTTGTACAAACGACAAGGCAAAATGCATCTTCCGCCATCAACCATTGGTATGGTTTGCAGTTAGCAAGCTAGTTACTACTGTCTGTGGTGAATTTTTAATCTGATACTGATGTGTGGAAATTTGCAGGAGTGCGTTCCTTTGATTTCCTAGGGCTGGGTTATCGAGTTGACTGGCCCATCAGTATAATTTTAACATCTCAAGCGCTGAAAGCATATGCTGATGTATTTAGTTTTCTGGTTCAAGTGAAACTAGCGGCCTATGTGTTAACTGATATCTGGTGTTCACTGAAGGTAAAGGTTCAACTTTGTTGTTTCCTGAGATCGCCTCCTAATATACATTTTTGCTGCATTTTTCTAATTTCTTCATGGAAGTTGTTATTTGAAAAATGTTCTGCCTGATATTTCTCGTAGCACTTTTTATATTCTGGGATTTTGATGGCACAATGACTATGTTACTGTCCTTTTTAGGATGTAAGACATAAGTTGCATGTGAATAAAGAGGAGATAGCAAAGCAAGAACTTTTGTGGTTAAACATATTGATGAAACTAAGGTAAATTGAAAAATCAAGTCTTCACACTTTCATAACTTCCTGTTGGCTCATTGATTGCGATGCATGATTATGGTAAACATATTTCTTCAGGCATGATCATTTGTAGAATGACAGAAAGAGTTGATACCAATCCATGCAGTATATGTGAAAATGTTAAATTTCTTTTAATGAACATTTATATTATTTCATCACATTGTTTGTAATTGTATGATGAACAATGCATTTTTAAGATCATGGAGTCTCTAAATTCTCCTGGGTATCTTTGACATCTTTCTTCTGTTTGCCAGGCATCAGGTCAACCATTTTGTATCAACACTACAGCAATATGTACATTCGGAATTGTCTCACGTGTCATGGTCCAAATTCCTTCATTCTCTGAAGCATAAGGTCTGGGCACACCTTACACTCTAGAGTCTAATTGAGCAAAATATAATATGATTCTATGACAGCTTGCCGAAATGTAAGATTCTTTGTTTAATTATTGAGTATGAGCCCCTCAAACGAGCTTCTATAGCTGTAGCTTATAGGTACTGCATTAACATCATTGCTTAGTTATTCCGAAACCAAAATTGCTTACTTATTGCGATTTCAGAGGCCATGATTTCCCCTTTAATTGATTTCCTGCTTAAGAATTAAACATCCCACTTCCTTTGTTTTTTCAGGTCAAAGATATGATGGATCTTGAGTCTGTGCACATGGCTTATTTAAGTGAAGCTCTGCGCATGTAAGTTTTGTTTTCTAAAGACAAAAATTTTAGTTGGGACCTCACTGTAATTTGACTGACTTGATCTGATACCCGTTATCAAACACTTGCAGATGTTTCCTATCTGAAGAAAGCCGAGTCATATCCAACATCATAGACAACATCTTGCAATGCGCACTTGACTTCCGGTCTTGTCTTCCCAGAGGCATGTACAATACATGTAGAGCACCAAACGATTCATGGACGAAAACTCTTGGCATAAACACATCTCAGGTAAAAGAAAAGAGAAATGTATACATCAAATCCTTTTCTTTTTTCTGCGGGTGTTTGCAGTTTTTTTCGAGATCTGAAGTTTATTTATAATCATTCACATTATCAGGTGATGATGGTGAAGCAAAATTTTGACAAAGAGTTAAAGGAGCTACATTTGTGTCATCTAAGATCACCAAACCATGGAAAGTTAAGGCTATCTGGCTTTTGGGACTCTCTCAATTTCAACCTTTATTATTCAGATATCCTCCATGACTCTAATATCTTTGCTCTTATTCCTTAGAATCAATATCTGTGATTCTCTTGTCTTGTACAATTTTGTATTATATGCTTCATCTCCATATTTGTTTTTGTTGTGTTTTTCACTGAAATAATTGAGCTCGGTTATTGGTTCCGTTTCCATTACTAAGTCTATTTTGTGGCATCTACCTTTTTGGAAAGAGGCAATTCATATTACTAAACTATCGTCAAAAGTTAGCATAGTACATTATTTTTTTATTACTAAAATATTTTTTGTATCGAAAATATTTTTATTCACGCAAAACGTAATTATAATTATGTAACTAATTTCGAATTTAAAAAATAATAACATTTTATTATTTTTGATAGATTATCATGAAATCTATCAACTAAGTTTGTCGTTTGTCTGATGGCAAATATATACAAATGGTTGATTTATGGTATCTAATTTTTAAATGAAGTTGATTTTTGATATTGATTTATGAGAATAACAGACTTATGTAAGTATTGTTGTGAATTTATGGCAGATTTATGTAGAATGATACACTTTTTTATTAATTTTAGCAGATTTAACAAATGGTTATAGCAAATTTATAAAAAATACGAATGTTTTATGAAAGGTAAACACTTATCTTTTCATAATGGTGGTTGATTTATGTAATAATTTTTCTTATACTGCCAACTTATGACCTACTAAATTTTAGAATTAATAATTGAGATATCATTACGTTATGACTACTTATGAAATGTCATAGTGGACTTATAAATATGGCAGATTGGTAGCACTACTAGCAGAGTTTCATATACAACTGTTACGATAGAGAATGTTTACTAGACTATCGTAACAGTGATGGAAAAGTTTCATTGGCAGACTTATGTAACAATAGTTGCGACAAATTTTCGTAACATTTAGTACATATTTATATATTTGGTCCTCACATTAAAAAATGATTATTACATTGTCCACAACATAATTTAGGGTTGCTGTCATGGACAATCATTTTTACAAATAAAGGTTTTGAGAGAGAGTTTGTGTCGCACGAAATTTTTTCATCATAGAATTTGACAAAGATTTTTTCGCAGACTATCATATTCGACGATAGTCAAAAGGTATTCGAAATCCAAAAAATAAAATCATAAAGGAGATTATCCTTATTTGTGGTCGATGAAAGCTTACGAAAAACATGTGAGTCATTACGGTCGATTTAATTTTCTTTCACCATTGATTTTTCATTTGTAGTGCCAATTTAAGATTTTTTCACTAAAGTTGGTCAAGTATTGTCGAAGATTGTCAGTGATGGCAAGGGGATACTCAACACGGGAAATGAAAAAGGCATTAAGGAGATAGTCGTTGTTTGAGATAGGTTTATAAACATGTTTGAAAAAAATTTCTAGCTTAAATTGTTTTGATTTTGATGTTGACCAATATGAAACTTACGTTGTTGATAGTTAAATCCATAAATATTTAGTAAAACTTGTACTTGGACCCCCTTGTACTTGACGTAGTTAAGTTGGACATAATTGTGAAACTTCTACTACTATATTGTATATTTAGGAGTACAAATTAACATGATAAATCTATCGTAACCTTTGAAACGAACAAAATAAATCTAACGTAAAGAAATTTCTAGGGATGCAAGTATACAACAATCGAAAATTATAAATGCGTTGCAAAAAATTTCTAGGCATTGGTGTCTTTCTTCTTTGAAAAGTCTTCGTAGATATTTTTTCTTAGTAGAAGAAAAAGATGTTTCAGCACATCTTTTCCGTTTGCAGAATTTTTTTGGAAAATCTGTAAGACAAAAAATATTAAATTGGTCAAACATTCTTTTAGTTTTATTTAAATCTGCCACAATAAAAAGAAAAATGAGCCGTCGAGGAAATCCAACAGCCACGACGAGGAAAACCAACAGCACGACGAGGAAGCAAATAGTCACTGCCGGTTGTCTGCAGAGGATAAATTATAAGCTATTTAGGAAAAACAAAAATCACAACAAAAAATATAAACAAAAAATATAATGAACTATCATTACCAAACGCTGAAATATATGGAGAGTCATGGCAAGAAAAGACAAAGAGTCATAGTGAGGAAAACTAACAATCGCGGCGAGAAAACGAATAATAATGGTGAAAAAAACCAATAATCACAATCGAAAATCCGACACAATAAAATGATAAATTTGTTGACGAGGAAAACCTACCGTCACCACCAGAAATCTACCACAATAATATGATAAATCAGCCATCAAGAAAAATGAAAAGTGGCATGGTAACAAATAGTCATGCGAGGAAAACGAGTAGTCACTGTAAAGAAAATGAATAGTCACCGTCGAGAATCTGCCACAATAAGTAAATAAATCTGCCATTGAGGAAAACGAAAAGTAACAACAAAAAATCTAACCTAAAAGCGTCGTCGATGGTAATAAAGAGTCACATCAAATAGAAAAGATGAAAACTCACATAATCACGGTGAAAAGAGCAATAATGGAATATATGACGAGGTATGAAAAAAAAATGAAAAGTCACAAAATCACGGTGAAATTCGAGTAATAATGGCAAAGAAAACGAACAGTTACCACCGGAAGTCTGTCACATTAAAATGATAAATCAGCCGGTAAAGAACCTGAAGTCTGCCACAATTAGATGATTAATATGCCGTCGAAGAAAACGAAAAATTACGATGAGATAAATCCAACCGATAAGCGTCATCGGTGGTAATGAATTATCATCGCCAGAATTGTTGGGTCACGAAGATGGAAGAAGAAGAGGCAACTGCAAAACAAGCAAAGAAACGACTAATAAACCAAAAACAATGAAACTGAAATAAAAACGAAGAAAGAGAAAGAAACGGCGAAGGTTTTTGCTTCATTTTTGCACGTCGAGTCATGGCGAAGACACATAAAGAACACAACGAAGCACAAAGAAGAAAAATGTCACACGATAAATAGGTGTTAGCAAAAGAAAAAATTAGAGAAAACATAGAGATTTCGTTAAAAATAAAGTGAAAAAAAATGTTGCTTTAGTTTTTTTATATTTTTCTTCTAAATTTTAAAAAAATATATATATATAAAAGAGAAATACCCTAGATTAGCAGTAAATAAAGTTTTAGTGTCAATAATAGCACTCCATTTAAAAACTCACAAAAACAACATTTTAACAAATAAAAAAGACTAAAATATCCTTAATTTTAATTAAAGGAGTGTATATATATTAAATAAAAGGTAATATGTTTTTTAGCTATAATATCATATTGGTTACACACGTCTTCTCTCACAACTATTGTCCAAGGTTCGATCCCTCTTCAGACCTATTATAAAGGTTTTACTATTTTAATTCAAGGAGTGTATATATATTAAACAAAATATCATATGTCAATTAGTTACAACATCGTATTGGTTACACACTCTTTTTGTTGCACAATTGTCCAAGGTTCGAGTTGCCTAATTGCAACTTTTAGTTTTTTTATTTCATTTAATTATTTTATTTAGGAAAGACTTCCTTAATATTAAGAAATCTTTACTTAATTTAGGTTAGTAGTCATATTTTATGCACAATTTAGAAAGAGTATATGCAAATTTAGGAAATATCTCTTACGTTTTAAGAATTCCTTCCTAAAACGTGAAATTAAATGAGTAACAGTGTTTATCCACCACGTTGTTCCAACTGTTTTCATCAATAGTGTTTATCCAAAAAACAACAGCAAGAATGTTTATCCAAAAAACATCAGTAAAAATGTTTATCAACAATCACAAATACAAGTTATAAACAAAAACATCAAAATGAAAATTTACAAACTAAGATTTATCACCAAACTCATAAAAGATGTCAAATGCCAACTTCGTTCTTATGTCTTCTTATGCACCATCATGTAGTTTTGACATATCTTTAATTCCCACTAAATGATATTTAATTATTTTGATCACAAAAAGAGAATAATTGGCATCGGTTTTCGTCATAAAAAAAAATTGTATTTGCATCTCTCTCAAAAACTCATTAACGAGCTCAATCTTGATCCATGAGAATTTTCACAGCAATATCTTGAAATTGGAAGAGAATAATTTTGTAATCACCAAAATTAGAATATTTAAGATATCAATGAAAAACTTAAACAGGAATATAAATTTATGATTTTAAAAAAATTTAATTTAAACTAAAGATAGATATATATACAAAACACAATTTTTATATGTCAGTTAGTTACAGTAGCATAGTAGTTACACACTCCTTCTCTTATATAATGGTCCAAGGTTCGATTGCCCCCTTGTGAGTTGATTTCAAAATTTTGCAGAATATTAGGTTAAAGATACATAAGGTTATTTTAGTATTTTTCACTTAAAAAAATGCTATTTGTGTGAATTTAGGTTTGTGATGCTAATTTAGTCACTAAAATATTATTTAGTGCTAAATTAGTCAATTGCCCTATATATAAATAAATTTTAAATATTAATGAATTAAACATCAATAATAGTAAAATGGCTTTTTTATAGAATATAATGTAATCTAATAAAAATTCATTTTTCACTGGTAAAATATCATTTTCCACTCGTAAAATAATTGTTATGGACAAAATATAGGGTATTTAAGTAATTTTCTTTTTTAACCATATGGGCAATTAACTAAAATAGCATAATTTCAAGTTTTTGTTCCAAATATAGTACTAGTCATTTAAATTTTTAAAAATAACACAAATTTAATACTAAAATAATTGAAAACTTATTTTTAATGAAAAAAATTTAAACCCTAAATTGGAAAAAGTAAATCCCAAATATTATGTTTTAATTTTATATTTTTTTTATTTAAGATAAATAATTATTTTTACATTGAAAATTTTAGTTTTATTGTGCTAAATTTAAAAAATACACTTAAAATAATGTTATTTTAAAATATTACTCTAATCATATCCTCTAACCATATTCAAACCTAAAAACATGCACGTATGATATTTGTATTTGTCAATAATAAACTTAGTTTGGCTGTGAAGGCGACGTCATCCTCCTAAAAATCTCGAATAAGGGTCGTTAATATATGTGGACAAGAAATATCTCTAATACGTGTATACAATAAGTGATTACAGAGGAAAAGATAGATATAGAGAGAGAGAAAGAAAGGGATAATGAGCTTGGTTTTCGCCATTAATGGACAAAGATTCGAGCTTGAGCTCACCTCCATCGACCCTTCAACAACCTTATTGGAGTTTCTTCGTTATCAGACTTCTTTCAAGAGCGTTAAGCTCAGTTGCGGTGAAGGTGATCGATTGATTTTTTTTGTCTTTCTTCTTTTTCATTGTCTGATGATATTGTTTCAGGAGGATGTGGCGCTTGTGTTGTTCTTCTCTCCAAGTACGATCCTCTTCTACAAAAAGTCGAAGACTTCACAGTGAGCTCTTGTCTCACTCTCCTATGCAGCATAAACCGTTGCAGCATCACAACCTCAGAAGGACTTGGAAACAGCAGAGACGGTTTCCACCCAATTCACGAGCGTTTTTCCGGTTTCCATGCCTCTCAATGCGGTTTCTGCACACCAGGAATGTGTGTTTCTCTCTTCTCTGCTCTTTTAGATGCTGACAAGTCTCAATCTTCCGACCTTACTGTTCTTGAAGCAGAGAAGGCTGTGTCGGGGAATCTATGTAGGTGTACTGGATATCGTCCCATTGTTGATGCTTGCAAGAGCTTTGCTTCTGATGTTGACATTGAGGATCTTGGATTCAACTCTTTCTGTAAGAAAGGGGATTCGATTAGTAGTTTACCTCGGTTTGATAGCGAGAAGCGTGTCTGTACATTTCCAGAGTTTCTGAAGGATGAGATTAAGTGTGTAGATTCTGGAATGTACCAATGGTGTAGCCCAGCGAGTGTTGAGGAACTTGAAAGCTTATTGGAAGCTTTCAAGGCTAATAGTGATGGAGTGTCTATAAAATTGGTTGCTGGTAACACGAGTAGTGGATACTACAAAGACGAAAGAGAGCAGAATCGTAACGGGAAATACATAGATTTAACTCGAATCTCGGAGCTGAAAGAGATAAGAGAGAATCAAAATGGAGTTGAGATAGGAGCAGTGGTATCAATATCTAAAGTTATTGCTGCTCTAAAAGGGATTCGGGTCTCACAAGGAGTTGAGAAGATGTTTGGGAAACTAGCTACTCATATGGAAAAGATCGCTGCAAGATTCATCAGGAACTTTGGTAGCATTGGAGGAAACCTTGTAATGGCTCAGAGGAAACAGTTTCCTTCTGATATGGCTACAATACTTGTTGCAGCAGGTGCATTTGTTAACATAATGAGCTCTTGGCCAAGAGTAGTCGAAAAGCTAACAATGGAAGAGTTCCTTGAGAGATCTCCTCTTGAGGCTCATGATGTGGTTCTGAGTATAGAAATTCCGTTTTGGCGTTGCGAAACAAACACTGAATTACTTTTTGAAACTTATCGAGCTGCACCACGTCCACAAGGAAGTGCTTTGGCTTACCTCAATGCTGCTTTCTTGGCTGAAGTGAAGGATACAATGGTGATTAATTGTAGATTGGCCTTCGGGGCTTATGGGACCAAACACGCCATTAGGTGTAAGGAAGTTGAGGAGTTCATCTCTGGCAAAGTAATCACTGAAAATGTTCTATATGAAGCCATTACGTTACTGGGCAATGTCCTAGTGCCTCAAGAAGGAACAAGCAATCCTGCTTACAGGTCGAGTTTGGCGCGGGGCTTCCTTTTCGAGTTCTTTCACGGCTCAGTAACTCATCATACTAGAGAAAAACATTCAAACTTGGATCCCCCAAAAGCATTGACAATGTTGTCTTCTTCACAACATGTTCCAATAAACAATGAATGTTATAATCCGGTTGGTGCGGCTGTTACTAAATCTGGAGCTTCCCTTCAAGCTTCTGGTGAGGCTGTTTTTGTGGATGACATTCCATCTCCAAATAACTGCCTCTATGGAGCATTCATCTATAGTAAAAAGCCATCCGCACGGATAAAAGGTATTCATTTCAAAGAAAAATGTGTACCTGATGGAGTTGTTGCAGTCATTTCTTGCAAAGATGTTCCTAAAGGTGGACACAATGTTGGTATGAAGACTGGATTTGGCACTGAGCTCTTATTTGCACAAGAGATCACCAGTAGTGTAGGCCAGTGCATCGCCCTTGTGGTAATTCCAATCATAAAAAGAAGAAGAAAAGAAAATATATCCACAGAGTTTGAGCTTCATGACCAGTACGTAGTTTTCCTAACACTTAAAATATATCTCTTTTGCAGGTTGCAGACACGCAGAGACATGCAGATGCAGCAGCCAATCTCGCAGTTGTTGAATACGAAACAGAGGATGTGAAACAACCGATCCTATCTATCGAAGACGCGGTAAAGAAATCTAGTCTATACGAGATCGTCCCTTTCTTATATCCACAACAAGTTGGCGACACATCAAAAGGAATGGCTGAAGCTGATAATCGAATTCTCAACTCAGAAGTATGTGTCTCTCCTTTCACATTTCTCAAGACTCAAGTCATGTATATATATATATGTGTTTATATTCTTTTGATGTGAAATTCCAGATTAGAATTGGATCGCAATACTTCTTTTACATGGAGACACAAACAGCTCTTGCAGTGCCAGATGAAGACAACTCCATTGTAGTCTATAGCTCAAGTCAGACCCCTCAATACGTACACACCACTGTCGCTACTTGTCTCGGCATCCCTGAAAACAGTGTCCGTGTCATAACCAGACGTGTTGGTGGAGGTTTTGGAGGAAAAGCGGTCAAATCAATGCCAGTAAAGAAAAAAAAAACCATACTTGTCCTTTTGTTGTTTTGCCCTCACTTTCTGCGCAAGAAATGGACCAAAGCTTTGCGTTGTTGTGTTTCAGGTTGCAACCGCCTGCGCTGTTGCTGCGAATAAACTGCAGCGTCCTGTGAGGACTTATGTAAACCGAAAGACCGATATGATTATGACTGGTGGGAGACATCCCATGAAGATAACCTACAATGTCGGATTTGAAACCACAGGGAAGATCACAGCATTGGATCTAGAATTACTAATTGATGCAGGGGCAACTCTTGGTTTTAGTATGACTATTCCATCAAATGTCATAGGGGCAATAAAGAAGTACAATTGGGGAGCCTTATCTTTTGATATCAAACTTTGTAAAACAAATCTTCCAAGCAGAGCAATCATGAGAGCACCAGGGGATGTGCAGGGTACTTATATTGCTGAAGTCATTATCGAAAATATAGCCTCTAGTCTCTCCATGGAGGTTGATACCATAAGAAAGATTAATCTCCATACATATGAGAGCTTATCACTGTTCTACAAGGATAGTGCTGGTGAACCACATGAGTATACTTTATCTTCGATGTGGGATAAGATTGGCTTATCTTCAAACTTTGAGAAGCGGGTTTTGATTGCGAGAGAGTTCAATGAGTCAAACATATGGAGAAAACGAGGGATTTCTCGAGTACCCATCATTTATCCGGTTTCCATGTTTGCAACTCCAGGAAGAGTAAGCATTTTGAGTGATGGCACAATCGTTGTTGAGGTAGGAGGTATCGAGCTAGGACAAGGGCTATGGACAAAGGTGAAGCAAATGACTGGTTATGCTCTTGGTTTACTCCAATGCGATGGAACCGAAGAGCTTTTGGAGAAGATAAGAGTTATACAATCAGATTCATTAAGCATGGTTCAAGGAAATTACACAGGAGGTAGCACAACATCAGAGGGAAGCTGTGCAGCTGTTCGTCTCTGCTGCGAAACCTTAGTGGAAAGATTGAAACCGCTAAAGAAAACTTTAATGGAGACATCAGGTGGTTCAATCAGCTGGAACAAGTTGATTTCTCAGGTTATCTTCCTCGATTTGCTGCTTACTAGTGTGCTTAATCAAATATTGAGCTTCTTGACTTTGACCTATATACATTCTTATATCCAAACGCAGGCCTATGCTCAATCTGTGAATTTATCAGCTAGTGACTTGTATACACCAAATGACAGTCCAACTGGGTACCTAAACTATGGTGTTGCAGTTAGTGAGGCAAGTTCTGTTTTCTTTTCTCAAATATCTGAATTTGAATGCAAGAAATTGGAGTAAGTTTTGGTGTTTCAACAGGTTGAAGTAGATCTTGTGACCGGACAAACCACGGTTTTACGGACAGATATCATCTATGACTGTGGAAAAAGTCTCAATCCGGCTGTCGATTTAGGACAGGTGATATGAATAAAAAGAGAACACAAAGCAAAAATGATTGTTTTACTTATAAATCCTTCTTTGATGTGTGTGTGTGTATGTGTTTACTTGTTCAGATTGAAGGATCTTTTGTGCAAGGACTTGGGTTTTTCATGCTTGAAGAGTATATAACAGATTCAGAAGGACTGGTTTTAACAGATAGTACATGGACATACAAGGTCCCCACCATTGACACCATCCCAAGACAGTTCAATGCCGAGATACTAAACAGTGGATGCCATGAAAAACGTGTCCTTTCTTCTAAAGGTTAGTCGTCTGTATACACTGAACAATTCAGTAACTTCCATTCAAACTTTTTTCTTAAAAAGATGGTTCAGTGATGATCTAAAGAAATAAATTGCCTGATATATAATTATTTTTTTTTTAACTGGGTAAATGCAGCCTCAGGAGAGCCTCCATTGCTATTAGCAGCTTCAGTGCATTGTGCCACAAGAGAGGCAGTGAAAGAAGGAAGGAAACAGATACGTATGTGGAAAGGTGATGATGATACTTCCGGTTCAATGTTTCAATTGCCGGTTCCGGCTACTATGCCGGTTGTTAAAGAGCTTTGCGGTCTTGATATCTGTGAAACCTATTTGGAGTGGAAATTACATTTAAACTCTCCACAATGAGTATTTTGTGCTTAAAGATGATTTATGAAATATTATAGTAACTAGTCCAACGTGACATTCTATTTTATGGTTATGTGATACAATATATCACATAATCATACATTTGTTCTATTTTATAACTTTGATCTATATACCTTCGTGGATTTTGAGATTTTAAATTCAAAATTGAGTCTAAACCAAATTATAATTCGTTTTTCTATAATATTTCATAGCTAAAATTGTGAAAAAATGGTCAGAGCTTTGATAATATTTCATAGCCTAATCAGAGTTTTGTAGATTTTATGAATTTTTGTAAATAACAGTAATTTTGAAGTGACTAAACTATAAATATTTACAATTTGTATTCAAATATTGCATTTGGATGCAAATTAAACACAACCTGTATAAATAAACTAAATTACACAATACTTATTTCTTTCTTACATTTAGATATAGATTGGCATCATTTTCTAAAGAAATTCATTACCAAACAACTACTTTCAGCTGATTTTGAAAAATGAGTACTGTTTTGGAAAAAAAATGATATAGTAATCATCCTTAATAACAAATACAAGCTTTTGGTCTTAGAACCAAAAAAACAAATAAATTTTCTCTTTCAAAAATTAATTGGAACAAAAAGGAAAATCTGGGCAGTTACTTGGTGGGTGGAGTTAACAAACTACTTGTGTAAGAGAAAAGAACAAAACAAGAAGCTGACCCAGAAACTAATCAAATACATGAGGTCTAGGGAATTTACCTTCGATCACCATCAAGCTAGATAATGAATTCGAGCTAGATCGTCTTCGCCTTTGACCTTGACCATTTCAATTGATACTAATACCGATCATAGCTCCTTGAAAACTCACCATAGTGATAGGCCGGACCATACCTTGAGGGTGCAGGTGCATATTTGTGATCCTGATGATGAGTATAATAAGGCTGCTGGTGACGCGAATGATGCCCACTAGGCTCGAATGATGAACTCCTATGGTTTCTACCATTTGGTGTGGTCGACTGAGAAGCTGAGAAATGCCCACGGGAATTGACTGTTGGCGATCTATGGTCATGACCCATGTGTGACCTATGGTTATGCCCTATATGTGTAGAGGGTAGTACCCTATCGTTATAACTCAATGGTGTTGTGGGTAACCTATGTTTATGACTTGATGGTGTAATGGGAGACCTCGGCCTCTTGATCTTTCCTCTTTGGAAAGAATCTTCTTCCAGATCCTCTGTCATCCAACCGCCTCTGTGCTTTGGTTTCCGTGGTGTAGTTTGCGGTTCTCCTTTTTGTGATTTCTTCTTCTTCACCTTCCCGCTAGATTCATTGCCAGTAGAACTGTGTTTTGAGTTCTCTTTACTTTTCTTGCGAGGTGTACATGAGGAATTCGGGCATTCACGCGAGAAGTGCCCTCCTTCCCCACAGCTAAAGCATGCACTGGCTATTTCCCTGCTGTTTCCAGGATAACTTAAGCTGGACGAATTTGGACAATTACGCTTCAAGTGCCCTTCTCCACCACACTTAAAGCATGACGAGACGACAGGATCTTTTTCAGTGTTTTCATCATAGTGTCTCCCACATGCCTATAAAGAAAATTAGTTTAATCACACATAGAATTATGTTTCTTCATTTTGATTAAAGTGAGAATAGATATATTCCGTTAGGAGTCGCATGATTCGGCAGTGTGGATGATTAAAATTCAGAATCTCAACAACTTACCATTCCAGTATGACCCAGTTGACCACATCTGTAGCACGATACAGCCCACGTCGGTGAATTTCCAGGTTCGACACAGCACAGATGGCCAAAGCTCTTACAGACATAGCATTGGATATCCTGGTCAAAGTAAATACGGCAATGTGAATATCTTTAATCTACGACATGATCCAGCTATACTAAGGGAATCAGAAAATCAAGAAAGGAAAGAAAAGAATGATAAATCCTAATATGGTCATGATCAGTTCCTTTTTTGTAAACCGTCTTCTTTTAATTGATATTTTAAACAACAATAGGAAATAACAGATGTGTAAAAGAGGAATCATAATAAAAGAAAAGTATCAGGAGAACAAAGTTACCTTCAAATCATCCTGAGAGTACTCATACTTGCACAAAATCATGTCATGTCCAAAGTCTCCACATCTTAAACATACAGCTGCTTTGGATCCGCTTTTGTATTTATCCGGACAATCTTTCGCTCGGTGACCACTTTTTTTGCAAATATAACAATCTTGTCCCTGTAGAAATAAGGAAAAATTAACTCGGCAACCCTAAACATTAAAAAAGACTACTCGACTTAAACCTTCCATGATATCTACATTCAAACACTTCTGTGAGCTTATACATGAGCTTTAAAGAGTATATTTGAGACAGGACAGGCACATAAAATTTCTACCATTAAGGTAAAGACCGCACCTTTGAACACTGCTTTGCGCCATGTTCCAAACTCCCACATATAAAACAAGGCTTCCTACGCTTAGTGGGAGTTGGACAATTGACTGTTATATGACCTTGCTCCCCACAACTATAGCAACTCACCCAACCGGCATCAGGAGGGTCAAAGTATCTTGCTCCACGCTGATAACACAAAGAACGCAACAATGGTCATCATCACAGAGATGTATACTATTTGATTGCACCCAAAAAGAAATAAAAGGGAGATAAAGAGCATTGATTCATTAAACTCACAAGAAGCTTTTTCAAAACCATATTGCTAGATGTTTCTCCAGATTTTGGTTCAGCAGATCTCTCAATCTCATCATTATCTTCTTCATCCTCCACCATGTTCTCCTCATCTTGATCTTTCGAAACAATGGACTGATACAGAATAGGAAAAACTCGTTGAGCACTAAATTAAATTGTAAAAGAAAATTAAATTGCAAGTCAAAGGCAACAGATTTAAAGTTATGAGAGAAAAGAGAATCGTTCATACTGACAATTTCGTAGGCATCTTCGAGCTTAGTTCTCTTCATCTTCTTATTACCCCTGGAATTTCCTCCATTAACCATCACAGTACCTACTACACCAGAACCGTAGAGATCCGACATACTTGTCTCCTTTGAATCATCAAAGTCACGCCTAGATAACGCTTTTTTTAATATCTTCAAGCTAAGATCTTCATTAGCCTCCTCATCGTCTTCGTCTTCGCCGCAGCTATCTCTGATGGATACTGGATCTTCTCCGTCATCAAAAACAAATTTATCATCAAAAACAAATTTGTCATCATTACGCCTTCGCATGGCTAAGAGATCAAAACCCTAAACCCAATTTATAAACCTAGAAATATTCGGATTCGCCGCTTAGTCGGCCAAGTTTCCGAATGATTCGGTTCAGAAATAGGAATTCTTTCTTCTGTGTCTAATGATTTTTCTGAGTCGCGGCGGATGAAGAAGATTAGGGTAAGGCTGCTTATCTTTTGATGAGTTTACAACTTTACCCCTGAGTAATACGCTACACTACATTCAATCAAAAATTATTTAAATTTAAAATAACAAATCATGAACTATATACTATGTTTTTAAAAATTATTTTATTTAGTTATAAAATTTATAAATGCCTTTTAAAATATAATATAATTGAGTTACTGACTTTAAAAAATCTTTAAATCTACTGTTATTCGTTAGATTTAATATTGATGAGGAATATGCATTACATTGTTATTAAAAATCATGGAAGTGAGTTTTTTATCTTATTTTATAATGTTTTTCACATAAGTAGAACATTTACATAACACTTTTGGATTAGGTGTTTTGATATCAAATTATAAAAATTTATATATATATATATATATATATATATATATTTAAAATCCATATTTTATTTTTATTAAATATATTTAAATGTACATTATGATGATGTTCGTTGCGTTTTTGCGGCAATTTTTTCGACCGCTGATTAAAACAGCGATGCGACTAAAAATTTACGATCAACCGCAACCAGAACCGCTGGCGACAGACAAACGAACAACATCTGCCATAGTGTTTACCGCAGCCACAGCCGCCTGCGACGACCAAATGAACAACACTTATATATTTATGATCCTTTTATGTATCAGACTAGATTCCGTCAATAGGATCTGATTTATTTTAAAGATTATGAATTTTATTTTAGAGGACAATAGTGTTGTTCGTTTGGTCGCCGCAGACAGCTGCGATTGTGGTCAACCCTGCGACTGCGATTGCGACAGATGTTGTTCGTTTGTCTGTCGTCGACGGTTCCGGTTGATCGCAGATTTTTAGTCGCACCGCTATTTTAATCGGCGATCGAAAAAATTGCGACGCAAGATACAGCGTCTGATCGCTACGTCTGCCACAAGTACCTGCGTCAACTAAACTAACAAGAATCTGCCGCATAAACTACGGCTGCCAAAGGAACCTAACCAATAAAAAACTTAAGAAACATTTATGACTAAAGAAAAATGAATAGTTTTTACTTGATTTAATCTTAGATTAACTTTTTTTATATAAATATTTTCGTTGTTTCTTCACCTCACTTGTTCATCTTAATGTTACTCGAGTTTCATATTTCTTCACCTCACTTGATGGAAACTATTTTCGTTGGAGAGTCGATCAATATTCTTACAGAGTCGACTCTATATATTACATTGCTGAGACTGGTCAGCCCTCATACCGTCTGAACCAATCAACGATTGTCCTGGAAAGAACTCGAGTTTCCCTAAGAGGAATGGACTTTAACGCCTGAGCCACAGCGTCTGCTGGCGTGTAGACAGACCCGATTTGCCACTTGGGGTCCTACAGACACATAATGAAACCTTATTAACAAGATGAAGAAGAAACAGATAAATGCTGTTAACTTTATAACTAGTACTACCTCTACATTTGCTAGGCCTTTACCTGTATGCAAGGTGTTAGATGGTTTCCGTTCAGCCGAACCTTTTCAAGTGTACCACCAAAAGATTCTATCCGGGGCCTAAGGGTTTCTTCAAGTAAATCTGTCTCGTCGATTGCATCAGAGTTGAATTGTACCTGAGACCAAATGTTGCAGCAGACATAGATCAAATATGAAGATTGCTGGTTCCAATCACACAGAGACCCTTCTTCTATGCTTCCTAGCTCAACCGATATGAATTGGTTACGAGTAAAAGAACAGTCTCTATGTCCAAGAAACCATCTCAGAAATGCATATCCGTGCAAATTTGGTCAGAAACAACAGTTAATTCACTCTTCAGTCGACCTAATTCTCCCACTTTCTCTATTTATTTCGGTTGGTTTGAACTTAGTCAAATACCCAATAAGTAAAGCTTTCCTTGTTTGCTGACAAATCAAGTAGCATTTCAAATCATTCTTCAGTTGTTTGATGATTGAGAAGTCACCTGAATTCTTGTCTAGAACAGGCTCAATCTGAACCTAGTAATATCGTTGAACCGTCAAGCTCATATAAAAGACAAAGAACCTGTGTGCGAATTTACCAGTAAAGTGTGTGGAACACTGTAGGAGCACTTGAAGCAATTGCGATTCTCAAGTGGCGACGGTCTGAACTCCGACACCCCTTGTCCAACCTTCATAGAACAATAAACAAAGAACAAGAATTTCAATTTTGTTTATGGCTTGGTCAGTTACAAGGGAACAACATCATCTCAATCTTTGATAATTAGTTAAGAAGTCCTTGCTGAAGAAATACCTCACCAAATACTGAGGGCAATTGATCCACTAATTTAGTTAATGACTTAAGGGCTTCTTGATCGTTGTTTAGCATTGTCCCAGCTGTATCAAGTAAAACTTTCAACGCGTCACCTGTAAGTGGGCACAAGTTCAAGATATTAAAAAAGGCTTCCTGTGATTCACAAGAAATGTAAAAGTTTTTATGGTGCATAGGTGTGATAAAAAAAAAGTCCAAGGCATAGTACTCCGGTCTCATGTTGACATGAAATCATATAACTGGATAAATTAAGACACACATTTTAAGTGGAAAGGGTTAAAGATGGGTGAAACAGGAAAATATAAATACGAACTAGAATTCTCTTTTTCTTTGCTAAGTGTCGATGGAAAAAGTGAGTGGAAACATTGTATCTACTTGCAAGCATTAATAAATAGATTTAACTGAAAGAACATCTGCATTAGAATTTATAGCGTGAGTAGTAACACCTGAGGCATTTCGAGCCATTTCATATACTGGAGAAGATTCCACGACTGGCATCATCTGCTGGATGAGAGGACCAAGCTACAAAGAAACATAGGCAATATAAGATACAGCAACCATTGTTTAAGTTATTTGGTGAGTCCATATGCAGACTACAGGATCAGATTGGCTTTCATATTATTGAAGAATCATTTAAACTCAGGAAGCATTTGAAAGCAAGATCAGATCAAACAACAATCAAGGTTGTGAAAAAAAAACATTCCCAATCAAAAGTGACAAACAAGAACATTGAGCTATGTAGATGATTGCTTAGCATTAAACCTGTATACGCCTACGATAGCATAGCCTGGGTTTTGATAAATAAGGAAGGTCACATATTAAGGTTTTGACCAAATCATATACCTGCTCGAAATATGGAACTGCCTCTGTGGCTGATTTATTGTTGAATGAGATGATGGCGTTAACCTTGCACAAATCACCAGAGAGATTATTTTTAGTCATTCTCGGGCAGGTTGGTGGGTTTAATTTTAAGGCAAAAGAAAAGGTTATATATCACTCTAGCATTTTCATCTAGAAAATAATACCCAAAAAAACTAATCTTGCTGATGTGAATGATAACTTTTACATTTCGGTTGACAAGAAACCAAACCTTTGATATTTTCTGAGCAAAATAACTTCCTGTCAAAAGCTGGAGCAGTGCCCCATTGCTATACACAAGTTGAAAACGTGACAGTAGTTAGCATCAGAGATGTCATACCACGGGAGGGCTTAGATAGTTTAAAAGAATCTCACAACCCCAATATATCGCTGAAACATAATAGACTCAGTAGATAAGACGAAATAGTACTCAAGTAATTGTAGAGAATTGGTGCAATTAAAAACTAAATCACAAGAGTATCAAAGTTGAATCACAAAAATCACACACCATTAAATCCAAACCAAGAAGTAACCTCTGCTTGGGGATGAAAACACTATATTGTAATTAAGCAGCTTGCAGATTTATGAAGAACCAAGGAAAACGTAAGCAAAATGAATCTTAGTTCTTCACAAGAGTTGGTCATGTTATCTGATGCAGTGAGAACATTTAATTGACAAGGGGAGAAACTATTTCTGACCTGTGACCAACTGAGAAAACAGGAAGGTGAGCTAGATCACGAGGATTTAAATTTGCATTTGGAATTCCAGATGAGACAATCATGTCCAAGCAGGAATTGAACCTCTCATAAACCTGCTTGGCGGCTTGTTCATGATCAAATGTAACATTGTACGGCACAGATACTATCAAATATCCTTCCTTTGCCAGTAGCTCCTTGAGGTAACTACAAGTGACACCAAGACAAAGTAACATCTTGTAATGTTTCAGAATCAATCATGTCGATGATCTCAGGACCAACCATCTCAAACTCAATTATACAGATATGAAACTAAGGCATGCAATTTTCCAAAAAAGCTTGAAATGATTACAAAAAGAAAAGGTCATTCCAGTTCCTGAAGTTCGACTTAAAATCTACCACCAGTTTTAAAAAAAGGCAATTAAAAATTGAAGTAATTGTTTCAATTTCCATCAACATGTAAACCCAGAAACATCAACTATCATCACAACAAGGTTATGCTAAGCTAGATATAATCGAAGCAACACAAAAGACTGAATAATAATAACATGGGTTTCTGATAAAGTACCTGTAGGTGAGTTCAGGCACAGCTCCGACGAAGGCACCTCCTAAGAACTTAACAATAGCACGCGGTTTCTTAAATCTGGGAGGAGGAATGAGCAGACAAGAGTCAAGCCTCGTGTAAATCTTGCTATTGTAACTGCCACTCGCTGTGACGGTGAGCGATACGGCTCGAGCACGTCTGCAGAGTAGAGTGGCGGGAATCACTTGCGTAGTACCCAGAAAACTCGAAGTCGCTAAGGCAAACTCCATAATACTTTTGCTTCCCTACACTGTTCCTCACGAGTGGAGAGGAAACGACAATCGTATTCCAAACTGAATTAGAACCATGAGGATAAAGAAAACGCATTAAACAATAAGTAATTATGCCATTTGGCAGGGAAAAAGTCATGTATTAAATTTTTTAGTAGAAATAATTAAAACGTACTTAAAGGATGCTTTGACTCTTACAGGATGTATGAGAAAAATCATGTCAAAGAGTTACGAGAACGTATTTCTATGGGAATATTTTAAAATATTAAAAAATGGTTATAAAAATGTACTATATGAAAATTACGATGAAAAGAATTTATTTTTAAAAATATATAATTAAAACAGTTATACATGAAAAATGTATAAAATTATTGAAATACATTTTAAGGTTATTACAAATTTTAAGAGAAATCGATGTAACTAAAAGATGAAAGAATATTACTAAAATTATAGAAATCATACATGTTACCATAAACTAAAAACCTCTTTATTTAAATCACCCGGACCAGAGAAAATTACGATTAAAATTTTCATTATTTTTATATTTATCAAATTCATTATTTTTTATAACCATTAAAAAAATAAAGCAAAATAAAAAGAGTGGAAAAGAAATAAATGTTAAAAATGCAACTTTTAACATAACAAGCGGATGTAAGCAGAAAGTGTAAACAAATAATGAAAAAAATGTAATCTTAATAACGGAATAAACGTAAAAATACATACAAAGAAGCTTACGATAACGAGGCAATTGTAGAATTTATTTTTAAAATTGTTATTAGTAAGCGAAATGGTGCAAAAAATAAAGGTAAGTATTCTTGGCCACTAAATCCTTGATTTTGAAGATTTTTCATGAATGTACCACCACTTCGTTGAGTTTGTATTCTTGGCCACTAAATTCAACAGATGTAATTAAGGTAAAGGTCTTCCAGAACAAACAAAGTAGTTTTCTTACGATTCATACAAACAGAGAACAAACCCAAAGTTTATTGCTGCTTAGTGAAGGCTTCGCATGATGCCGTGAATGTATCCTCCGGTCATAATAAAAGACATCAAGGACACAACTCCAGCCGGAAATATCTTCTTCGAACCCATGTATCGAGTCCCCATCACCCACGTTAATGCACCCGCCATCACTTTTAATTATAACAACAACAACCAAACCACACAAAGAAACGCAAGTGTTAAGAAAGACTACCGTCGGCTTAACTTGGAGTTATTATAAGGCATGGTGTTATCAGATGCGCCTGGATATTTTACTTACCTACGCCAATGGTTGATGCAAGAACAGGTTTTGTTGGGAGCTCGCGGAACACATACAATAGAACAGCAGCTGACAGTCCACCGGCAAGTAGCGATTTCTGGCTACCGCTCTTCAGATAACCCATCAACCCACCAACTGCATTACAACCATGTAACAGTTCATGGGCATTTAAGCATCAGTTTCTAGTCAAGCATAAACTCAGTGTTCTTACATATGTTTCAAACATATATGTGAGTGCATGAGTAAATGTCAATTCAACTTCACATTTTGGATTCATCTGATAAGGATACACAGATACAAACTGAACTAATCCGGATTACAATACTTGATTAGGAGCATCTGAGTTACATCATTTCATAAAAAGAACCTAAAATGCATCAACAAGGACAGGGAACCATTCAATATCGAACCTAAAACTATGACAGTCAAGCATAAAGTAATCCAGAAGCCTCTATTATGGCATCAACTTTTGCTGGATTCAAGTAACAATAAACAGCATCTTTTAAATTCATCTCAACATGTGGAGATATTTCTACTCCGTAACACAAAAGTTGAGGGATTATGTACAAATCCAAGATAAAATCAAGTTCTTAAGAACATTCAAAAATTTGCGCTACGGAGAAACTAATAAACGCCCTAAACACTATTACAGAAATTCTCATCCTTGAAAAGAGCTGTGATGATTTTGCTATCCTTTAAGCATCACGGTGGATCTACAAATCCCAATTTCAAATCAAGTCTAACTTCTAAAACGTTATAACAAAATGGATTTGATAATGAAGAACCAGGTATAAACCCAAGATTTCAAGAAATGATAAAATTCGCAGGATCGAATCTCACCTCCAACAAGAAAAGCGTAACCAAGAGTCAACTTCTGCGACATAGACAAGGGCGTATTCCTCTTCCCATCACTATCCTCCTCGCTTCCTTCTCCTTCTTCATCATTTCCGTCGCCGCCTCCACCACCCCCAAACCTATCACCTCCACTTCCACTACCACCACCTCCATTGTCGATCGCAGGCTCAACTTCAACAGATTTGATCCCCGAATCGACGCAGTTAGCAGTAATAATGCTGATCGTCTTGGTCGAATCTGACGGAACAACTGCAACGAGGGGAGGTCTTCGGTGACCGGCAGCAAACGCCAGAGGATGAAAACCGTTGGAATTCAGGAAGGAAACACGTCGGATCTGTGAAGCAGAAGTGGGTTTGAGTAGGAGGAACTTGGGTCTGAAGTTAAGGAGAGAGGACTGTGCAGAGGAACTCAAAAGCAAATCCGCCATTTTTTCTTCTTCTTCTTCGCAGCTTCGATTAACGACTAACTTTAGTGATTGATTATCTAAAAATCCGCAAGCACCAGCACCACGTTCATCCTGCAACCTAAACCGGCTTTAATTGAAATTGATCGTCTCTGTAACCGGTTTGTTTTTAGGTCTCACAATTAAGCCCATTATTATTCACTATAGCGTTCATTCAATTTCACACTTTCACTTTTACAAACATTACGGTCTGTTTCTTTCTTCATGCTAAATGCTTCATCCAGATTAGGGGTGTTGTTAATCCGCGAGTCCTATCCCGTTTGACCTATTGTGGAACGGATATGGATCGCATAAAAATCCTTTTTAGTAAATAAAACGGACCGTTGGTCGCATGAAATTTTTTTTAGTAGACAGTACGAATGCAGTTCGAACATTAGTTACAACCGGGTGGGTGTAGGTTGCATTTTATTAATTAGCAAGTTTAGCGGGTATCGACAAATTTTGGATTGATGGATTCAAATTTAAATTTAAACCCAATTATTTGGACTATTAGGCTTATTTAAATTTAAATTTGTGTAATTTATTGTTTTAAAGATTGAATTATGATATATTTAGTGTATTGATATAACAATTGTTAGTATTTATCTAAAATTTTATTTTAGATTTGTTTTAGTTAAAATTATTTAATATTTTAAAGAAATTAAAAACGTAACGGTTCAAGTTTGGTGTAAGATTGGAATCCATCAATCCAAATGATAACAAGATATTAAGAATTGACAAGTTTGGTGTGTTGAAGTTTGTCACACGAAGGTTTGGAATGTGTTTTGTGATAAGAACACGAACAAAAATTCTTAGTAAATCTACTCAAACACAATTATTCGAGGAATTTGATAAACACAATTAAAATATTATTATCATATATGTTTGCCATTTATATAAACTATATATTATGATTATGTTCGTTTGTGCCGCAAAAATATATGGATGTGGCAGAAATATGTAGTTGTGGCAGATTGTTATTCGTTTATCTGCTGCAGGTATTTGTAATAGATGCAATGGTCAAACGATGCAGTATACGTCACAATTTTTTCAATCGCTGATTAAAACATCAATACGACTAAAAATTTACGATTAACTGCAACCGTAACCGCTGACAGTAGACAAACAAACAATATTTGTCACAGTCCTAGCCGTAGTATTAACCGCAGTTACAGCTATAACCACGTACGACAACCAAACGAATAAAATTTATATGGACTTTGGTACGTTAGAGATCGCAATTGCTCTTTTTTTGCAAAACTCTGAGATCTGCATTGTTCAATTTCGTTTAATTAAAAGCAATTCTTTCTGCGTAATGATTATATGATTATTCTCCATAAACAACAATTCAAACTTAATATTTGAGATGGTTTGTGTCCCTTTTTGGGATATGAATAAAATTGCTTCATAAATAAATAAATTACAAAATTTGGAGCCGACATTAGAGAATATGAAAAAAAGTCGTTACATTCTAAAATGGGCAGTGGGTAACGACGTAAAGTTTTAGTCAACCAACTAAACTACTAAAGCAAATAAAGAAGAGCATCATATCTCACATGGGACCTTATAATCCTAAGTCTTTACCAAAAACTTTCTCATCTCTTTTGTAAATCAATGTATCTGATTTTTTCTTTTCGTTCTTAATTTATTTTTTTCATATTATTTTGATTTATATGACACATTATTATATGGTAGTAACAGTGAAGCACAGCGAATGTAACTTCTAATGTGCATTATCCTATGAGAAGAACCAATTTAGGGTTTAGGGTTTATGATTTAGGGTTTAGGGTTTAGTGTTTCAGGTTTAGGGTTTAGGGTTTAGGGTTTAGGGTTTAGGGTTTAGGGTTTAGGGTTTATGATTTAGGATTTAGGGTCTAGTGTTTCAGGTTTAGGGTTTAGGGTTTAGGGTTCAGGGTTTAGGGTTTAGGGTTTAGGGTTTAAAGTTTAGGGTTTAGGGTTTAGGGTTTAGGGTTTAGGGTTTAGGGTTTAGGGTTTAGGGTTTAGGGTTTAGGGTTTAGAGTTTAGGGTTTAGGGTTTAAGGTTTAAGGTTTAGAGTTTAGGGTTTAGGGTTTAGGGTTTAGGGTTTAGGGTTTAGGGTTTAGAGTTTAGGGTTTAAGGTTTAGGGTTTAGGATTTAGGGGGTAGGATTTAGGGTCTAGGGTTTATTGTTTAGGGTTTAGGGTTTAGGGTTAGGGTTTAGGGTTTAGGGTTTAGGGTTTAAGGTTTAAGGTTTATGGTTTAGGGTTTAGGGTTTAGGGTTTTTGGTTTAGGGTTTAGGGTTTAGGGTTTAGAGTTTAGGGTTTAGGGTTTAGGGTTTAAGGTTTAAGGTTTAGGGTTTAGGATTTAGGGGGTAGGATTTAGGGTCTAGGGTTTATTGTTTAGGGTTTAGGGTGTAGGGTTTATAAAATTTCTCATGAATTACGTGGCAGTCGATGTCGATGATGCAAAAGAGATGAAAAAATGGGCATCTTTAGATGTCGTTTTTTTGTCTTTATGTTTACAAGGAAAAGGCAAGACAATTGGATGTATTTGACATGAATCTTGAAAATTCGAAGTAATGGAAATCTAAGTTGGCCGAAATCTAAGGTGGCCCCATCGTGTCTTTTCTTAACGTAGCCATCGTTATTTGTGAGAAGACGACATCGTGTGTCATGTGAAAGGATTTGCCACCTTTGTTTTGTTTAATTTTTTATTAACAAACATTTTTTTTTATCTCTTAAGAGACTGGATACGATGTTAGCAAACCAGAGAAATTGGTTTATAGGCCGGAAGACCGAGTTTCAAATCAATTTTGATATGGAACTGAAAAATATCAGAATTTGATTACAATCACATGTGGTAAACTATTAGCAAACTACACTTTGTTGTATCAAACTCCTAGAAAAATGACTAACTTTAGTGATTGATTATCTAAAAATCCGCAAGCACCAGCACCACGTTCATCCTGCAACCTAAACCGGCTTTAATTGAAATTGATCGTCTCTGTAACCGGTTTGTTTTTAGGTCTCACAATTAAGCATTTATTCACTATAGCGTTCATTCAATTTCACACTTTCACTTTTACAAACATTACGGTCTGTTTCTTTCTTCATGCTAAATGCTTCATCCAGATTTGGGGTGTTGTTAATCCGCGAGTCCTATCCCGTTTGACCTGTTGTGGAACGGATATGGATCGCATAAAAATCCTTTTTAGTAAATAAAACGGACCGTTGGTCGCATGAAAATTTTTTTAGTAGACAGTACGAATGCAGTTCGAACATTAGTTACAACCGGGTGGGTGTAGGTTGCGTTTTATTAATTAGCAGGTTTAGCGGGTATCGACAAATTTTAGATTGATGGATTCAAATTTAAATTTAAACCCAATTATTTGGACTATTAGGCTTATTTAAATTTAAATTTGTGTAATTTATTGTTTTAAAGATTGAATTATGATATATTTAGTGTATTGATATAACAATTGTTAGTATTTATCTAAAATTTTATTTTAGATTTGTTTTAATTAAAATTATTTAATATTTTAAAGAAATTAAAAACGTAACGGTTCAAGTTTGGTGTAAGATTGGAATCCATCAATCCAAATGATAACAAGATATTAAGAATTGACAAGTTTGGTGTGTTGAAGTTTGTCACACGAAGGTTTGGAATGTGTTTTGTGATAAGAACACGAACAAAAATTCTTAGTAAATCTACTCAAACACAATTATTCGAGGAATTTGATAAACACAATTAAAATATTATTATCATATATGTTTGCCATTTATATAAACTATATATTATGATTATGTTCGTTTGTGCCGCAAAAATATATGGATGTGGCAGAAATATGTAGTTGTGGCAGATTGTTATTCGTTTATCTGCTGCATGTATTTGTAATAGATGCAATGGTCAAACGATGCAGTATACGTCACAATTTTTTCAATCGCTGATTAAAACATCAATACGACTAAAAATTTACGATTAACTGCAACCGTAACCGTTGACAGTAGACAAACAAACAATATTTGTTGGAGCCGACATTAGAGAATATGAAAAAAAGTCGTTACATTCTAAAATGGGCAGTGGGTAACGACGTAAAGTTTTAGTCAACCAACTAAACTACTAAAGCAAATAAAGAAGAGCATCATATCTCACATGGGACCTTATAATCCTAAGTCTTTACCAAAAACTTTCTCATCTCTTTTGTAAATCAATGTATCTGATTTTTTCTTTTCGTTCTTAATTTATTTTTTTCATATTATTTTGATTTATATGACACATTATTATATGGTAGTAACAGTGAAGCACAGCGAATGTATCTTCTAATGTGCATTATCCTATGAGAAGAACCAATTTAGGGTTTAGGGTTTATGATTTAGGGTTTAGGGTTTAGTGTTTCAGGTTTAGGGTTTAGGGTTTAGGGTTTAGGGTTTAGGGTTTAGGGTTTATGATTTAGGATTTAGGGTTTATGATTTAGGATTTAGGGTCTAGTGTTTCAGGTTTAGGGTTTAGGGTTTAGGGTTCAGGGTTTAGGGTTTAGGGTTTAGGGTTTAAAGGGTTTAGGGTTTAGGGTTTAGGGTTTAGGGTTTAGGGTTTAGGGTTTAGGGTTTAGGTTTAGTTTAGGGTTTAGGGTTTAGGGTTTAGTGTTTGGGGTTTAGGGTTTAGGGTTTAAGGTTAATGATTTTGGGTTTATGGTTTAGGGTTTAGGGTTTAGGGTTTAGGGTTAAGGGTTTGGGGTTTAGGGTTTAGGATTTAGGGTTTAGGGTTTAGGGTTTAGGATTTAGGGTTTAGGATTTAGGGTTTAGGGTTTAGGGTTTAAAGTTTAGGGTTTAGGGTTAGGGTTTAGGGTTTAGGGTTTAGGGTTTAGGGTTTAAGGTTTAAGGTTTAGGGTTTTTGGTTTAGGGTTTAGGGTTTAGGGTTTAGGGTTTAGGGTTTAGGGTTTAGAGTTTAGGGTTTAGGGTTTAGGGTTTAAGGTTTAAGGTTTAGGGTTTAGGATTTAGGGTGTAGGATTTAGGGTCTAGGGTTTATTGTTTAGGGTTTAGGGTGTAGGGTTTATAAAATTTCTCATGAATTACGTGGCAGTCGATGTCGATGATGCAAAAGAGATGAAAAAATGGGCATCTTTAGATGTCGTTTTTTTGTCTTTATGTTTACAAGGAAAAGGCAAGACAATTGGATGTATTTGACATGAATCTTGAAAATTCGAAGTAATGGAAATCTAAGTTGGCCGAAATCTAAGGTGGCCCCATCGTGTCTTTTCTTAACGTAGCCATCGTTATTTGTGAGAAGACGACATCGTGTGTCATGTGAAAGGATTTGCCACCTTTGTTTTGTTTAATTTTTTATTAACAACCATTTTTTTTATCTCTTAAGAGACTGGATACAATGTTAGCAAACCAGAGAAATTGGTTTATAGGCCGGAAGACCGAGTTTCAAATCAATTTTGATATGGAACTGAAAAATATCAGAATTTGATTACAATCACATGTGGTAAACTATTAGCAAACTACACTTTGTTGTATCAAACTCCTAGAAAAATGATGGATAACGGGCTAAAGAAGCCTAATACTAACATAGAGCCATTAGTTTTGTTCATTTGGTTACCACTGACGATTGTAGTTGCGATCAATACTACAGTTGTAGAAAAAATGTATGTTGTTCGTTTGTCAATCGCCGACGGTTATGATTGTGATTGATCGTAGATTTTTAGTTATACCGATGTTTTAATGATCGCAATTTTTAGTCACAATGTAAAATGCAACGTGTGAGCGTTACGATTGCAGATAGATACAACGGATAAATGAACAATAATCTGCTGCATCTGCAACTGCAAAAAATTGCGGTTAACAACTTTTTACGATTGATAAACGAACAATAATTTATTACACCTGCAACCGAAGAAAACTGCGAATAACAACTTTTTGCGATTGATAAACGAACGTAACCAAAACACTAATGTGACTTTCCCAAAAACAAGTAGACGCCAAAACTAAGCCAAAACAATCTAGCCACCACGCTCACGAGAGTAAGTTCCAATCACCATAGTCTATGGTGGAAAAAGCAATCTCTTCTTTCCAAACTTTTGTTAACTATGCTCTTAGAGATAAAGACCGAAAAAAAGTAAAGGAAGATCATCAGCATAGGTGCTATGAGAGCCGCCCGTGCCGGACCAAGGAAACAACGAGATCGAAGATGTAATGGCAAGCGTTAGGGATAGAGTTAGGGCGACTTCAGAGAGAGAAGTTCTTCTATGTTGCATTTTTTTTTGTAAATATGTTTCTCAGTTTGGCACTTTAATAAAAGGAAAAAAAATAAAAAGATCCTCGTCGTCTCCCCCACCGTCCCTCTCATTCTCATCCAATGTCTGACACGGACGCCACTAACCACCTTCCCTGACGTCACCTTTTTCATATATTTCACTTTAATGCCTTTTCTCTAAGTTGCTCACAACTGTCTTCATGCTTTCAGAAAAAGACCTTAGATATTTTTAAATTCTTAAAATTATTCCTAAAGTTATATTCTTAATCAAAATAATCATCCAAAAACTGAGCAATATTTCAATAAAGAGTTTAAATAAATCGAAGTGCGAATCCAAATTAAACTGAACAAAAAGTCAATGTGTTGACTAACTACTTTAATTCTTTATCTGAACTAAAACCTAATTTTCTTTTCACATGTATTAACCTTAATAAACAAGTAACATGGAATTGTTATTAGAAACTGGATTGATGATACAAACCCAATGTTTGGTAAAAAATTTCATCTTGATGGAAAAAGACATACTTTTTATAAAATTCATTTTTCAAGAAAAAAGGCAGCAGCACTAATGGAAAAAATCAGCTTTATTTCCCTTTATAAAGGCACCTGATTCTCTCATCGCTTCCTCCCCCTCTCCTCTCTTTCTCTCTGCATACTTCAGCAAATATTAGAAATGTCTTTCTTTATTGAAGACACTGGTCTCATCGTCAGCCACGTTCTCTACAAAACGGCGGTTATCATCGCTGTTTTAAGATGGATTTTCGCTTGGATCCTTCGGTACCGATCTAGATCATCCCTTTCCGTTTCCGTATCTAAATCCGCATCCTCTATTTCATCACAGACCATCAAAGAAAGCCTCGCCGTAACGGCGTTCCGCGACGTGGTGGAGAGATCTCCGTCGTCGATCAACGACTCGTGCGCTGTGTGCCTTGGAAATCTCGAAGACGACGACGAAATCAGAGAGCTCAGGAATTGCAGCCACGTCTTCCATCGCGACTGTATCGATCGATGGCTTGACTACGAATGCTGCGGCGGCGATGAGGATAACCACCGTAACTGCCCACTCTGTAGAACACCGTTGTTTCCAAATAATACGTCGTCGTTCTCTGATTTGCCTACCAATAACCAACCTAGCTGGGCAGTCGAGCGCCTCCTCTACCTCTTCGGCGACGATCTGCTTCCCTGATTGTTTTTCTTTTCCAAATTTTATTTAATTCGTTTTTTATCAATGGGACAATATTGTAATTGTTGAATTTAATAGGGGTAGAATAGGATTGTATATACATTTCTAATATCATACCGCGTTCTATTGTTTTTCGCTTCTCTTCAGCGAATGTCTCTAAATCGTACAATCGAACCAAACCAAACTAAACCAGTTTAAAATTTACCAAATTGGTAAAACAGGATAAAAGGATGGATACGAAATCACTGATATTAAATTAAACGCCAATCTCACACAAATAACCGATAAAATTAAATTTAAAATTCCGGTTCAGTTGCCTCAGATCGGCCTCGAGGAACAACTAACAAGACCTTATACTTTTTTTTTGAAATAAGTTAAGTAATAAGTTTAAAAAAATTAGGAAAATTAGATCTGCCTTAGTGGCTCGTTTATACGCTTCAGATCTCTCTTCGATCGAGCTGCTTCGGTCAAGGAACTAATCATCAAGCCAGAGAGCAGAGGCAATTCTCATATCCAATTTCTCTCTCGATTCCTTCGTATTTGAAACGATCTAGCTGCGCATGATCTGGTTTCATTTCGTCCGTTTTCGTCTTTGATTTTGCGGTTTTGTGCAGAAAATCGCTGTTGAAGAAGTGGAAGAGGAATAAGAATAAGAAAGGCAAGAGGGAGAGAGAGAGTGAAAAAGATGGCGGCGGGTGGATTTTTGACCCGAGCATTTGAGACGATGCTCAAGGAGTCTGGTGGCAAGAAGTATCCTGATCTCAATAAAGCTATTCAAGCATATCAAGGTTAGATCTCATTTTCTCCATTTTCTACTATCTTTTTTTTTTCATTTGAAATTGGTTTCTGTTGGCAAATTGTTTGAGCGTTGCATTTGGTTCCGGCAAATTTCATCCTTTGAAACACGATCATAGCTACCGTTTTTTTTCTGCTAGATGTTTGTGTATCTGTTAGTTCTATGAAAAAATGAAAGGAAGTCTGGTCCATTGTTACGAACTTTCTATGAACTTTTAGGTATAGCTTCTCCATTCTGCATATGTTAAATAGATTTTCAACTGACTGTGTCAATGAAGTGATATAAGAAGTAGTATGAAGGACATTCACTCCCTGCTGCTATCAAGCAACCACTGACTTTTAAACAAATCTTTCACTAAGGCTTCTCTACATATTATTTCTGTTGCTCCAGTGTGGCCTTGGTCATAGAGATGTATGGTGTTGATAATTTTTTCTTTCGCTTACTAGCTTTGCTTCCATTTCTGATTGTTTATAGATGGTTCAAAGGTTGTTAAGCAAACTGCCTCCTTGAGCACAGATGAGAGGTAATGACCAGACCTTTGTTCCATTTTCAGCTAGTGTGTTGGCATTTAATTTATGTTTTAAGACTGCTGAGAGATGAGTTTTCTCGATCGAAATTTGTATTTCAGTGAACTTTTATTTCAATATTGGGTAGTCATTCTGTTGGTGTTTATGTTATTGCCTTTTAACCGTTGCTTGATATCATGGACACAATTTTCCAAATCGTTTATGTTACGTTGTAATCTTCTGTCAGACTTTGAGCTCTTTTTTGAGATTTTAATTTTAACTGGCCAACTCTTTAAAGATTTTCATAATTTGTATGTAAAGGTGGCCTGTTCTGTCTGTCTTCTTGCCTTATGCATGTGAGGACTAAGTTCAGTGGTCTATTTTTGCTTGACTGACACTGCATTATATTTAACTTCAGTTCACAAGCTGAAGGTGGAGGAGAAAAAACTGAGGGGGACGCAAATGAACCACAGAAAGTTACGAGTGTTGAAATGGCTGAGCAAGCTAGTCAGTCAAAAAGCGGGACTATCAACAGTTCCTTAGCAAATGCTGGACACACATTAGGGGCAGCTGAAGTGGAGCTCGTTCTGAAGCCTCTACGCCTTGCATTTGAGACAAAAAATTTAAAAATTTTCGATGCTGCTTTGGATTGCCTTCATGTATGTTTTTTTTGTTGCTTTGATTATTCTACTCCTGGTCGTTTGCTACATTAGAGATTGCTCTTTTTTTCTTGAGACAGGCAACTCTCTTATGTAATGTATCACCAGGCCTTCTATTCATGTTCTGTAGATGTTTTATATTCTATGTTTCTTGCAAGCAGAAACTCATTGCATATGATCATTTGGAGGGGGATCCGGGGTTGGATGGAGGAAAAAATTCTGCACCTTTCACTGACATTCTAAGCATGGTCTGCAGCTGTGTTGATAATTCATCACCAGACAGGTATGTACATTTGTGTTTCGAAATATTCTTGAGATTGGTTATATCAATTCTTAAAGCTATTTTTACAGTACTGTACTTCAAGTGCTAAAGGTTCTTCTTACAGCTGTTGCTTCTGGAAAGTTCAAAGGTAAGCCTCGGGTGTAGAAGGCTATGTTTTGTAACTTTTAGTGGGCTGAAAGATGTGTCTATTTGTTGTGCTTGCAATAAAATTAAATCATTTTAATCTGTTTGATCACAGTGCATGGGGAACCATTGCTGGGAGTTATTCGCGTTTGCTATAACATTGCTCTAAACAGGTATACTTGCTCTCCTGTATCTGATTTTTTCATTACTCCAGTAGTAATCACTAAATGCAGAATTTACATGTAGCAAGAGCCCAATAAACCAAGCAACTTCTAAAGCAATGTTGACTCAGATGATAAGCATTGTATTCCGGAGAATGGAGACTGACATGGTAAGGAATTTGCATTTCTCAATCTTGCGTATGTTTTACTAGAAACAAAATAAATGTTAGGCGTTAACAGTTAAATGTACGTCTAGGTTTCCACATCAGCCACAGTGTCTACGGAAGAACATGTTTCAGGCTATAATTCAATCCCTAAAAATGAAGAAATTACTGCAGCTGATCAAAATGAGAAAGAAATGACCTTAGGAGATGCACTTACTCAGGCAAGAGGCACAACTCTTGCTTCTGTTGAAGAACTGCATACCCTTGTGGGCGGTGCTGATATTAAGGTTGGTCTTGATTTTATATCTTAAACATTTCTCCAATTGCCATGACTGGATTAGAGATGTATTCTTCAAGAAAGAAATGTTGAAAGGATTTTGGAAAAGGTTATACTTCCTCAAAAGACAAAGATTCTATACTGTTTTATAGTGACTTTTTATATACTTCTGTCATATCCTTGTGGTTGCATCTTGATAAGTGGAGATATTTTTCAGTCATTTATCTTCAAATGCCTGCTAAATATTTTATTTTTGTAGCACATATGCGTCTCATATGTACTATAGAGTTTCACTGTCTGAAGTTTAGCAAGAAATAGATAAAAATTGTGAAACTATAGAAAGTTCTCTAGGATAGTTTCTTCAGTCTTTCTGATAGATGGAAGACTCTCGTGTATACTGTGGTACAAAAGTTGTGGTTTTGCGGACATTGAAGTTCTTAATTCTATGACCAGGGTTTAGAAGCTGCCCTTGACAAAGCTGTGCATCTTGAAGATGGCAAGAAAATAAAGCGGTATAGTTCATACCAATCTGCTCAATTTTTGAGTTTAAGCTTTTGCTTTATTGATCTATATACCGGTCTATCTTATGCCTATTTATGTTTGTGTGTGTTTATGAGTTTGAGTATGTGTGCAGACACACACCTGTACTATACTTATAAACTTGCTTGTGGCCGAACATACACACATTCTCATACTCGTTTTGATCCGGACATACTGGGCCAGACTTGTTTTTCACTGCAAAAGTCATGATGGCCTTGTTATCATCTCATTTTAATTCCGTAGGGGCATCGAGCTGGAGAGCATGAGTATTGGACAGCGTGATGCTTTGCTAGTGTTCCGTACCCTTTGCAAGGTTGGCTTTTTGAGGGTTCCATCTCTCTATCCGTGACTAGCTGTTTGTGGTGCTTCTGTGACAAATATTTCAAATTATATATCAGATGGGAATGAAAGAAGATAATGATGAAGTCACAACCAAGACCCGTATACTGTCTCTTGAGCTTCTTCAGGTAAACCTAGCTCTACATTATCTTGTATATTTGTAACTTTAGACATAACATGACACTGAAGCATCATTATAAATTTTTATTTTATTTTTTGAAGTCAAATAGAGGTGTGTATACATGATTGTTGTGACAGTGAACTTTCCAATTGGACATCAAATATAGCTTATTGTTGTTTTGAAGTCAAATAGAGGTGTGTATACATGATTCCTGTGACCCTGAATTTCCAATGTGTCCTGCCTAAAGGTCTGAGATACTCCTTGGGTTCTAAGTTGGATTTTCCTCCCGAAACAGTTTTGGTGCATTTCTCATAGTTTCAATGTTGTGAAAGGGCCATTACTTATTTGCTTATCCTGAGTCTCAGAACTTTCTGTTGGTTTAGTTTGACTAGCTTTTCTGCAACTAATATGTTTGCAATATGCAGGGTATGCTAGAAGGAGTTAGTCATTCGTTTACGAAGAACTTCCATTTTATTGATTCAGTGAAAGCCTACCTCTCATATGCATTGTTGCGGGCTTCAGTGTCTCAATCTCCTGTCATATTTCAGGTTGGGTTCCATTTCATGTAGATCTCTGACTCTGAGAGTATTAGAATGTTGTATCTGACTGGGATCTATGTTCTGGCAGTATGCATCTGGTATCTTCTCTGTGCTTTTGCTGCGGTTCCGAGATAGTTTAAAAGTAAGCGCGTGATGTCTCCAGTTTAGAATTTTTTCTTTGCAGCAATGGTTATCTGTTACCATATTTTTTTACCACATTACTCATTTTCAGGGTGAAGTTGGTATCTTTTTCCCTATCATCGTCTTACGATCATTAGATAGCTCTGAGTGTCCCAATGACCAAAAGATGGGTGTTCTGAGGTAAAATTTCATTCTTCATTGCCAGATTTATTTTGCTTTAAATGTGTGTTTTAAGGAAGTGAGTATACTATCTCTTTTGCTGTGAATTTCATGGATACTCTTTATTTTTTGCAGGATGCTTGAGAAAGTCTGTAAAGACCCTCAGATGCTTGTTGATGTGTATGTCAACTATGATTGTGATCTAGAGGCCCCGAACTTGTTTGAGCGCATGGTGTGCTCCATTTTCCTCTCTTTTATGCAGTGATAGCACATTAGTAATTTTACTAACAGTTATGGCGCACATTACATCTTTTTCTCTTCTCCTAGGTAACAACACTGTCTAAAATTGCTCAAGGGTCTCAAGGTGCTGATCCAAATCCTGCCATGGCTTCGCAGACATCGTCAGTTAAAGGTTCATCCCTTCAGGTAGGTGTCATGGCATGTTTGCTTGAATAGCTATGTATTATTTTATCTAATTCCTTATGAAATATTAATTAGCCACTTGGAGTAACCCTTTTTCTTAAATTTTTCCAGTGCCTGGTCAACGTTCTTAAATCACTGGTTGATTGGGAGAAAATAAGGAGAGAGGCAGAAAATAGTACAAAAAATGCAAATAAGGACTCTGATTCTGCTGGAGAGCCAATTGAAACCAAAAGCAGGGAAGATGTCCCAAGCAACTTTGAGAAGGCTAAAGCTCATAAATCCACAATGGAGGCTGCCATCTCTGAGGTTATTTATTAACATTATGAATCCTTCACTAGTAGTGACATACTAACGGGTGGTTAATATTTTTCGCAGTTCAACAGGAATTCAGTGAAGGGTGTAGAATATCTCATAGCAAATAAGTTGCTCGAAAGGAATCCTGCATCAGTTGCAAAATTTCTGAGAACTACTTCGGGTTTGAACAAGGTAGAAAAATAGAACTGTAGATGGTTGTTTTCAGTATTTATAGGTGGGATATAACCATACGTATATATAGGTTATGATTGGGGATTACCTGGGCCAACACGAGGAGTTTCCTCTTGCTGTCATGCACGCATATGTTGATTCAATGAAATTTTCAGAAATGAAGTTTCATTCTGCCATTCGTGAATTTCTCAAAGGTTTTCGACTTCCAGGAGAGGCTCAAAAAATTGATCGCATTATGGAAAAGTTTGCAGAGCGGTAAGGACATCGTGTATTATTATCTTTATATCATTTTTTTAGTTTAATACAAATATTAAGCTTGTTAGTTATTGTAGATTAGGTGAATTAGAAACCTTATTTGATTACCTGATCCATTTGTTCCCATTAATAACTAACATATTCTGTTCCACTGTTGTCTTTGAGTAGATATTGCGCAGACAATCCAGGTCTTTTCAAGAATGCAGACACAGCCTATGTTCTAGCATATGCAGTTATCATGTTGAATACAGATGCACATAATCCAATGGTTTGGCCTAAGATGTCAAAATCAGATTTTATACGTATGAATGCTACAAATGATCCTGAAGATTGTGCTCCAACTGAACTTCTGGAAGAGATCTATGATTCTATTGTACAAGAAGAAATTAGACTAAAAGACGATGACATCAACATAAGGAAAAGGCCAGGAGGAGAAGAAAGAGGAGGTCTTATCAGTATTCTTAATCTGGGTTTGCCAAAAAGAATATCAGCAGTTGATGCTCAGTCTGAGACTGAGGATATTGTTAGGAAAACACAGCAAATTTTCCGAAAGGATGGAGTGAAAAGAGGAGTCTTTCACACTGTTGAGCAAGTGGACATTATAAGGCCCATGGTGGAAGCTGTTGGGTGGCCTCTGCTTGCTGCTTTCTCCGTTACAATGGAAGTAGGTGATAACAAGCCAAGGATTCTTCTCTGCATGGAAGGATTTAAAGCTGGCATACATATTGCTTATGTTCTTGGAATGGATACAATGCGCTATGCCTTTCTAACATCGCTTGTCAGGTGAACCTGTAACTCTTTTTTCACACTCCCGTTTATGTTCCAGTGTTGAATATTTATTTAGGTTCCCTTGTGTATTCGCTGTTTATCTATATGCCACTTTAGTGCAAGTTTTATTGGAGCAGAAATCTTGTGGCATGCTCTGAAAATTTTGCCTTGAATTGTCCATAGGTTCACTTTCTTGCATGCTCCGAAAGAAATGCGGAGCAAAAATGTTGAAGCATTGAGGATATTACTGGCTTTGTGTGACTCAGAACCTGATACCCTTCAAGATACTTGGAACGCAGTTTTAGAATGTGTTTCTCGGCTCGAATTCATTATATCTACTCCTGGGATCGCTGCAACAGTAATGCATGGATCAAACCAGATTTCCAGGGATGGGGTTGTTCAATCATTGAAGGAACTAGCTGGGAGACCAGCTGAACAAGTATTTGTAAACAGCGTGAAGCTGCCCAGCGAATCTGTTGTGGAATTCTTTACTGCTCTATGTGGTGTTTCAGCTGAAGAACTTAAACATAATCCTCCCCGTGTTTTCAGCTTGCAGAAGCTCGTTGAGATCAGTTATTATAATATAGCTCGTATTCGAATGGTATTCTTCTGATAGTCTTCTATCCTATTTGATGCATGGTTAACTCTGAAAACTTATACACTCACACTCTGGCAACTTGCAAGCATGGATACGCTAAGTATGAGCAGCATTAGCAATAACACAATCAGAACGTAAAGCAGAAATCTTTGTTGACTTTACTGTGTATTCTATTCTAAAATTGGATTATCTCTAGCGTGCGCTTAGCAACAGGTTTTGGTGTCCATTATAAAACTATTTCGTCACTTGCTTGTCAAAGTAATATTGAAAGATTATGTATCTTAGGCTATATATGTACTTCAATACCTATTATGTATATGCATATATCACTTATTTTGTGTTTGCTTATACCAGGTCTGGGCAAGAATATGGTCTGTCCTTGCTGAACATTTCGTATCTGCTGGTAGCCATCATGATGAAAAGATTGCAATGTATGCCATAGATTCTCTGAGACAGCTCGGGATGAAGTATTTGGAACGTGCTGAGCTCACCAATTTCACTTTCCAAAATGATATTCTCAAACCATTTGTTATTATCATGCGGAATACTCAAAGTCAGACCATACGGAGCCTAATTGTTGACTGCATCGTGCAGGTTGCTTGCTTGAACTTTTCTAAATTGGGAAATTAATACTTTACTGTTTTTTTTGTTACTCTCAGTAGTATGCAGCCAATTTCCCAGCAGCTAATCAATCTTTTTTTTTTCTTTTAGATGATAATATCTAAAGTGGGAAGTATAAAATCAGGATGGAGGAGTGTTTTTATGATATTTACAGCTGCTGCAGATGACGAAATTGAATCGATAGTTGAAAAATCATTTGAGAATGTTGAGCAAGGTGACAAACTGCCCATCAAACTCTTGTACTTTTATCCTAGTTTTAGTGTACTTTCTCACTATTCTGTTGCAGTAAATGTTTTTGTAACAACTAGTTCGTTTGCAGTTATTTTGGAACATTTTGACCAGGTAATTGGTGACTGCTTCATGGATTGCGTCAACTGTCTCATCAGATTTGCCAATAACAAAGCTTCAGACGGGATTAGCCTGAAAGCTATTGCCCTTCTCAGAATATGTGAGGATCGGCTTGCAGAGGTATGTTACCAAGCTGAATTAGCTTGTCTTTTGCGCATTTTACACTTCAGTCATAACTTAATCCTATACTCCATACTCCCTCCCATTCTTATCTACTTTTTGGGCTGTCTTCAATCTCTCTCACTTTTGTGTTCTCCCTCTGTAACTATATTTTGCTTATTTGCTGCGTATGATGATTCTCAGGGACTTATACCAGGTGGTGTTCTCAAGCCCGTCGATACCAATGAAGACGAAACTTTTGATGTGACAGAGCATTACTGGTTTCCGATGCTTGCTGGTTTATCTGATTTAACATCAGATTTAAGGCCCGAAGTTAGAAATTGCGCTTTGGAGGTGTTGTTTGATTTGCTGAATGAAAGAGGCAAGAAGTTCTCGACACCTTTCTGGGAAAGTATCTTCCATCGCATCTTGTTTCCAATTTTTGACCATGTGAGTCATGCTGGAAAGGAAAGCTTGATATCTTCTGGGGATTTAAAATTTCGTGAAACAAGCATTCATTCCCTTCAGCTCCTCTGCAATCTCTTTAACACGTTCTACAAGGTATTGATGAGGCTTTGTCATTTGTTCCCTCTGTTTCTTGTCCATTATTACTCAATTAACTTTTAGACATATTGCAGTACTTGTCATGCCGCATGAAATTATACAGAAAAAATCTCTTAACATGCAACATTGGAACATATTATTGCATGCTGCAAATTTGACCATTGGGTTTTTCACCTTTGGAGCAGGAAGTTTGTTTTATGCTACCTCCACTGTTAAGTTTGCTCCTAGACTGTGCGAAGAAATCAGACCAGACGGTTGTTTCAATTTCGTTAGGTGCACTGGTTCACCTCATAGAAGTTGGCGGCCACCAATTTAGTGAGGGCGACTGGGATATGCTCTTGAAAAGCATAAGGTGACCATCTTTTATCGCAAATGTTTATCTACGAATGTTCTATCTAACTTTTTCTTTCGGTTGCTAGAGATGCATCATACACAACTCAACCGCTGGAGCTGTTGAATGCTTCAAGCCTTGACAATCCGAAAAAGAACCTAGGTCTGACAGGAGATCTAGAGGCCGATGCCTCTGATTTTCCACAGGTTGATTGTAACCCGGACAATATTAAAGAAACTGGGAAAGTTTCCACCCTGGAATCTCCAAGCATTGGTACTCCTGGTGCTTCAGTAGAATCTGGGATACAGCCCAAGTCGGATGTTTCTGAAGGTTGCCTCGTAACTTATGTTGAATTTTTGGATTTATGCTTTTATAATAATCTTTTATGGTGTTGGAAAAGAATTGCTAGTGAAACATGTCGGGGCTGGTAACTATTTGAAAGACATCGGATTTGTACAACGCCAGGTTTTTTACCTTTTATGTTTCCCATTAAAGGTGGTCCGTCGTCATCTGGAAGGGCTCAAAAGGATGGTGATGATGTGAATCTGCAGCGGAGTCAGACTTTTGGTCAAAGATTTATGGATAATCTCTTCCTCAGGAACCTCACATCTCAACCAAAAAGCTCTGCTGCAGAGGTGTCTGTGCCCACTTCTCCATATAAGGTATTTTGCATGTGCACACTACATTACATTGGTGGCCTTTCAGTTGATATATCTTGCTAATTTACACTCTTCGCGGGTCATTTCTACTTTTTTTGTGTTCATAGTTTTCTTGTTTCTTTGAATAATGTGATAAATTGGATCCTACACATGTAGCATGTGGATCCTATAGAGCCCGACAACAGAGAAGAAGAGAGTCCATCTCTGGTAACTATTAGAGGCAAATGCATCACACAATTACTGCTACTTGGTGCTATCAATAGTATACAGGTATGTTGATGTCTTCTCTGGTTTGCTATGTCTTAAGCGAGCAATCTCCTTAAACACCTGATCCACAGTAAGCTTAGAGGAAATGTGCGGGATGTTGTGAACTGACAGTTGCATTCTTTCCTATTTGATGTTGATTCTGCAGCAAAAGTACTGGAATAATTTGAAAACAGCACAGAAGATTGCAATTATGGACATCATATTCTCTTTCGTAGAATTTGCTGCTTCCTACAATTCATATTCTAACCTCAGAACACGTATGAATCACATTGCCGCAGAGAGGTTAATGACAAAGCCTTTGGACTAGTTATGAATAGATTAATTTTCCTCCTTACATAAAATTTTGAACTATTCATTATTTTGCACAGGCCACCTTTAAACCTTATCCGGCAAGAGCTGGAAGGAACCACCATATATCTGGATGTGTTGCAAAAGACAACTTGTGGGCTTGCGGATGTTGGATCTGCCACGGAAGATAAACTAGAAGGTGCAGCAGAAGAAAAATTGGTATCGTTCTGTGAACAGGTGCTGAAAGAAACATCAGATCTCCAGTCCACTTTGGGGGAGACTACTAACATGGATGTTCATCGGGTACTGGAGCTGCGCTCTCCCGTGATTGTGAAGGTAATAAATACATGTTAATTGCCTAAATCTTCAAATAGAGAAGATAAACTTTTCTTACGTAATCTTCGTTCCAGGTTCTTGAAGGCATGTGCATCATGAATAACAAAATATTCCGGAAACACATTCGAGAGTTTTACCCTCTGCTCACAAGACTCGTATGCTGTGAACAGGCACGTTACTAAATTATTTTACTTAGTGAATTGATTTGTTTTCCACATAAGGCAAAAGACTCACTCATGCCTAACTAAACAATTTTCTAGTATATGCATTTGCTCATTTAGGCAAACTTGCTTTGCCCAGAATGTAATCGTTTGAGTTAAGTCGATGATTTTATTCTTTCCTATGCTGCAGATGGACGTACGAGGCGCACTAGCTGACCTTTTCAAAGCACAATTGAAGCCTCTTTTGCAACAGTAAATGATCTATAAGCTGTGAAATTGTGGCAAGCAAACAATCATGTCATTTGCTTCCCACAGTTTTTTTTCTTCTATATTGGAATGGTTCTTCTGATTAAATTGCCACTGGTACTCCTACCTTACCAGCTGCGTTTGAGATTCTTGCTCCCATCTTATTCACATCATACTGAAAATCCTCGAACTTTACTGTATTTTATTTTTGTCTGATTCATTTTCTGCTTTTTGTCCAAAGACATTCTCCATTTTTAAGTGGTTAGAGGCATCGTTGAATGGGTTTGCATTTTTGCATTTTTGCATTTTTGGTAGTTTGTGTGAGGATGATTATCAAAATTAGGGCTGGGTTTTACACGAATCGAGCTGAACCAATTTCTTTTTTATAATAAAAAGGTCGTTATTAAAAATCCAATACACTTCCATCATCTTTTAGGTTTTTTATGATCCTCCCACAAGACTTTAATTTTCATAAATAGTTTACACTATAATTTGTGTAATATATTAAAAATATATCAGTTGACAAAATATTATAATATATGAATTCATGAATAGTATTTATATATTCTTTATGGATTTAGATTCAAAATTTTGTTTATATAAGTTTATAATAGTACCTAACTTAAAACATAATCCGATAAAGATGAGTCATTATGATTTTTTAAAAAAATTAAATTGATAGCGTCATACACTACAAAAAAATATGGTTTTAGAGAGAAAAAAATTCATTATAACATCGACGCAAAAACTGTTTTGACACGGATTAACGACATAATACAGATCATCTATAATGTCGAGTTAAATACAGTTTCGTCGATAAATAATAGTTAATTTTGAATAGAGATAAATATTACGAATTTAACTAAGATCAGACGATAAAAATATGCTAAAGATTTAATGTAAATGATTTGGACAATGTAAGCTTGCCTATGTTGCAAAATGATGATATATCTTTCTTTGAAAATTGATACTTACAAATTTCTATAAATGATAAAATCATAGAACAAACTTACAAATTTGGAAACATTTTGGTATATTGGAAAGTTAATACGTTAAACATCAAAAAGAAATAAGATTACAACTTCGATAAGTTTTCGGGAGCCAAAGATTAAACCGGAAAAATTCGACAACTTGAATTTGAAAAAAAAGAAGAGATGAAACGAAAAACTGTTTGTTTTGCTTTTCGGATCTGTCAGTTGAATCAATGGTAGCATGATCGGATTGATATTTTTGAAAATGACAATAAGATTTTTTAAAAGTTGTATTAAAAGTAGTATCAGTGAAATTTCCCTTAAGAAAACAAGAACTCATATGTGCAAAAGTAAATGAGAACTTAGCAACAAAAATAATAATAATAATAACTCTGTCAAAAGTGCAACAACGCTTCCATTGGTGTCCAGACAGCTGTGGTTTTTTTAGCCTTCGCATCGGTCACGAGAAATCTCAAAAATTGAAAAAGAAAATATTCAACAAAACATGAAAAATTGTGGTTTTCATCTTCTCGATCCAATTCTGTCTCAAGAGAAATGCAAAGAAAACAGCTGAAACCTTTTTTTCCTTTTCTCGAATCTCCCAAATTTCTCAGCTTTCTCTCCTTCTTCGCCATATAATCTTTCCTCTTTAGAAAAAAATTAAACCTTTCGTTGTAACTATTCTTTGAGCTTCGTTTGAATCATAGAGTGATTATTTCGTGATCGGTCTTTGTCTAGTTGTGATTTTATTTTTGTCTCATTTCTTTGATCTGAAAAGCCGCAGCACTTCTGTATGTGTTTCATCGATTTTTTTTGTGCCAAGGCTCATTTATTTGATATTGCTATTTACGTTCGTGGAGGTTTGGGTAGATTTGAAGTATCTTCTTAGTTTTGGTTTTTTTTGTGGTGAATCGGTAAATGGTCCGGCGATTAATTCCCTGAGCCAACGGCTCGAGGGAAGATCTGTTAAGTCGAAAGATAAACGACAGAAGCCACGGCTATGTCTTCATCTCCATCAATGGGCGATGCGCTTTACGCCTCTATGCAGGAGTTCAAACTCTTCGAGACTCAATCCGTAAAATACAACTTCTTTCTTGAGTTTTCTCCTCCTGAAATTTGATTGCTTTTTCTTCTTAATATTACAAAATATTGGATCAGATGACATTTGATTTCTGTTGGATCAAAGAAGTCTTATGGTGTGTCTCTCTTTCTCTCTAAGCTCTCTTAGGCTATTGACTTGGATACCTTCTTTTTTTTTACTTTCAGAACTTTTACATGATTGGTTGGGATGGTATTGGAGTTTACAGAGTACTAAAGATAGAGAGACTTGATCCGTCTGAGCTTAACATTAGTGAGGATTCGACTCCTTACACAAAGAAAGAATGTTATGAGTTGCTAAAACGGATACACGAAGGAAACAAAGCCACGGGTGGGCTGAAACTTGTCACTCTTTGTTATGGCATCATCGGTATGTGTTTATCTTGACTTCAGTTATTGTGTTCATTCTTTGTAAATCATACTTACTATGTTATCTCAGGCTTCGTTAAATTCTTGGGACCCTATTACATGCTGCTTATAACTGAAAGAAGACAGATAGGTGCGATTTTTGGTCACAGTGTCTACGGGGTATCAAAGAGCGAGATAGTTGCATTGCAAAATTCTACTGCGCAGTGCAACATTGCAAATTCAAGAGATGAAAACAGGTTTTTTAAGATTTCATGTGCTATATTTTTGTTTACTTTCTTCTCTGTTCCCTAGAAAAGGAAAGTCCCATTCTTTCCAAGCTTTAACGAGCTCAAGTCATATAAGCCTTATGTTTTCTTTTTTTGTGATGTTTCAATTTGTTGATGAACAGATACAAGAGACTCCTGTGTATGGTGGACCTTACGAAAGACTTCTTTTTCAGCTATTCGTACAATATAATGAGAAGTTACCAGAAGAATGTATGCATTTATGAGACTGGACATATTCTCTATGAGAACATGTTTGTTTGGAATGAATTCTTGACTCGGGGAATCCGACATCATCTTCAGAATACCCTGTGGACTGTAGCATTGGTGTATGGTTTCTTTAAGCAGGTGAGAATTGGTATGTTGTCTGACAGCTGACTGCTAGAAGGAAAGTTCTAAATGCATGCGTTCCTTTTATATTACTTTTTTTCACACAGCAATTGATATTTCACATGGCTGGATCACTTTTTTGAGATCACTGATATACTTTCCTATACCCTGAGATGTCTTATTTTATCATTAATGTATTACACCAAAGGCCTAGTAAGCAAGAAGCTGTTTCACATACACATTTCTATCATCCATTATCAGTTATGGCACTGTTGTCGTTCTACTTTAGTTATATATTACTGGCATGATAAAACTCTAATACCTGGATGCTCAAGAGACATGCCTCATTTTGCATGTAGACCTCTCTTTGTGAATCTGGACGGAATTTCAAGCTCACTCTTATCTCTAGGCGTTCCCGTCATAATGCTGGAACCAGGTAATAAATTTCTTTCACTCCCTAGTTGGCCAATTTAGGTTCTGTGGTAAGCGTGTAATTGATGCTGTATGCTATGCCTCGAGGGACTAAATGTAGTTCTTTTTTAATTTTACTAGAGACTAAATAAAAAATGCATACTTAGTCATATATTTTACTAGAGCATTGCACAATATTTTGTCAACCCCAACAATATGAGATGTAATTGAATTATTACCATTTTTCATAGTTATCCTAAAATTCTTTTCACATTAGGTACTTGAAACGAGGAGTTAATAAATATGGAAATGTTGCCAATGATGTTGAGACCGAGCAGATAGTGTTTGAGGATGTTCCTGAAGACCATCCTATACAAATAAGTTCTGTTGTGCAGAATCGTGGCTCAATCCCTCTTTTCTGGTCACAAGAGACATCACGTTTGAATCTAAAGCCCGGTATAGTTTGTAAGTTCTACTGCACCAAAATTTCTGCACTCCTCCTTCCCTCTCTATCTCTCTCTCCCTCTTTTTCTCTCCCTTGTTTGACTGATTTATATCTATGCAGTGTCAAAAAAGGAGCCAAACTACGAGGCGACTAGACTTCACTTTAATAACCTTGTACAAAGATATGGAAACCCCATCATCATTCTTAACTTGATCAAGGTGAGTTGCCTAATCTACCTAGTATTTCACTTGCTGTCATCATAATATTCTAATGCATCCACACCTCATGACTTTTATTGATATATGCCCATTTGGTTTTCAAAAGACAAAAGAGAAGAGACCGAGAGAGTCGATCCTCCGAGCAGAGTTTGCTAATGCAATTGACTTTATAAACAAAGATTTATCTGAAGAAAATCGTCTGAGATTCCTCCACTGGGACCTGCACAAGCATTTTCAGAGGTATTCTATCGCTTCAAAATTCTCTTTATTTTCTGTTGGTAGAGTTGTGAGTTTTTTTAAAATATTTTCAAATGAAAAAACCATTTTTCTGTATTTCTTCCAGCAAATCAACAAATGTCTTGGCACTCCTGGGCAAAGTAGCTACCTGTGCATTGATGCTAACAGGTTTCTTTTACTATCAAGTCACACCAGCGATGAAGTTTGAGGGTTACATGACCTTCTCTTCTTCTGAGTAAGTCTTTCATTTTGAATTCCTACTACCACTTCCTTATCATATTATTTTTCATTCAGCTCATATTTTGTGGTGTCTTCTCAACTCTCCTGTTCTTCAATCTTAATGTGAGATGAACATTTTTATGTAAATTACCATCTCTTCTTCGTAGCAATAATATCCCAGATGTAGTCATTTGATATTCAAAAATTAAAAAGCTTATTTGATTCAAAAATTAAAAAGCTTATTTGATTCAAAAATTAAAAAGCTTATTTGATTCAAAAATTAAAAAGCTTATTTGAAATAGCATTTCACTGCAGCTTGGTATAGATTTCTGGAATATCTTCTTACACCAGCACTTATCCAGTTCTGATTTATGAATTACAGTGCTGACACTGGGGATATATCTCCACACACTAGTTCTGATGAAGATAATGGGGATCATGATAGCATAGAGAAGAAATCTAGCAGGAGTAAGAATATTGCTTATGAAAAATGTGATGTCAAGCCACCCAGGCTTCAAAGGGGTGTGTTAAGGACCAATTGCATTGATTGTCTTGACCGTACAAATGTAGCACAGTATGCGTATGGTTGGGCTGCTCTTGGCCAGCAGCTTAATGTTTTAGGGATTAGAGATGCTCCAGCCATAGAACTTGATGATCCTTTGGCTATTTCGTTAATGGGGTTGTATGAGAGAATGGGAGACACACTAGCTCATCAGTATGGGGGATCCGCAGCCCACAACAAGGTAATGTTAAATCTGTTTTTACTCTGAATCTCACACAAGCATTGCTTTGAGTTTTCTTTCTTCAGTCTTGTATTAAATCTTTCTAGAAACAATTAGTGATATGGTTCTTCATTTTGTAATTTGCTTACTTGCATTGGATCTCTATGTGTTTTATCAATCTCTACGAAGATTTCAAATCATCTGAGATACGTGATTGAGCAATGTCAAGGGTCAAAACGCAAGACTCAAGTGAACATTTTGAGCAATGTTATGTGGATCCATATTACTGATACGTAGAAGTTTTGGTGGGTTTTAGGTTTTCAGTGAGAGAAGAGGTCAGTGGAGAGCAGCAACTCAGTCACAAGAGTTCTTGAGAACTCTGCAACGATATTATAATAACGCATATATGGATGCAGATAAACAAGACGCTATAAATATGTAAGTTGCTTCCTGTCACTCCCTATCTCTTTCGGTATATATATATATCCATCTTAAAAACGTGTTTGTTCTATTGTAACTTTTCTTTATGCAGATTTCTTGGGACGTTCCAGCCTGAACAGGGAACGCCAGCAATCTGGGAGTTACGATCAAATTCTCTCTCTAATGTACCAAATGGAGAGACGGGCATAGGAGAAGATGAAAGGTAGCTTCTGACAATGCAAACTTAAATCTGGTGCTATATATATACAAATGTATTTCATTCTTCGCTAACGTTTCATGTGTTCCATTTTCTCTTATGAACACAGTTCAGTGATTCAAGAGTCCTATGGTTTATAATGTCATTCTCTACTGTAACTTGCATTCTTCATGCTATGTAACTTTTGTGACCCCAATTTTATCAGTTTTTTTGTAATTCACTGGACGAATGAACTATTTGGATGAGTGAAGTTCTCTTAGTGGGCAAATGGTCATGAGAAAAGAGGATTTGTTTGATCACTGCATCAACTTGTATGTTGTAGAAACTTAAGATGCTGGTGGAAATAAGTTAGGGCTCTATCTGTTACTTATTTTGTTGTTTATGACTTCTTGTTTACTCTTAAGAAATGAGAAAAAACTACTGAGTTTCAACAGTAATATTTTAGCTCTTAGTATAATGCTTTCAGGTTTCTTGTGAAAAGGTGCTTATCAGATGGTAATTTTCTTCATGAAAGTTGCACTCCGCTGTCAGCCATGAGTAGCAAGCATGAAAGTATGCCACAGAAAGGTTTCTCTGCGCCATTACAGAAAGGGAGCCATATTCTTTCAGAGTCATCATCCGATATACCACTTTCTGATGATGTAGCATTATTGAGGTTTGCTTCTATTGCTCTTGCATATTCTGCTGAATGGAGTTAGAGATAATAATTTTCTTAGTTTGCGAGATTCTTTGTAGTTGAACGTTTTTGGGACGGCTTACGGCAATATCATTTTTAGTGTCCATTATAATTATGATGAGAAAGATATGTTGTACATGTCAATTCTACTAATACGATTGGGCTGATACTCTCATAGGTTGTTGTCTCCACGCTGCTTGGAATCAAAGAATAAACCTTAAAAGCAATTATTTATGTAAAGCACGTCAAACTGACTTTCCCAGCCACAATATTTATGTAGGTGTACTCCGTCAATGCCTAGGAAACAGCTCTTCGGAGATGTGCAAAAGGTTCATCGTTTGGGCAGCGACCAAGATTACTTTACAGGGCAGGAAGACATGTCTAGTGTCTCCAATTTTGTTGATATTGAGTGGCTTTCATCATCGGAAAATCTATGCGAGAATGATCCGTTTCACAGGTAACATAAGGAAGTCTTAAATACTACCAAAAGCTTGTAACATAGGAGCTTGAAATTGTGTGTCAATAGAAAAAAATATCAGTCAATTATCTACGGAACCAACTGTTAGGAAACCCATTTAAAGAATATACCTAAAAGTTGAATAGAGTATCGATGCTAGCTTGCATATTGTTCAAAGATATTGTACCACGATCCACTTTACTCTTCTATCGCTATTCGTGATAACTTTACCTCTGAAAGATTCAATTAGTTATCATATATGATCTTTGTGTTCAATCATGTCATGTAACTTTTCAGCAGGACTTCAGCACTTGCAAGAAATTTGACAGCAGAGATGTCATCTTCAGAGAACATCATCAATGGAGTAGGACAATCAGTACCAGCTTCATGTGAAAGTGGTTCAAGCAGCAGTAAGGTCTGTGATCTCCCAATTCGTCGTTTTTTTCTTAAACTGATTACTTCTCTTGTTAGAGTCTTACTTACAACGTTCATTAAGAGCCTCTAACGAACAAACACACCTTCCTATCATAGGAGACAAGCCTAGTTGCTATGCTATGAGATGAATTTAACAGACATAACGAGAGATAGTTACCGAACACATAACAAGAAGAGGAATGAAACTAATAAGAAATGTCTCTTGAGTCTGGCCAAGCTAAAAATGTCTTCATCTGTCAATGATCTTTGCTTATGAATTTAAAACGAAAATTGTATATCTCGATAGGGAAAGGAAAAAATGGGAACAAAGGACTTTCCAGATAGCTTCAAAGAATGGGTAGCATATGGTGAAGCACTCTGCCATTGAGCCCTTCACAATCTCTTAATTGTCGAAAATCTTAGGAACACATATGGTACAAAAGAGTAGTATAATGCTACATAGTTGAAGCTTGAGTTGCACTAAAAAGAGGTTAAATTTCAATTCTTTTATCTTTCTTTTTTTGAGAAAAGACTATTATTTTTCTTCTTTTCTAATTTGTTTTGCATGAAAGGAGAGAAAGACTCTTGTGTGTTTGTAAATATTGTGTATTGTTATATAAAGCTTGTAAGATTTTTGTATGGTGTTGCGTTTGCATCAAACACTAGCTTTGGGGAATAAAGACAATGCTGGAAATGAATCCTTAGAAACCATTGAGTAGTGCTAGTTACTTAAAGTATGTCCAGAGAGTATTATAGTCAGTGTCTTTGATCGCTGGCCGCAGATGGTTTCAATTAAAAGGGACCCGTAACAAATACTACAGTTGAAGCTCTTGCAGAGTTTATCGCTTACTCCGTATATTGAAAGCTAAACAATGTCCTATTGAGGGATTTACAAAGAAAGGGACGTCTAAACGTGTTTACGAATTTACGAGTTTAGTCACTTACTACAACTAGAGATGCAACAAGTTGGATATGAAGTTCCAACCCATCATCCATGTCTTCTTTTCTGAAGGAGATGCAAAGTTGAGCTCAAACATTTCCTTCCTTATGTTCTCTCCCGAGTCAGAGAACCCAACAAGCTTCGCCACGATCTCTGCACTTTCTCTTACGTGTTGCATATTGTGAGGTTCCGTCCATAGTTTGTTGATGAAATGTTGCCTCCTGTCTTTCCCCACGGCCTGTACATCCCATTTCAAGTACAGCATCTCTCTTTCCTCTGCTCCTAGTTTTCCGTTTACCCGTTTTGCCAAATACTCTCTCTCCTGTTTCAAAGCTCTTACACTGCCACAAAAAACACACGCACATATACATAATGCTTACTCATAAGATCGTAGAGAAGAAAAAGCTCTTGTTACAACCTTGATGCTGCGTAGCCTGCTGGTTCATTGCCAAGCAATGACGGACTCGCTTTTCCGAGCTCGGCTAAGTGTTGTTCGAGCCATGCCAGTCTACGGAGCTCGACTTCCATGTATATTTGATCAGCTGGGTCTCCTTTGAATAGCATGTAAAACTGTGTCCTGTGAATTATTGAGATGTGGCACAAATGCCATAACATTATGATTTGCTTTCTCTGCTCTTCAAAACACAAGGGCCAATCCATTTGAGATTCATCGGTTGTATCTGACTCCGACGGAGCAGCTGTCTCGTTTGCCTCCAGTTCTAACACCTACGGAGAAAGCATGAAACAAAGCTTTCGAGTTATTGAAACATCGCCTTCCAAAGCAAAAACATGGAGGAGGACAAGTCAAAAATTTAAACTGACCTGGCAAACAAGAAGCTGCTTCTGGTATTGCAGTTTGGCCACACGTTCTTTCAGTCCAGTAACATAAGCTTTGATGTTACGTATATTCTCTTCAGCAGCATTCTTAAACATACGCTTCATTCTCTTAACATCAACTGAATTTTCCTGTCGGGATACAGGAATTCCATCTCTTGACGGGGTTCGGGTGTAGTTATCATCCCTCTTTGGTGGAGTAGCTCCAAAAGACACCAGGGCTGAATTAGCAGACACAACACTGCTCTCAGGAGCCTTATTTTCTGTTCCAGAAGATGAAAGTGGTGAACATGGTGCACGGATTATATGCTGTATGTTAGGACTATTGCTAAGGCCAAAGGGAAGAACTCTCTTCTTTTTCATCTGTGTACTGAAATGTGGAGTCTGTTCATCTGTCTGAAAAGACGAGACAAGCATGTCAATAGATTTCTGAACACACTCAAGCTTCTTCTCCAGAGCTGAAATTTCTTGAGAGTTTAACCGGGTTATTTCTTCCTTCAAGTTAGCTTTGTTACCAACTACAACTTCCTCGGTTAAGAGGTTGCTCTTCTGCATGTCGCGTATTTCTGACAGCATTTTGGCAACTTTTTCTGCAGCTTGTTGATCACCAAGTTTATGAGATTCCACTTCTTTGTGAATTAGCTCCAGTGCTTGGTTTGCTTCCTCACCCAACTTCTTTTGATGTCTTTCAAGCAAACGAATTTCTTGGACTAGTACTGTTGGATCCGCTGAAGTTAAAGACTGCCTCAAATTATCCTTTCTCCAACTACGAGTTGTTCTGCGGCTTTTTGGAACAGATTGTCTTGAAATGGACTTCTGCTCAGTAGGGTAGGAGAGACACCTTGCTACTTGAGAAAAAGGTTCACATTCATTTGACCCCTGTAATCAATTATATACGCATGTCTGCATAAGGATACAAAGTTATCCCAGAAAAGTTTGGTATCACATATTCGCACACATACCTTCTTCAGCTCCTTTGCTTTTCTTTCTAGATCAAGTTGAGATTGTGCAATGTCTCTCTGGCGCTTTAACTCTTTCATTTCTGTTTCCATCTGCCATTAGTTTAACATGAATGAATAACTGCATGTGATCCTCTCTAAGCTTCAATTTTTTGTGTCAATAAGATGAGAAATCTAATTATTAACGTTTTGGGCCTCTTACAAGTTGGATTTTCATCTCCTTCTCAATTAACAGCGACTGCAAGCTGGTAGATGAACTGGAATCTGGGCTTCTTAACTCTGACTCGAGTTTGGCTACTTTTTGCTGCAGATGTTTCAGCAATATTTTATCTGAGGCAACCTACAACAAAAAATCAGCTAAAATCAAATCCCAGAAATAGATTCCAACAGAAGGGGTACGTTTTCTATCACAAGCAAAAACATATATTAATATATACTATTTCTATTAAACCATATCATCAATAATTTAGAAGTTTGAAGCAAAAACAGAAAAGTTAATGGGAGAGCGACAAAAGAAAGCTTTGGAAATCGATATCACTATAAAAAACGATGTATCTTTGAATCTTAATATATGGCAACAGCAGAATGTCTGTGCAGTTGATTTACCTTCGAATAATCCTTATTTTTCTACAACTATTTCATTCTCTCCCTAGAAAATTCCGTATCCTCTCTATAAGAAGATGATTGATACTCAAGAACGAAACTGCATTTACAACGCAAGACCATTTAGAAAGAATATGGTGCCAAACAAGAAGCTCTCTATCGCAATATGACTAGAGTTTGGTTGCACTTCGATAACAGAATTAGGTAAATGATCATCCTGTTTCTGCTACCAACTGAAACAGGTTTTAGTGGCTAATTCTGCATTAACTAAATAAACTTTTGTAGTTAGTAAGACATAATTTTAGGCCTCTGAAAACATACAACTGACGTACCATGTTTACTTTAGTGCAGTTGGTGACTTCCTTGGCGCTCATGGCAAAAGACAGTGTCTTTTTTGTCTGTTCAACGTGGCTCAGGGCTGGGCTAATGGTACATATAATTGCAGTTCTCGCATTCCCACCAAGTGAATTTTGCAGAATCCTAGTAAGTTTTGAGTCTCTATATGGTATGTGATCACTTCTTCTTCCAGAACTACAACCAAAATAGCGAAAACAAAGTCAGAAACTGTCTTTAGTTCCAGAACTACATCTTCATTTTTTCATTATCAATCTATGCTGATGCATTAGAGAAAAAAAGTTGGGAGCGACCAAAATTGCCATCTTTTGCTAATTTCTCGACATGTCGGACTGCTGAAATGTTTATAAAGCTACAAAATAAATTAGACATGCCCAAAGACAATCATGATGTTCAAACTATTTTGCTTTCTGACCTCAGCTTTCTGATCACTGTTGTAAGTGTCAATAAACTACGGTTAATATGGCTCCCTTCCTTCAATCTTAGACCATCTGCATTTGTTTGACAAGCACGTTCGCTTCCAGCAAGATCAACAAGATTCTGCACCAATTAGAATGTCTTACTTTCTTAGATACCAAGTGAAGCTTTAGCCCAAACATAATAAAATGGTGTACCAGAGTTGCCATGAAAGATTGCACACGGCCTGCTATTTCCCTGAGACTGCTCTGAATGGTCTGAATATAAAAAGCAGAGGATAATGTTACCGCTCAATAGATAACCAATATTATGCAAAAATATCTTTTCCATGCTAAAAAACTTAAAGGGATAGATCGTTTATTCAATCGCCGAGCACATCACATGAACATAAACCATACCAGGCGAATAATCTGATGAGATCTTGAACTTTTACTGTTCAAAGCAGTTTCACCTACTTGCCTTTGAGCTGTAAAAAGCAAATGGTAAGTCACATAACAGGAAAGCAAATTGATGAAACCACATGTCTCATTGAAGAGACAATCTGTGTCATATACTTGTTATCAATACAGTTTGAGGTTTTGAGCTGTTTCCTTCAAATATCACTAAGTTATCTAGTTTAGCCAAATATATGCACCTAGAATACTATGACCATCAAATACATAAAAAGATATATAATATCTTCACAAGTGATAGGAAGGATTACCTTCACAAACCCCAATTAAATGCTGTAAATGTTGTCTGTTTTCTACCACTTCCTCCACCAGATTGTCTACAATGGTTCCTTTCTACAAGATAGACAGCTTTTTCAGTCTCTCCGACATATTGTATGTCTATTTCGGCATTTGATTTCGTGTTTCTGACCCTTTACATACCTCTGGATCATCTAACAGTCGAAGGGGCCCAGTATCACGATTTAGAAGGTCAACCACAGTCTCATTATAGATCTCCAGGGCAGATACTTTCAATACATAGTTCCTCTCTTGAGTCTGCAAAGATTTACTAGATCCATGGATATAGAAGGAGAACATATCAGCTTGTGAAAGACTAAACTCACTTTTCTTATATGCTCATATATATCTTTAACAACACTTTCAGTAACCCCCCTCATTGTAAAGGTCTTGCCACTACTGGTCTGACCATAGGCAAAAATAGTTGCTGCAATGAATAGAGACAAGACTTCACATATCCATGGGCACAGATAACTAAATCTTTATCAATAAGCAACATGACGTGCTTTTACTTATCTGCTTAATTACCGTTCGTTCCTGCTAATGCAGATAGGGCGACGTCCCTAGAACCACCTTCATAAACTTCCTGAGTCGCACAGGTTGGCTCAAAAACTTTGTCTATAGTTACATGAACATTAAAAGAAGCAAAAAGATTCTTATCAACGGATTCGATATAAGGAAGAAGCAATGAGATTCAGATAAATACCAAATGAATATCTTGATGCTGCCCTCGCAGGATTGGGATTCTTAAAAAGGATGGTGTGATCATCTGGACAGTCCCAAGCAATAAGATCATATTTGGCATGTTCCCTCCAGTTTAATGGTCTCATACGAACAGTGACATGGATCTTCTCCTCTGTAACTTTGGAACCACCTGGTGTAGACGAAATGACCCTTTCTATCTTACCTAATGGCGTCCTGGGAGGTCCCATCTTCTTCTACACCAAATTAAAAAACTTATTAAGCCAACATGTTACCAATCACGTAATATTCCAGTTTGATTTTTTTTCCATTAATATTCCAGTTTGATATGAACAATCTTTTTCTATTATTCATTTTTCCCATGATCATCACCAGGTAGCTTTAAATAACCGACCCAAAAAATTTCTTTGAGATCAATTCAAAAACCACGAGAAACTAAAAATAGAAACCCTGTAAATACCATTCTACCGTAAATGGAACAACGAGGCTACATGAAATCCAACATATAGTCACTTGAAAGCAAATCCCAAAAAGGAAAGAAGAAAGAAATTAAAGATAAAAGAAGATCGATAGAATCTATAGAACCACTTACAGAGTAGTCCCTGGGAGATTTAACAGATACGATAAATGCAGTTCGGCGGCGACGGGCGGAAGATTCTCCGGCGTATCTTGGAGACTGAAAAAATCAATTGACGAGAAAATGAGATGGTGAAGATTTCGGGATTTATCTGAACGATAGAGGAGGGAGATGTATAACGGAAACTAGTTTCTGCTAAATTTTTATTTCCTGAGTGTTCTTTGCGCACGCCTGAAATTTTTTTGAACTGAACGGCTGATAATCGATCGGGGTTCTTCAAATGCCATGTGTACGACGAGGATGACTCCACATTGATGGCAGCACAAATCTATGTAAACGACGTAGTTTACGGTGGAAGGAGATTTTCAATTGCAATCTTTATATCCATTAATACCTTTTTTTGCAATAATGCTGATATAATTAAATAAAGAGTTAATTTGTTTGATTAAAATTTTGAGATTTAAAATTTTAAAAACCTAAATTTTACATACAAAATATATAATAAGTAACATTAAAATTCTAATAAAAATATATAATACTAATCTCTTTTTATTTAGACGAAAAAACGTTCTGACAATTAAACGAATAAAGTTTGTCGAATCCGCAACCGCATAAAGTTACGACTAACAAACAAAAATGATATATATTTTTGATTATTATGTTATTCAATTTATTTGAATAAATTGATTAAATTTTGTGATCATAGTGAAAAATGATTTTTCTGCCATAATTTGGTTATAAAATTCCAGAAAGGTTACTTTTATATTAATACAATTAAATAACATAGAGAAACTAGACATTTATTCCAAATTTTAAATTTAAAACATATAATTAATAATTTTTATAATCAATTTGGATCACAATAAATCGAGTAGCTAATTAGCAGAGGAAGAGACTCCATTCTATGGTTCTAATCCTAATGAATGTCAATGAATCGTAGATATATTTGCTACAAATAAAACATTTTAAGCAAAACCAAAGCTTTAAAATAACAAAAGTTGAGAAAATATATACGAGCTGGAGTTAAAAAAGAATTAAGATATGCAAGTTTCAAGTAAATGAAGATGAAGAAGCTAAGCCCATTTATGTCGTTAATGATTCGTAAATGATATGGTTAATCCATTTTTATCAAATGTATTAACCATCTCAATTATGTGTTTTCGTTCACACTTCAACTTGGTCCGACTGATCAGACAATATTTCTATTTTTAGAGAAACATGTAAATGTAGACATTTACTAAAAATCGTTTGACTAGTCTGATTGAGAATATATTAAATGAAAAATACTTTAACAAAAAAAAGTTGATTTTATGTGTGATTTATGAGTGTGTCATGCTAACATATCACACTACCAAAATATTTTAAAATAAATATTGTATAAAACATAATTTATTAGAATATTTACGAAATAGTATTGTTCGTTTACTCGGCGTTGGCGGCTGCGGCTGAGGTTATTATTGCAGTTGTGAATACAGTATTTATTTGTTTGTCGGCCGTCGGCGACTTCAATTGCAGTTGATTGCAGATTTGTAATCGCAACGTTATTTTACTCCGCATTTAAAAAAATTACGACGCAGATCCTAATATATAACCAGTACGATTAGCCACAAATAGATGCGACAAGTAAACAAACAACAATATGCAACACCGGTTGACAAACGAACATAACTTATATGTAAATTTTTAATATTTTGATATAAAAAGTAAATACAATATAAAATAAAATATTAGAATTGTAAAAATTAGCCAAAAAATATAAAATAAAAATTTGAATTAATTGAATATTTATCACATTTACAATTTATTATTTATTTAAAATATAATATTGTTTATCTAAAATACAGATAGTTTAAATTCATATTGTATCATTTGATTTCATGGTTTATTTTATTTGTTAGTCAATATTAAAATTTTCAAAAAAAAAATATTTTAAATAAAAATTATTTAAGTATGTATCTAATTTATATTTATTAAATATATAATTAATTATAATATATAAATATTTTTTCATGACATAAGTCTAAATCTAGTTGTAATTAAACTTCAAATTGTAAATTCAGTTCGATATTTTTCAAAGTAAATCCACATCAAAGCACATAAACAAAGATTTTGACAATTCCCACGAAATAAATTCAGAAATTGAAAACAATAAATATTTTACCCATAACAAAAAAAAAGAAGTAATATGTTTATTTTTAAAAATACAAAAACTCTCCCATCCCGACCCCCTCGAGAATGTAAACACAGCATCAACACCAATGACCAAACGCTCCATATTTCTCCCTTTCACGTAGCCATTATTGTGATCTCTGTCATTATTAAAAGCTTCAATCTTTTAAAATTTTGCAACAAGATTAATGCACACACTGTGTATCTATGTACCTTATGGGCCAAACAAAATAAACTATGACAGCAAAATGTAACTGTCCAAGAAAATGGTCCAACATATATTTTTTTAGAATAATATATTAGGAATTAGCAATAAAAAATTATTTTGGAATTTCAGTACATTTTCCAAGCTACTAGGCTACTAATTATTGACATCAAGATATAAATGATGCTAACGTCTTAATAAATATAAACATTATAATCACGACATGATACAACTATAGATCGGTAACTAAGCAATAAAAACACTACATATTTGTGAAAGTTATAAAGAAAACATTAACGATTCGAGTTTTTAATTTAATTTAATGGAAAATAACTCTGAAAGCGAGTTTTTTTTATTAAAAAATGAAAAAAGCTAATATAATGTGATGAAAATGGCAAAAAAAAAAAAACTTGGGTCCATGAATTGTGGTGCAATTAAGAGATACCACCTACCATAAATACGTTCGCATCATTAATTTCTCATGCATATTTCAACTTATATATATATATATATAAATATATATAAATAACAGTCGGTTATTAAAAAGATAAGCAAAGTTTCACTAAGGTGAAAAAGAAAACTGTATATATGTAATAGAATAATAGTTTAAAATAACATTTTTAAAATTTTTTATTCAAAATCTAACATTATAAAATTAAAATTTTAAAATTACATAAAAATATTATTTAATTTAAATAAATTATATATAAATTTAAAACATTATATTTGAATTTTTTTTTACCAATTTAGATTTTTTTTTCTATTATAACTTTTTATTTTAAAATTTGTGATATTATAACAAATTTAAATTAACGACGGTATTTTTAGTATAAAAATTTAAAATGTGTTATTTTAAAAAGGGCAATTGAATTAAATAACACTATTTCAAGTTTTTGTTCCAAATATAGTACTAGTTATTTAAATTTCTAAAAATACCACAAATTTAATATTAAAATAATTAAAAATTTATTACTAATAAAAAAAATTTAAACCCTAAATTAGAAAAAAATGAATCTAAATATTATGTTTTACTTTTATATATAGTTTATTTAAATTAAATAATTATTTTCTTCTAATAATTTGTGTTATTTTTTTGAATTTTAGTTTAATAGACTAAATTTGAAAGATAAATTTAAAATTTTGCTATTTTAGGGTATTAATCTTTAAAAAATTATTTTATTTAACGTTTTTTATATGTTCTGAATTTAACAAAGGTATAAATTAAAAAAATTAGACCATATGATTGAACTTTTGATCATTTACATTTGACCTAATTTAATTTACCAGTATGTTTAAAGAATATTACAAATTATTGACCGAATTTTTTTTCAGAATTTTTAAATACGAATAATTTGTTTTAAAAGAAAAGTTGAACACTGCAGTCACCTACAGCTGAAACAGCAAGTGTATATATATTTTTCTTTTAAAGTGAAATATCTGTTTCGAGAGGAAAATCAGGAAATAAAATTTAAAACAGCTATTTCATCAAATATTTTTCATTTGCTTAATCATATTTTTATAAACCGACCATGCAATTTCTATATATATAAAAAAAAATTAATCACCGAACTTCTTAGGTGCCACAGCCACACGTTACAAGAATGTTTTCATGAGAGGTCGACAAGATATTTAATATGGCTAACTAAAAATCTCTCCACAGCCAACTACATTAACTACCTCCATGCCTCACCTAATAATTAAAAATTATGCATTGGATTAAATGATGTTATGTTGATGATAAATTTGAGTTTTGTCGTATTAATAATAGGGAACTTAATTATTAATGATAATATACATAATAAAAATTTTATTGTTTTAAAAAATTAACATGAAAAATTAACATATTTATAAAACATCTCAACACAAAATTTGTTAAGAGGTATATATATATGTATATATATATGTTTTACACAAACAACAATATTCAAATAGTTGTGATCAATTATAAATATAGTAACATATTCTTTTCATTGAATTAAATACTTTTCTTTTACCAAATAACATAATTTTCCATAACAATAAATTAAGTTTAAATTTTACTTTTTGTCATTCTTTGGTGTAAACGTTATGGCAAATTATTTTCTTGTCTTACAATTTCATGGAAAACACAAAGTGTCTCAAAAATTATTACATAATTAAATATATATATAGTGAGAGAGATATTGTTGGAGGTGGGCTTTGTGTAGAACCCCAACCCGAGTTTTGGTTTACCCGAGTTAGACTCTACGGAAATTTACTTAGAATTTTTCGCATTGAGGTTCGATTAGATCATTCTTAACATAAACAAGGGTTGAGTCAAACGGAAACTTCATTAAGTTAATCGAACTAGTACAATTGAGAGTTTGCCAATAAGCTATTACAATTGCTAGTCGATTCTACCCAACCATACCATCCTTTCCACCTTGCCTTGTCCCGCGGCCAGATTCACACATCTCGACCAAGACTAGCATTAGTCTCGGATCCTGCATCCAAAAATGGAGGCATAAGCAACAGAATTGCTTAGTGAGAGCGGTCATCCCGTCTCACCAGGCCATAATCAAGAATCAGTCCGAACATCGGATCTCAGTCTAAGTACTGATCGCACAAGTACTTCCAGACCACAGAACTTACTCGTGCAGCACACTCACGCCCATCGACAGTCCTCTCGCAATCGGTAAGCCCTGCGTGGAACCTAGTCCCAAGCGTCTTGCCCGATCAGAGAGTGTCGAGTTGGGTGAGTCGAACTCACGGACAGACAGAATAATCGTACCACACGCACGATCATCAGAATCACAGACAGATCATGACAAGCAATGATTAACCAGACAATAGACAATCAATCTTAGCAAGGAAAGACCTTAACTTAGGCCACAGTCACGCACTCACCTTAGATTTCTCGGAAATCCAATGATCTAACACCTCTTGTGCTGAATTTCCCGAACAGCTCGACAGAACTCGACCACTGCTCGAACAGACTCGACCACGGCTCGAACAGACTCGACCACGGCTCGTACAGACTCGACCACGGCTCGGCACTTCCTTCCCACTCAGAGTTTTTCTCACAAATTCTCTCTATCTCTCAGCTCTCTCGCGCAAAAGAGACAAATGGGAAGGGTGCGGGTTCTATTTATAGAACTCCCGCATAACTGCCCGAGTAACCGTTCCCGCGTCGCCCAAACACTCGGACCGGGTAACCGTTCCCGCGCACCTGGGCGAGTAACCGTTCCCGCGTCTCGACCATCGTCCGGATCGGTAACCGTTCCCGCGCATCCTTGCGAGTAACCGTTCCCGCGCACTCGACCACATCCGGATCGAGTAACCGTTCCCGCGCACTCGACCACATCCGGATCGAGTAACCGTTCCCGCGCACTGGCACGAGTAACCGTCCCCGCGCACTGGCCCTCTCGACCAGGTCATTGGTTCCCGACCAATGCTGTCCGAATCCGACCAGGTCCCGAGATACTCGGACCAACCTGCCCGAATCCGACCATGTCCCGAGATACTCGGACCAACCTGTCCGAATCCGACCATGTCTCGAGATACTCGGACCAACCTGTCCGAATCCGACCATGTCTCGAGATACTCGGACCAACCTGTCCGAATCCGACCATGTCCCGAAATACTCGGACCAACCTGTCCGAATCGGACCATGTCCCGAAATACTCGGACCAACCTGTCCGAATCTGACCATGTCCCGGATGACTCGGACCAATACTGCCCGAACTCCAACCAGGTCCCGGAAATCTCGGACCACTTGTCCGAATTCCGACCAAGTCCCGAAATATTCGGACACCCTGTCCGAATGCCGACCAAACTCCGAATTATTCGGACATCCTGTCCGAATGCCGACCAAGTCCCGATAAACCCGGCCAGCCATCCTGAGTCTCGCCCAAGCTCCGAGAACTCCGATTGCCCGCGATTTACCGAACTCGGTGACTTTGGCCAGCCTAGCTCGACCAAACACACCCGGATTCACCCAATCCGTAAGTCCCAGCCTTTCCTTCCGAATGCGGGTGTTACAACTCTCCCCCACTTAACATCAGATTCGTCCTCGAATCTCAAACTTCACCCGATTCTCCCTTCTTCCTTGAATACTTAGGCTGTTTCTCAAACCACTTAACAAATTTCTCTTTCATTATTGATTCAGGTTCCCATGTTATTTCTTCTTCTCCATCGCAATCCCAAACCACTTGAATCATCTTGGTCTTTTTCCTACCAACTGCCTTAACTCTTCTTCCCACAATCCGAACCGGTCTACCTTCGACCGTCAAATTTCCTTGAAGGTCCGGTGGGGGTTCAGAGGTAATGGTATCTCCATACCTCACACATTTCCTTAATAAGGAAACGTGGAACACATCATGAAATGCGACCAAGGTTGGTGGCAGTTCCAACCGGTACGCAACTGGTCCAATCCTCTCTAGGATCCGGTACGGTCCCATGTACCTTGGTTTCAGCTTTCCCGTCAAAGCTGCTCGATCCTTACCCTTATACGTGATCAACTTAACGTATACCATTTCCCCAACTTGGAATTCCAATTCCTTTCTACGTCTATCCGCATAACTCTTTTGCCGATCTTGTGCTTCTTTCATCTTAAGTTTCAGCACCCTGATTCTCTCGGTTGTTTCCTCAATGAAATCTCGGCCAAAGATACTACGCTCCCCCACTTGAGTCCAACATAGGGGCGTTCGACATGGTCGCCCATACAAGGCCTCAAATGGCGACATCCCAATACTCGAGTGGTAACTATTGTTATAGGAGAACTCGGCCAAAGGCAAGTAATCCTTCCACTTTCCACCCCAATCTAGAACACAAGCTCGCAACAAATCCTCAAGTGTTCTTATTGTCCTTTCGGACTGACCATCAGTTTGTGGATGATAGGCCGTACTCATGTGCACTTTCGTCCCAAACGAATTTTGCAAAGCCTTCCAAAAGACTGATGCAAACCGGGAGTCTCGATCCGAGACTATACTCGCCGGTACTCCGTGAAGTTTGACTATTTCCTCCACGTATCTCTGTGCCAACACTTCCGCCTTGTCTTTCTTATTGACCGCAAGGAAGTGAGCAGATTTGGTGAGTCTATCCACTATGACCCAAATCGAATCCATCTTGCCACACATTGGCAAACCAGCCACGAAGTCCATCGTGATCATGTCCCACTTCCACTCGGGAATAGGTAAGCTCTGTAGCAAACCACTCGGAACTTGATGTTCCGCCTTAACCATTTGGCAAGTTTGGCATCCTGCCACCCACTTAGCCACATCACTCTTCATCCCGACCCAATGGTAGTACCTTTTTAGATCTCGGTACATCTTGGTGGATCCTGGATGAATTGAGAACTTCGAATGGTGAGCTTCCTTCAAAATTTCTTCCCGAAGTTCCTTATCATTCGGAACACATACTCGGCCATTAACTAGTATTGTTCCATTCTCCGAAGTCTGATACTCCGTCTTATCATTCAGAAATGCCTTAATCAAATCATCATCCTTCTCTTGAGCCAACCGTACTCGGCTCAACAAATCAGCCTGGTCTGCCGCACCTAGACCCAAAGGTTCTGCGTCATCCGACAGGACAGTTAGACGCAAGGTACCGACCATACTAACCAGATTGTCCATATCCTTCTCGGACAATGCTGCTACCCGTTTGCGACTTAAGGCATCGGCCACTAAATTAGCCTTTCCCGGATGGTAGGCAATCTCCAAATCATAGTCGGCGACTAATTCCATCCATCGCCGTTGCCTTAGGTTCAATTCCGGTTGAGTGAAGATATACTTCAAACTCTTATGGTCCGTGAAAACTTGAACCTTCCCACCATAAAGGTAAGATCTCCAAATTTTTAAGGCAAACACTACCGCAGCCATCTCAAGGTCGTGCGTAGGATAATTAGCCTCATGCTTCCTTAATTGCCTAGATGCATAAGCAATCACCTTGCCATGCTGCATCAAAACACATCCTAATCCCAATCTTGATGCATCCGTGTACACCACATAAGGCTCATTTGGCTCAGGCAATGCCAAAACCGGAGTACTCGTAAGCATTTCCTTTAGCTTAGAGAAACTCTTCTCACAATCCGCAGACCACTCGAACTGAACGTCCTTCCCGGTCAGTCGGGTCATCGGTTGAGCCATACTAGCAAAACCCTTAACAAAGCGTCGGTAATACCCAGCCAGCCCAAGGAAACTCCTTATTTCCGAGGCATTCTACGGTCTTGGCCAGTCTGCGACTGCCTTGATCTTCTCCGGGTCAACGGACACTCCTTTATCCGAGACCACATGTCCTAGGAATCCAATTTCCCTTTGCCAAAAACTGCACTTGCTGAGCTTGGCGAACAGTTTATGTTCCCTTAGCTTACCCATGACTATCCTTAGGTGCCTTTCATGTTCCTCTTGGTTCCTCGAATAAACCAAGATATCATCTATAAAGATGATCACAAACTCATCCAAATAGTCTCGAAAGACATTATTCATGAGTTTCATGAAAGCTGCAGGTGCATTTGTCAACCCAAATGGCATGACTACAAACTCGAAATGACCATACCTCGTCCTAAAGGCGGTCTTTCGAATATCCGACTCCTCTATCGGGATTTGATGATAACCCGAAGCCAAATCAATCTTTGAAAAGCAAGTAGCACCTCGGAGTTGGTCCAACAACTCATCAATCCTCGGAAGAGGGTACTTGTTCTTCACCGTTACCCGATTCAGTCCACGGTAGTCGATGCAGAGTCTAAAACTCCCATCTTTCTTCTTAACAAACAAAACCGGTGCTCCCCATGGTGAACTACTCGGTCGCACAAATCCCTTCTCCATTAGTTCACCCAACTGCTTTTTCAATTCAGCCATCTCGGCCGGAGCCATCCGATAAGGTGCCTTCGATATCGGAGTTGTACCCGGCTCAAGCTCGATGGTGAATGGGTCTGAACGAGTAGGCGGTAATCCAGCCGGAGTTTGGAACACATCCTCAAACTCACTAGCTACCGGTATGCTACTCAACAGCGCATCCGATCCAACTTCAAGGGTTGTGATGGTAGCCAAGTACGCCTCACACCCTTTCTCGATCAGTTGGCTAGCTTGAATTGCCGACACAATCAAGCTCCCAGAAGTTGGCCTAATTCCTTGATATTCTAGCACTCCATCACCCGTCTCAAACCTAACTCTACCACGATGACAGTCTAGATGTGCCTTGTACTTTCCAAGCCAATCCATTCCAAGGATCACATCATACGACTTCACCGGACAAATCTCCAAATCAGCCGGCATGTTCACAGTGTCGACAATCACTGAAACATTTCGGACCTTTCCAAGGGTCATCATGATTTGTCCTCCAGCCGCTTGGACCCAACCATGTTTATTCCCGGATTCCTTATGGAATTCACCCTTTCCAATCATGTTCGGATTCACGAAGCAATTGGTTGCTCCCGAATCAAACACAAAACTTACCGCGAGACCTCGGCATTGAAAGGATGGATTTACCCACTAGTTCATTATCTAACCCGTCCTAGAACCAACACGCTCTGATACCAACTTGTAGAGCCCCAACCCGAGTTTTGGTTTACCCGAGTTAGACTCTACGGAAATTTACTTAGAATTTTTCGCATTGAGGTTCGATTAGATCATTCTTAACATAAACAAGGGTTGAGTCAAACGGAAACTTCATTAAGTTAATCGAACTAGTACAATTGAGAGTTTGCCAATAAGCTATTACAATTGCTAGTCGATTCTACCCAACCCTACCATCCTTTCCACCTTGCCTTGTCCCGGGGCCAGATTCACACATCTCGACCAAGACTAGCATTAGTCTCGGATCCTGCATCCAAAAATGGAGGCATAAGCAACAGAATTGCTTAGTGAGAGCGGTCATCCCGTCTCACCAGGCCCAAACTCAAGAATCAGTCCGCACATCGGATCTCAGTCTAAGTACTGATCGCACAAGTACTTCCAGACCACAGAACTTTCTCGTGCAGTACACTCACGCCCATCGACAGTCCTCTCCCAATCGGTAAGCCCTGCGTGGAACCTAGTCCCAAGCGTCTTGCCCGATCAGAGAGTGTCGAGTTGGGTGAGTCGAACTCACGGACAGACAGAATGATCGTACCACACACACACGATCATCAGAACCACAGATAGATCATGACAAGCAATGATTAACCAGACAATAGACAATCAATCTTAGCAAGGAAAGACCTTAACTTAGGCCACAGTCACGCACTCACCTTAGATTTCTCGGAAATCCAATGATCTGACACCTCTTGTGCTGAATTTCCCGAACAGCTCGACAGAACTCGACCACTGCTCGAACAGACTCGACCACGGCTCGAACAGACTCGACCACGGCTCGAACAGACTCGACCACGGCTCGTACAGACTCGACCACGGCTCGGCACTTCCTTCCCACTCAGAGTTTTTCTCACAAATTCTCTCTATCTCTCAGCTCTCTCGCGCAAAAGAGCCAAATGGGAAGGGTGCGGGTTCTATTTATAGAACTCCCGCATAACTGCCCGAGTAACCGTTCCCGCGTCGCCCAATCACTCGACCAGGTAACCGTTCCCGCGCACCTGGGCGAGTAACCGTTCCCGCGTCGCCCAAACACTCGGACCGGGTAACCGTTCCCGCGCACCTGGGCGAGTAACCGTTCCCGCGTCTCGACCATCGTCCGGATCGGTAACCGTTCCCGCGCATCCTTGCGAGTAACCACTCGGGATCGAGTAACCGTTCCCGCGCACTGGCACGAGTAACCGTCCCCGCGCATTGGCCCTCTCGACCAGGTCATTGGTTCCCGACCAATGCTGTCCGAATCCGACCAGGTCCCGAGATACTCGGACCAACCTGCCCGAATCCGACCATGTCCCGAGATACTCGGACCAACCTGTCCGAATCCGACCATGTCTCGAGATACTCGGACCAACCTGTCCGAGTCCGACCATGTCTCGAGATACTCGGACCAACCTGTCCGAGTCCGACCATGTCCCGAGGTACTCGGACCAACCTGTCCGAATCCGACCATGTCCCGAGATACTCGGACCAATACTGCCCGAACTCCAACCAGGTCCCGGAACTCTCGGACCACTTGTCCGAATTCCGACCAAGTCCCGAAATATTCGGACACCCTGTCCGAATGCCGACCAAACTCCGAATTATTCGGACATCCTGTCGACATTCGGACATCCTGTCCGAATGCCGACCAAGTCCCGATAAACCCGGCCAGCCATCTTGAGTCTCGCCCAAGCTCCGAGAACTCCGATTGCCCGCGATTTACCGAACTCGGTGACTTTGGCCAGCCTAGCTCGACCAAACACACCCGGATTCACCCAATCCGTAAGTCCCAGCCTTTCCTTCCGAATGCGGGTGTTACACTTTGCCCTCCTCTCCCTTTCAACATGGAGCTCGGCTCAAAAAAGAGTCTGTCCAACAATTTTGAAGCTCCGTTCGAGTGAGAAATTTTCACTGTTTTTGAGTAACTAAGGAGATATTAAAACGTCTGATTTCACCGGATATTAAGAACAGCGATGATCTTTTTGAAGAGAATATTAATGATGAAAATTTTCAGGATTTAGTAAACTGACATTATAAAATATGGTAGTTAGCACAATCAATAAAATACAAAAAAATTAAAAGCTCGAAAATATTAACATTTAATAATTCATTCAACTATTGTAATACCGAGTTAATTAATACAATGCATTTTTATTCTTATATTCTCTTAGTCGTTATTTTTGAATTGGTTAAAGTTCTCATCGTAAAACTTAAATTCTTAACATATATATCAAAAGAAATGAATTTTACAATTCTTTTCGTATATAAGTATCATTCACAAGCAGATTATGAAATCCACTAATTTCTTCTTCATATTCGATCTTGCTATGATGTTAATAGTATGGTTGGATAAGATTTCTTTGCTTAACTTCCAAGTTACACGCAATATAAAAAGACTCGATGCTTTTATATTCCAAAACTTCTATATCATAATCACTTTTGAATTACTTTGACTTTAATGTTCTCTTCGATTTGATCCCAACCTAAAATGGTTTTATTATGCGATTGACAAAAAGCAATAAATTATCTCTTTTAAAAGAAATTATTTCCCATCTGAATTACATACCTAAATTATACCCACACCAAGCACCACTATATAACACATGAACATTCCCATGGAAGCTCTAATTTCAAATCTCACTTCCTTTTACAATGTCTTCCTCTATCTCTCTTATCGTCGCGATCCTCCTCTTCTCCACCATCTCCGAGGCGGCGTTGATTCCTGGTGTCAACCGTCCATTCCACAGAATCTACGCCTTCGGTGACTCTTTCACCGACACAGGAAACTCACGCTCTGGCGAAGGTCCCGCCGGATTCGGACACTTGTCAAGCCTTCCATATGGCATGACTTTCTTCCGGCGGCCAACAAACCGTTACTCCGACGGCCGACTCACCATCGATTTCGTGGCACAGGCTATGAATTTACCGTTTCTGCCACCGTATCTCGGTCTTAGATCCACCAACGGTAACGGCACCGCTACGGATACCAACGGTGTTAATTTCGCCGTTTCTGGAGCAACTGCGATCAAACATGCCTTTTTCGTGAAGAATAATCTGACGTTTGATATGACTCCTCAGTCTATCGAGACGGAGCTTGTCTGGTTCGAGAATTATTTAGAAACCCTTGAAACGAATCAGAAGGTTTCTTTGTTCAGTGATTCTCTCTTCTGGATCGGAGAAATCGGAGTGAACGATTATGCTTACACTGTTGGATCGACTGTGTCAAGCGACACCATTAGACGACTTAGTATTTCAACTTTTACAAGGTTTTTGGAGGTAAATTCTGTTCAATAAGTAATTAATTAAGTGCATATATAATTAACACAAATTTGCAGTAAGGCCAGACCTAATCCAATCTTCGGTTGTTATTTTCAATCACCCAAAATTTACGAACTTTTTTTAAAGTCCTTGAAAAAATCGTGTTTTTGATTTAAAACACTAAGTGGATCTCATCTTGAGAGCTTGATAATCTGATAAACCAGACTGGCCTAGAACTTAACCAGATGAAGGAAGAAAAATGTCTGATGCCGTGGTGATGAACCTAACCGGCCGGTTTTATTCGGATTGGTGGTATTATGTTTGGTTTATAACCTTTTTTCAATCGTAATTGCAGACATTGTTGAACAAAGGTGTGAAATATATGTTTGTACAAGGTCATCCAGCAACTGGATGCTTGACGTTATCGATGTCACTGACTGGTGAAGACGATCGGGACAATCTAGGGTGTGTGAAGAGTGTCAATAATCAGAGTTACACTCACAATCTTGCTCTGCAATTCAAACTTAAACAACTCAGGTCAGTACTATATAATACTATATATATACCCCGAACTTCCATTTGATAACGTGCCAATAAAATGATAGGGTCAAGTATCCGAAGGCGACGATAGTGTACGCAGATTACTGGAGAGCATACCGTGCGGTGATTAAAAACCCTAGAAAATATGGTATCTCCGAGAAGTTCAAGGCGTGCTGTGGAATCGGAGAGCCTTACAACTTTCAGGTTTTCGAGACGTGTGGGACGGCTGCAGCCACTGTATGTAAGGACCCGAGTCAGTACATCAACTGGGACGGAGTCCACTTGACCGAGGCCATGTATAAGGTTATGGCCGATATGTTCCTCGCCGGCAAATTCACGTCCTATGTTTAGTTACTTGTTGAGCAAGAAACTTAATCGTTTACGAAAATCATTGTTTTACCTGAATTCTACATTTTTATTGGATGATTTTTGGTCTATCTTTCGATCACACGATCACATGAATCTTTAGTTATGCATACTAAAACAAATATGATGACAGAATGAACCAAACATTTAAGTTCTATCTAACTAATTTGTGTCAAAAAATTTTAGTCGGTTCTTGTTTGGGTTTCCAAACAATGGTACGAGGAATTTGAGGAAAATAATTTCCTGGTAACATCTGTTAGTTTTCTCAGTAGAATTGACAGATTTCCCGATAAAATCTGCGGTTTACTTCCGATGGATTGACGAGAAAGCAAGGAGAAATAGTGGAATAGTGAGTTGAGTGTGAGATCAAATTCTTCTGTTCCAAACGGCGTCGTTTGGTTACTTTTTCTTCAATATTCAAACGACGGCGTTTACACTGTTCTTCCTTAAATTTGCAAGCTTGGAAAGAATTCGAGCTTCAAAGAATTCTGTTTTTGATTTCGCTCATGACTTCAATGGCCGAAGCGAAGCTAGAGAGAACGCTTGAGAAAAAATTGCTCGAGAAGGTCGGAGAAGCCATCTCTGATATTGGTGAAGCGAAGAACGTCCACCATGTGATTTCTGCTATTCATTCCGTCGCAGTTCTTCTGTTCCCGGTCGATCTATCGCTTTTTTCCGGTAATCGACCGTCACTTGTTCTTCTTCATTTCAGTCCATTCTCCTGTCAAAATTGTAGATTATCGCCAATTCGTTCTTCTAGTTTGTGGGTTTTGCTTCGTCGTTGTGAAACTTCCTGAATTTTTGTTTCCATTAAATTGCAGGAAGTATTGGTGAGAATTATCGAGAAAGGGTTTGTATTTTATCGGCGTTTTCGGGAAACCTGAATTTTCCCACATCTTCCTTGGTGTAGGAGTATATGGCTTACTTATGATTCTGTATTTGGTCACCACACAGGTCTGTAGCTCTGTAATTCCTTCCGCAAATGAGAGAAAAGATTGGTTGCGGACGTTCTACCGAGGGGTTGCCTTTCCAACGTTTGCTCGGGTTTTGTTGTTTGGTAAGATTATCATTTCGAAATTTCTGATTGTGTTAGGGTGTGGAACTGTTCTCAGTTCGTTGGATTGGCTTCTTCATTGATTGTGATTTGCTACGGTGTTCTGTTTAGATACTGATGTTGTTAGTCCTTTGGTTGATTGTGAGTTGTATCAATCGTTGTTTCCTTGATCTAATTCTGTTTAATCATGTTTAATCATGTTCAACTAATTCTTGTTCTTTTTATTGCAGATGTTGCTTCGGAGTGGCTGTCTTGTTTCCCTATTTCAGTGCAGAAACATTTGTATGATTTGTTCTTCTTAGATGGACCTGTTATCGAGGTTGTTCAGGTCTTGGTGCCATTCCTACATCATGTGGGAAATTGCAGCGTTAATGCCAATTCTGTCCACACCAATGTGGAAAGGTGCCCCGAGAACGCACTTCTGTTTTGGCTGTTTCCTTTTTTTTTTGCTCTTTTCCATAGAGCTTCAGGTTGAGATTTAGTAAGCATAAATCTGCTTCTTAAAAACCTTTTGTCTTCATGATATATTACGCCAGTGGTTTTTTTCTGAGGCAATCTTCCATTGTCAAATAGAAATTATTATACATGACTAATAAAAATGGTTTATCTGAATGTCCCAAGCGACAATCTTCCAACTTGAAAATTTATCTGCCTATAAATCTATGTCCGATGATATATTTTGACTGTCGCTGATGCAAATATCAGTAGATTCAGAACTTGTCGTGATGTGATTTTGCTTTAATGACAGGTTGCTTATACTGTGTTTGCTTGAAAATGTTGGAGTGCTCAAGATGACTAAAGAAATTGGTGATGGTTATCAAGGGGAAGATTCTAGGAATCTTAAGCCCTTGTTATCCAGGCTATCACAGATCCTGACCTCCATCCCTGATAAAGCACGGTTGAAAGCCGCACCTTTACTTTCTTCTCAGTATCCTTTCCTCTATTTACACAGACTGTAGCACCTTCAATCTGATGTACTTTAGCCTCCACTAAGTAATTAGATACCTTTTTATGTTAATTATCAAATGTTTTGAGGCTAGTGTTCTTCCTTTACATGTCTCCTAAAGCTTGTACTTCAAGCACATTACCAGTCAGCTTCTACAAATATTGGACGAGAGAGCTTCCTGCACCGAGGCCAATAATGGAGTTTTCATCTTATCATTTGTCGGGGAAATTTTTTCTCGCATCTGTCGACGCGGATTAGCAGGTATATATACCCTGAGCATTACACTTATCAAACCACTGTGGTGTCCAAAGTTTCAGTGCTAGTTCTCTGTGGGTTTTGAATTACCATCTACTTGCTTGCATCCATTATCTGTCCCCTTTGCAGGGGACTGTGAGAACGAGATTTGATCCTCGTTACAGACATGAGAAAGGATATGCCATGATATCTTTTCTTATTACTGATAGTACACTATCATTGATTGATAGATAAGCTCTGGACAAAAATTATGATGTAATTCATAAATTATGATGTAATTCAAAGTATTTATTTTAAATTTGCAGATTTGCTGTTAAGTGAAGTAACACCTCGTGTCCTAGATCATGTTAGGAGGTTATTAAACTCACAGAAGGGTTCAGTTGAGATTGAAACATTTCAGTTGGACTTTACACCCCAGATTTGGTCGAAAACTATGGAAGCGGTGTCAGACCCGTATGCAGTTGAAAAAATGGCTGAACAGCTCTTACATCAGCTATATGCTGAGCATGCAAATGACATTGAAGCTTTCTGGACTATTTGGATTTTGTTTCATCACAATGTAAAACACCAGGCATCTGTAAGGCAAGCAAAATGTTTTCTTTGGCAGCTTGATTCTTGATCAGATTCAGTTTCGTTGATCTTAATTCCCATGCTAGTTATGTGATATTATGCGGTTCGACAGAAGTGAGCTTGGAACTATGACGTGTATTTTTTTCAAGGGAGACATATTTCCTGGCTTTTGGTTTATCCCACTTTAGTCTAGTTTGCAAATAATTTTGCGGATTATTTTCCAGGTCCATATTTGTTGACAAATTTTTGCTATGGAAAGTGTTTCCTATCCGTTGTCTGCGGTGGATCTTCCAATTTTCGGTTCTTGACTGCCCACCGGTTTCTAACACACCTGCTAAAGGTGTCGTCACGCAAGGCCTGCTTGAAACAACACAGCGACTAGCCTCAGTCTGGTCAAAAGGAGAGTTTCTGCAGTCCGTGCCATTGGAGCAGCAAGCTTGTATCCTCTTCTGGCTTTTAATCTTGATTTACGCCTATGAAGAAATCACGCATTGTAGGTTTTAGTAGTACTACTGTTTTATCGATCTGCAGATAGTGAATCAATATTTACGCTTCCTGCTTACTGTTTGCCAGTTTCGGTTTCCCATAATATATGCTGCAGAACGCTTCCTGCTTACTGTTTGCCAGTTCCGGTTTCCCATAATATATGCTGCAGATATAACTACAGCTCTTGGGCTTTGCCTGGAAAACATGTCAAGAGAGGAACTAGATAGAACAAAGGATGTAATGCACAATATTCTTCAAGGAGTTAGCTGTATAGGCTCATCTCTCTCGGTATATTTGGTAAATAACTTAAAACGCTTCCGAGATCTTATTTTTTGTGCTTATTGTTGCCAACAGGTAGGCTGGAGAACCCAGGAGATCTGGTTCGGAAAATGGCGAGCTCTATTGCTTTTGTGTTCTCAAAAGTAATTGACCCAAAGAATCTTCTGTACCTTGATGATTCATTCACTGGGAATGCAATTGACTGGGAATTTGAATTGCAAACGGATGAGGCCTCAGGGATCCGGACAGTTAAAAAATTAATGGAAAGTGAAGACAAAACATCAGCCTCCGTAACTGAGGCAAATGACTCCAGCTGTAGAATTAAGGAAAAGAAAAAACGCATGATCAAGAACATATCTGACGTTGTATTGGCTGATCCAGATGAAATAGTTGATTTGGCTACCTTAAACTGTGAAACCGAGAGTGACAAAGATGATGATGATGATAACGCAAGCTCAGATACTTCAAGTGTCACTTCTTTGGAGCCATATGATCTATTAGATGATGACAAGGATTTAGGGAAACAATTTGCACATTTGGTGGATGTTGTTGGAGCTCTCCGGAAAACTGATGACGTTGATGGGGTATGTAACTGGAGAGAATTGTCTCTGACGTTTAAACTTCACATAGTTTTTGTTGGACTCATATTCTGCATATTCTTTCATTAAAAAGCAACAGAAACGCTAACTTTAATGGATATTATTTATTGCAGGTGGAGAAAGCTATATATGTTGCAGAGAGACTTGTGCGAGCGTCACCTGATGAACTGACTTATATAGCTGGTGATCTTGCTCGAATTCTTGTACAAGTTCGGTGCTCTGATATAACAATCGAAGGTGAAGAAGATTCAGCAGAAGAAAAACGGCAAAGAGCTCTAATTGCATTGCTTGTGACTCGTCCATTTGAATCCCTGGAAATTCTTAACAATATGTTGTATTCGCCTAATGTAGACGTAAGTCAGCGCATAATGATACTTGATGTCATGGCTGAAGCTGCTCGAGAACTTGCTAATTCTAGGACCTTGAAACCTAAACATGAAGCACGCGGACCTCTGATATCAAATATCTCAGATCCTCAACCTTGGTATTTGCCTGGCAGTGCGAGTACCCCATGGAAAAGGGTCTCAGAGACGGGATCTTTTCATCTAAACTGGGCAAACCGCTTCGAGAGGGAGCTGCAGTCAAAGCCTGGACAAATGAAGAAAGGGAAAATTCGGAGATGGAGCCTCAGATCAGTAGACAGAGATCAAAACAGTACTGACTGGTCCCAGAATAGGTTTCCATTATATGCAGCAGCTTTTATGCTTCCGGCCATGAAAGAGTTTGACAAGAAACGACATGGTGTTGACTTACTTGGCAGGGACTTTATTGTCCTTGGGAAACTTGTTCACATGTTAGGTGTCTGTATGCAGTGTGCATCAATGCATCCAGAAGCATCTGCATTAGCTACCTCTCTTATAGATATGTTACGACGAAGGTACGACATAATATATTATCTGATAGATCTGTTATCCATGATTTTGCAGCTATACCGGATATTTATATGCTTTACAAACTCAATGCAGGGAAGTCTGCAATCACCCAGAAGCCTATGTTCGAAGGGCGGTTCTTTTTGCAGCCTCTTCTGTTTTGGTTGCTCTTCACCCGTCTTACATAGTCTCAGCCTTAGCTGAAGGAAATCTTGAAACCGCCAGAGCCCTTGAATGGATCAGAACGTGGGCTCTTCAAATAGCTGACTCAGATATCGACCGAGACTGTTACACGGTAAGTCATACCTCTCCATGTGCCCGATTCACCTCTTAGTAGATTTTTCGTTTTTGATAGCTTACAACATGATTGCACAGTTACAATGTAGCTTATCTGTTGTGCATTCTGTTAGATGGCTTTGTCATGTCTCCAACTCCACGCTGAGATGGCTCTCCAAACTTCCCGAGCCTTGGAATCAACCGATGGGAGTAGCAGCAGCATTGGACCTATGAACATAAGTCTACCTTCTGGTATATCTAAGCTGACATCAATCCAACTTCCCTCTTCAAGTGTTCATCTCTAGTCATTCCCATTATTTTATTTCTCTTGTATAGCAACACTTCTTTAACTAAAGAGCAGATTGTGTGTTGGTTCCATTTTTTATATGTATTAAGTTTTGAGCTATGATAGTTACTATTGTTCCTGATTTCTTATCCAAATATCAAATTTATATCTCTATTAACAGATGCAAACCATTTCAGTAGCTGACGACAATGGAGCTTAAGAAACGATTACAGATACTAAAATCAGAGACTTACGTTTCCCAAAAGATTCATAATTTCTTTCGTTCAAATTAATTTTTTCTAGTCAATAATGCTAGCTGCATAGAAGACATGTAAGAAACCTCCTGATGAAGTTTAAGATTCCATACTAACAGGCAACTTTGTAAGAAACCTCTTCACTCCTTTTAATCTTCCCATGTTCATCTTCTCATGTTGCAAAATGGAATTAATCTTCTACTGATGTGTTAAAGCCGTTAGAAGTTAAAACTTTGGTCAATGAATGGTTCCCAAAGAATCAAGCTTGTTGCAGAACTCTTCCAAGTCTTTATGGCTAAACCAGTCCTCTTTCATCTGCAAAATTTAAGTTAAACTTTGTGGGCATTTCAAGATTCCCCAAAAAAAAATCCCCCTTATTGTTGACAACAATAAATATGTTTATTGAGTAATATACTTACAAAATATGGCAAATCCTCAAAGCTAAAGTTTTCAGGGGCATCTTCTATAAACCGCTGAATGTAGTAAAGGACAAAGCTTCCGCATTCAACATCATTTGTCTGCTGTGGAACCTGAAATTATGATAACTCGATCCAATTCTGAGATACGATCATCAAAAAATCCGATATAACTTGGTAGATGCACTTATTACCTCTGGCACATAGAGGGGGATTTCATCAACTAAGCTTAGATCTTCAGTTTTCCTCTCAATTCTATATATTTCCAGCACAAACCTGGAATACAAGAAGCGTCACCAACATATTATTGTGCGAGCTTTTATTCAAAAACACCATTCTTCTTTGCTCAGATGAATTAGGAGAGCGAGATAGAGAGAGAACTAACTTTCTTATATCTGGTTCAAGCCGCTGCCAAGCACCTGTTGTTTTTAGCGAATCAAGAAACAACATGCATCTATTTCCATTTTCTGAATTAAGATCCTCCCCAAAATTGCAAAAGATCAACAGATTCCAATGGCTCCTGAGGACATTAACCAGAAAAAGTAGATATTAACAGATGCATTTCGAAACCATTTCAAGAACAAATATGGCAAAATTAACTTACCAGTATACGATAGGAAGAAACACATATTTCTTTGAGAAGATCTGCTGTGTCTTAATGGATTCGAAAACGCTGTTCCTAATATTATGATGTTCGCTTTTGTACATACTAAACCATAGACAATCTAAGTACATAAAAGAGTTCTTTTTCTCATCCGAGAAGCCCCTCCACAAATCCCTATTCACAATTATTCAATAAATAAAAATCATAAACAAGAACAATTACTTCTTTATAGATTAAAAAGGGATAATACTTACTCTAGGTAATTTATAAAGGTGTTGGAATTCAGTTTTTTCTGAAGCTTGGAGACTAAATACTTGCACTTGATTCTTCTTAATGACCTTTCACGGCGAGTACATTCTTCATACAAACAAGGGGCATTCAGCTTGAATATCTCCAACTCCTCCTCGGTATGTTTCCGTTTTGAACGACGAATATTCATAGCAGCAATATGCTTCCAACACGACCTGTGGTTTGCAAATTCATCTTCCACACAATCTGTAAGAAGAAAAAACACTTTAAAGACATTCTAATGTTGATCATACCTGAAGAGTAGCTTCTTCCAGATACAGACCCAAATTGAAACCCAAATCATAAACCCTAATACCCAAATTGCTGGTAAATACTAAGAAATCAAAATTCTATTTTTAGAATAGAAAAAAGATCAGACTGTTTCAAATCGAGAGTAAGAGAACAAATTCGCCTTACCATCAATTATAGTAATAGGTGTAGGATCAGTGACGACTTTACTAATTCTAACACGATTACTTCTTCTTCTCGGCATTGAAATTACAGAAAAACAAAGCTCACTCTATATATTTTATTTGTTGCTCTTTCCCTCTTTCGCCTTTTTCTATTCTCTTCCTAAACCTGGTGACTGGTTTTTCTCGTAATACCACTGGCGGAATACGAAATGACTCTTTTTGCCGTTGATTTTGCTTCACTTAGTTAATGATTCAACGGTCAAGATGACTTAATGTCGCTTCGATCTCTGCAGTAGAAAGTTACTTTATTTTTTCTTTTCTCTAATTTATTTGGAAATAAAATGTAGTTTGCTGGTAGGATGTGCTTTTTTTTTTTTTGTCATCTAATACAACAGAATAATTTAATAATCCAAATCTCATATTTTCGTACGAATATTTAATATATTAACGAACATTTAACTAATTCTATATTTAAACATCAAACCAGTTATTATTTTCCGTTTAGATAATGTGCGTTGTCAACAGAAAATATGTATAAACTATTTTCTCTATTTTATAAAAAGTATGATTTTTTATATATATTAAAAATATTATTAATTATTTATTTATTATCTCTTATTAATATAAATTAATAAAATTCTCTTTTTAATTAATATAATTAAAGGTAAAACTGAATTTTTGTTCAATATTTTGAATGTACATAACAAAATAATATTTTTGTGAGACAGATGACATCTTACATAAACCAAATACACAACTTAAATTGGTATTCAGTATATTCACAAAAATTGGTGAATAAACTAGAAACAGAATATGTTTTCAACAAATATATAAATCGTTTTTTACCAAGATATCATTCATATCGATTTACGTTCTTTGATTTAGGATAAAGTATCATTCATATCAATTTATCTTGTAGATCAAATGTTGTGGGTCATAAAATCTGATTACGAAGTGAAAGAAGTGTTATCCAAGCATATTTATATGAAGATCATGTTGTGAAATAAATTCGATGATTTGAATAACATTACAATACAATCAAGTTAATTCATATAAATTTAATGTGAAATTCATATAAGTTTAATGTGAAATTCATATAAGATCGCTGATCTTATATAAATATATATAAGTTTTATTTGTTTGATTCTTGTTGGCGATTGCGGCTCCGATTAATATTGCGGGTTGCAACTACAATATCTATTATTTATTTTTATGTCGTTAGCATACGGTTACAGTTGCGGCTGATTCTAATTTTTCGTCGTATCACTATTTTAATTATCGATAAAAAAATTGTGATATAAAACGCAACGTCAGACCGTTGCGATTGACCGCACATAACTACGATAGATAAATGAATAATAATTTGCTACAACCGTAGTTGCAGAAAGCCTCGACTTAAAAGCAAACATGATTATATTATACAATCAATAAAATATTTTTTTGTATTTAACATAAAAAATTCTCTGAAAAAGAAAACAATATAATAATTAGCAACTCTTATCCAGAATATATAGCCAAAGTTAGAAGTTGAATAAGATCATAAGAACAAGTCGTTTAGCTACTGCCTAAAATATCATGATAAATTTGAAACAAAAATCTATAAATTATATACAGATATTTTGTTAAGATTTATTTTAATCACTATGGCAACCATTTATAATTAGTCAAAAATATTTTACAAACACAAATATTTCCCATTGTTATAGCACTTTACATAGTTATACCTACCGGTTCAAATCATATATACATTGTTTAATAACCGGTCCAGATAGAAAGAGAGAGCAGGGGCTTGAACGTGTGAACCAGTTTACTAGCGGGCGGGACGGACTTTAAAGATACACACATCATGTTACCATTTTTCTCCCACTTTGTGGGTTTGATTTTGCTGTGATTTTCATTAGAACGCACCATCCGGTCTTGTATTTTTATTATCATTATTGTTTTCTTTTCTTTATCATTTACATTTATACTTGAATCGTAATTCGTACGACCCCATTTATAATTCATTTGTATTCTGCATTGTTGGATGATTACGTAGAATGCGTCCAATTCATGTTGGAAAAATAGATCGACGATAAAACGTTTTATAAACACGTACGAATTTCCCATACATATATATTAAAGATTGGTCGAAATTTAGTATCACACATGCACTAAAAAAGATGCATTTTTACAAAAACTCTTGAGAAAGAAAAAACAAAAACAACATAAACTCTTAAGATCATGTAATGTAACGATCGTGACCGTTCTTCGTCGATTAGTTATGATAATCCTACGGTGGACATTATCTACCGGTCAAAGGCATAAAGCTGCCTTAACGTCAAGCCTCCAAGCGAAACCTCCACTGTCCATTCTCCACACGTCGCAAGGCACCGTGACAGAGCTTCTCTCACGGTCTCGACACGTGTATTGTAGTTTCACTCTGCATGTGAAAGCTGGGTACGTTATCAACGGCCTTTCCCTCATAACCAACTGTACGATTACATGGAAACTATCGCTGCTTGTTATCTCCGGTGAACCTTCTTCAACAGGAATATTATCTCTCGCCATCTTCCTGTAAGCGTCATTTGTCCATGTCACTTTCTCTGAAGCGTCGGATATGAAACCAGGACATGTGTCTCTTACAAGATTCATCTTCCTTTCTTCATCTGACCTCCCCAAACCGTAACCGTCAATCCAAGCATCGGTTACACGCTCCACCGTCATACAAGACGAAATCACAACCGTTTTCCTTACAAACTCCGCCGTCTGGTAAACCGGCGTGAACATCCCGTCACCGACGCTGAAATTCAGCCAAAATGGACCCTGTCGCTTCTTCTTCTCCACCGACACCTTCAGATCTTTTAAGGCACCTTGATTGGGTATCTCTGCTAACAGTGGCAGAGTCACCGCAGTAGCGCCGCCGTTGACTACGGACTTATCCGATCTCTTCCTCCGGGTGCACCTCTTAGCGTTACCACTATTCTCCTTCTGCTGACATTTTCTCTTTCCTCTACCAGATCTAAAGAAACCGTCGGAGCTTCCACCACCGCTCTCTCCTCTGGATACAGGCTTTCCACCGCCGCCGTCGCTAGTCGGTTTAGGAGCGATGGGACGAAATCTTAGCATGATGCGATCTGCTTTAGAGAGATCGTACGGTCTAGCACCAACGGCGTATCTTGCTATGCAACAACCTCCCCGACCGTCCATTTTCTTTCTATTTTTCTTTCTCTCTGATATTTTCTGTAAAAGGAAGAATGTTTGAGAATTAGCACATAAGCTTTGCCTGAAGCTGAGGAACACACTGAACAGAAGGTAAGTATTTTATAACGTCTGCGATCTGGACACATGTCCAAGTCTACACGCGTATTTTTGGTCTATAAGGAATTTGATATAGACACGTGTGATGTGTTGGTCTAGAAGACACTAATAAGGGTTTGGGATGCACATGGAAAGTTATTCTCCCTCTCACTTTTTTTTATTCTATCTGATTTTTACTTTTTACATCAATATTGATTTATTGTTTATTTAAACCAATGGTCATCAAAGTATGTTGCAAGACACATAATCCTTCGTCAAAATTCTGTAAATTGGACTGAGTTTTATTGTTATTTTCAAAATATTGAACTTGAGTATTTGAATATTCGAATTCAATATTTTGAAAAATACAAAAAAATGTTTATATAAGTAATAATTTTTTTGTTAAATATTTACATACATAAAAAATATTTTTTGTCAACTCCTTGAAAAAGACTTTTTCTTTCTTTGTTTCTCTTCATCTCTACTTTGCACCGATACAATATCCTAATATTTTTATACGAATATTTAACATAAAAACTGTAATCAAATTTCACATTTTTAGAATTGACATAAAGATCCTGTAACCATTAGACCACTAAACCATATAAAAAATATTTATACAAAGTAATTTATATTTACAATATATACTATATTTATATAGACTAATTCAAATAACTCCTTCATGGAATGAGTTTTACTTAACAGAGATGACGTAGTATTCTAAGACGGGTGATGCGTTAGCATTCGAAAACGATCTCACGTTAGTTTCGTTAACGGTAAAACTCATTTTGTTAAAAAGAATTATTTGAATTAGTCTATATAAATATAGTATAGATTGTAAATTTAGATTACTACTCCGTGTAGGTATGTTTTAGTACACTGTAAAAATACATGTTATCGTATAACACAAGAATATTGAGTACATGAATGAATACGACGGAGATGTGCGCTATTTTTGCTTTGTGTTTAAAGGCGGTTCTCTTTAGATAGCAACTAGGTGGGAACTTTGTCCCTGTTCGTCTAGGTTTAGTCACTCATTGATGATCTTTTGTCACTCTAATTATACAGAGTTATTTTCATCTTGTTGTAGTTTCTCGTGAGTCTGTGGCTTAACATTTGTTTTGTCAAGAGAGCTGGGATTTTTCGTTTGTTGGCTTGTCTTGTGTGCTGCAGTGCTGGCCTTGGCGGTTTGATGGAGAAATTGTGTTGAGGCTAACTCGAGAGGTGCTTCACTTCGGTCTTCCATGTTGTATTGTTTTTGCTGCTTCCTTGCGATTTCACTCATCTTCTGGCTCTCACCTTATCACTACAGTGACTTACCAGAACCTTTTGCGTATATAGAGTTGCTCGTAGTTTACAAGGAATAGAAGCAAAAACACAAAACATGGAGAATATGAAATTCTTGTGTAATATCTATAGCAGAATAACTAAAACGTTCTTACAAAACAATTAAAGGATTTTTTACAAATAACTGAAAGATGTTGTCGAATAACTAAAACAATAGTAATATGATAGATAACTGAAAAGTCTATTTTGTCAACATGCATTACTAACTAAATATTATTTCATAAAATATATGCATTCGGGGTGAATAAAATCTCATAAAGAATAAAGAAGAGAAAACTAAGTAGAATAGCATTTGCACCACTTATACATCTATTTTAGAATTGTAGAGTTCGATATCACTTTATTTCGTATGAGAATGTGAAACTTTTATATCAAAATATTGAATTATTAAACCGATCCGTTGTGACATGAGTGACCAAAAAAACAAAACCCATAAAAGAGTAACAACTGCCTCAACCTTAAGGTTAACTACAAGTTGAACAAATCTTTGAGAAAGAAAGGGGAAAATGAACCAATGTTTTGTTTTATAAGATGTTTTTTTTGTTTTTTATCACTGTACCATAACGTATTGTATCAATAATCCAATATTTTCATATAAATTTTTAACACATTTATATGAAAATGGAGTCGAACTCCAAACTTGTGAAATAGACATACAACTACTGCAACCACTAGCGTATTTAGTTTTCCCCAAAATGTTTCTTTGTTTATTGAATTATATTTGGCTTCTGTAAATTTTCCCTGACTTTATAAAATTCTTACGGCACAACTATTGACAAAACTTGGATACAAATGTTATACTTAATACTTCAAAATCTTGTTTTGGAAGATTAAAGAATAGCTAAAAACCCAAATATAATGGGATCTAAATAATGAGTTTGATGGCCGATTATTTAATATATATAGAGTTCGATCATAAACTTTCCAAATGGGATAAGAAAAGTATAGACGAGTACTATACCTATATATGCCAAACAAAAAACAAAGAGTTGATTGTGTATATGATGTACCCTTAATTTTAGTTTCAATCTTCTTTGTGCTTTATATAAATATTACTGTCCAAACAATTTGAACACAATGTGTCTGCTGAGCTAAAAGCCTTCTTACATGGATAGACAAATTTCAAAAACAGCAATTCAATAAACCATGAGTTAAAACCCTAGAGTTTAAAAAATAATAATATAAAATAGCATATTTAAAATTTTTTAATCAAAATATAACAAAAGAAAATTTTAAATTTTAAAATATCATAGATTATTATATGAAAATACTTATTTACTTTTAATAAATTATATATAAAAATAAATTTAAAATATTATTAAATTTTTTTAATTAAAAATTTTCATATTAAACTTTTTTAATGTGTTTTAATTTTAAATTTCTGTTATTATTTAAAATATAAATTAATTATATTATTTTTAAAATAAAAACATAAAAATATAATAGTTTACAAATTGCCCTAAAATATTTTAAGAAAAAATATATTGGAGTAATAAACGTTAGATTTGGGATGGAGTTCCAAAGTGGGAGGGAATCTAGAAAAGATTATGGGTGGACTTGTGTTGTACTTTGCATTAGGTCACGTAAAGACAACTTATATGTTTACATATAATAATTGTTACATTTAAACGAGTATTGTTACATTTAAAATAAAATTTTTTAAAATGTTATTTTAAATAATTGCATAAATTTTTTTACTATTTGTTTACTTAATTGTAATAAATTAACTTAAACCAGTATGTAGTTATACATAAGTATTCGTACACCTATATATATATATATATATCTGTTTTTTATATGTTTTTAGTACATCAGATTTATAGTTGGAAATGTTTTCAATCCAGAACCAGAATATTATCTTTTTTTGACTGAGACATCGGTACTCAATTATTCAAATTTTAATTAGGTATAAGTCACTATATTCTGATTATGTCAGAACGGTTTTTTAGAAAAATTTACTTGGTAAACGTCTACAATTAGTTTTCTTTTAGTTTTTATTATTTTTAGTTTATGAACTATATTATAAATTAGAAATATAAGTTTGGTTCGTTTAATCGTCGTAGGCAGTTGCATCTTCGGTCAACACTGTGACTATAATTGCGACAGATATTATTCGTTTGTTTGTTGCTGACGGTTATAATTATGATTAATCGTAGATTTTTAATCGCAACTCTATTTTAATACGCAGTCAAAAAAATTGTGATGCAAATCACAACGTCTAACCATTACGTGTACTAAAGCTAGGTACCATAGATAAACAAACAACAATTTATCACAATCGCAACCACAATTTCATGTGTCTAACAAATGAATATAACTGTAGTTAATTAGCAACGAATTAATCACCCAAACGCTAACAACTTTCTTTGGTGGCTAATCGTTATTGAATAAATTAATTGTCATTAGATAGCCAAACCGTAGTTTTGTGCAGTGTGAACTGTGTGATAGAATAAATATAAAAATATAATTTGAATCCAGTTAATGTATTTGATCTGATTCATCTTCTTTTTGTTGTCTTTATTCTTCATTAGTTTTCTTTATCTTTTTGTGTTCTATTCTCAATTTTTTCGTTAAAACTTTTTTTTGTTTCTGGGAATTCAGTTCACTGACCTATATAAAGATTTTGGATTTTTTGGACTTTTGACTCTGTAAAGATTTGGCAACATTTGTATAATTCATGTTTTTGAAATTAGTATAAAAATGGATATTAGATGTATTTGCGTCGTTAGAATTGTCCAAACTAAAAGGAACCGACGAAACTGGATTTTGTTAGGTCTGAATGTCTGATTCTTCAACACTATAAAAATTAGTTAAAAAATATATTCTTCAACACTCAATAACATCCACCCACATCAAACAAAATATTATCCTTATTTTTTCTAAATAATATCAGGAGCCATATCTGGGTCTAAGATTCTGAAAATCCTACATAATTATTAATAATCGTAATCTCAAATTCATACGACAAACAAATGAATAGGATCAATATTTGATTCTCATCAACACTGGATGCAAAAACATATTTAATATAGGGTATACGGTTGAAAAAATATTTAGATTATAAATATTTAGATTAAATATATTTAGATTAAAAATATTTTAATAATTTTTTATAAAAAAGATTTTTTTTAAAAAAATTATTAGTATGAGTTGTATACCATACTATTCTCACATAAAACGTAAAAAAATACATATGTTTTGTTCGTTTGATCGTCGCAGTCGGCTGCAATATATGTTGTTGGTTTGTTTGTAACCGACAATTACAGTTGCAATTAATCGTAAATTTTTAGTCGTAACAATGTTTTAATCAATAATCAAAAAAATTGTAACGTAAAATATAGCGTCTGGCCGATGCGTCAGATAAAAAAACAATAATTTGTTGCAACTATAATCATAAATTCATGTGGCTGATAAACAAACATCACAATAGTTACTAAATAATAAACATCACTCGGTTTACCAATAATTTTCTTTTATTGTATCAATACTTAGTTTTGTTACTTATTAGCCTTTTTGTTGTACTAAAAAGAGTATCGGTTATTCTTTTACTTTGATAGTTGATAACAATCTACAATTACAATGTTTTCTGCCAGCCAATCACCTTTAGTTTAATGACTTAAACTTAGTATGAAGAAATTCTCAAAATCAAATTTGCATGGGAAGATTAAATATTTCAAATATGCTTCCATAGTTCCATTGAAAATAGTGTTATATATTCTTGTACAATGTATATAAATAACATTACCTACTCTATATATATGTATGTAATCCTTAAAATTTTCTAATAATTAAAAATGGTGTCCATCTATATATAGTGAATGATATAAAATATAAAATGTCCATAATAATTGAAGGGTTTCTATTATGAGTAGCGATCAAAAATAATAAAATGAGCCGATTTACTTTCTAAAAGTAGAAGGCTGATGACGTTTATAGTATATCTGCTTTTCAACCTAAGAAATGAAGATAAGAAAAATTGATTACGTTTTGAATCTGACTTGCTGCTTTGATACCTAATTTATTATATACTTAATGAAATGATTACAAGTGAACTCTGTAAACAAAAAGCAGGCATGTTCGACGAATGAGAATCCGACAACTTTAAAGTCTATAGGGTTTAATGAGAATAGAAGAATTAGGTTTGTCTTGAAAGCCGCAAAAGTCTCAATCAAGAATCCTAACTTGGAAAACCAAAAAAAGGATAAATGGGTTTGCGCCACGTGTGTGGGGTTGTAATAATGAGTCACCAAAGCTACTTTTGTGTTTATTTGCTCCAATCTCTAATATATTATTTGAGAAACTTTTTAACAAACTAATCTTATCCTAACGTGTTAATAACAAAAATATCATGCTGACGTGTTAACACCACAGCGAGTTTCAGCTTAAATATATAAAAAGGTTTAACTTACTAGAATAATTACAATACATGCCACTGATATTAATTTGGTTAGAGAATAAATATAATTTATTTAACTAACCAAAATATACTATTACATTTGCAAAAACAATAATTTTTATTTCTTTAAATTTTTATACATTAATTTATAAATAATTTTAAATAAATATAAATATATTTAAATTACTACCGTAATCCCTAATATATTATTTGAGAAACATTTTAATAAAATAACCTTATTTTGACGTGGTATTAACAAAATAATTACAATAAATTTTAAATAAATATATAAATGAGTTTAACTTATTAGAATAATTACAAATATATCATTGTTATTAATTTGGTTAGAGAATTAATATATTTTACTAAGCTAACAAAAAAATATTATTAAATTCGTAAAAAATAATTATTTTTCTTTTCTTAATTTGTATATACAAAAACTAATATTAAAATTAATTTTAAATAAAAGTTAAAATTATATAAATATTTAATTTATATTTACTAATAAAATATAATTTACGAATATTTTTCTCCACGCATGGCGTGGGTATGAATCTAGTTATACTAAAATAGACATGTCTAGACCATTTTTTTATTTATTGTAAAGTTTACTAATTATATATGGACTTCCTATATTCATATTTATGTTTTATTTTTCTGCCTGCAACTTCATATTATATTGAGAAAAACAGCTTAACAAAGTTTAGTATTATATATGAAGCATTACACATGGTTCCTAAGTCATGACATAGTTTGTACTTTTTTCTACGTGCTTTCTCTTTGCAAGTTCATACGTTTGTACATTGGCAACTCTCAAGTAATGATCGTTCACTAGTTACTGATTTATAAGTCATGTTCGTTCGCTCGTTGCCTTTTTATAAATCATGTTCGCTTGCTGATTTCATAGTTCCTAAGTCATGATATATTTCATCGTATATAATTTCAGCTTGCTGATTTTACAAGTTAGGTTGTTGGTTCAGTCGATCATTACTAATTCAATGACTAATCTTTTTTTTTTTAATTCTAAGAAATATTAGTAAACCTATTGAAATTGGTACATGTGGCCATTTTCTAAAAACAAAAACTAAACCAAAGACAGCCCATTAATCCATCACTAAAACAAACCCAGAAATTGAATAACCCATGGTCAATCTTTTACATCTCTTCCTTTCCAATAGTTACTAAATTGATTTGACTCTACTTATGGAGGAAACTTTACTCTCTACTACCAAATTCCGTAATTGCAATTTACCTAAATCCCAAGCACAAAAGAACACTTCTTTTTATAAAAAAAACACTTGTAATTTGCCTCCTAGAAAAAAAGATAATTACACACTCTTTAAGCTTTCCTACAAAAATGTAAGAAATTGATGTGATTGCAATACATTACTATTTGGAAATTTGTTCTCTAATTGAAGCTAGATATTTGCTTTTAAGGTTGATTCGTGAATCTCTGTTTTATTGGAATTGGGCTTGGTTTAAAAATAAAGAATTGGGATTACATAAGATTTGAGAGTGGAACAGTGTCATTTCATATATCTGATTTTTTATTCCTTTTAATGGAACAATTTGAATATGAATGACCATCACGAAAATAAGACCAGACTCCATCTTCAGATGACGAAATGTTTTGTTGGAACAAGCAACGAGTTTTAACATTGACGAGGTTAATAAAGAGCCGCTCACAATGTGTTTGGTTGTTACTTTTGATTTGGTTGTGTTTCTACGCAACGTACAATTTCTGTTTTTTTCCTTTAAGATAGAAAGAATTACGACGTCTATTTAATTGCTAAAATTCTTCACTTCATTGACTAAATAATGCAATTAAAACGAATTTGGAAAAAAAACTTGGAGGAAAATCTGTGAATTATCAATCATTATAGGCGGGTACGTCATGAACAAAAAAACAGGCAAAAGAATCCCCTAAAAACTCTAAATCATCCCCTAAGGCTTAGTTCTAAATCTCACTAGAACTCAGATCTATACCGCCTAAGGCTTAGTAGTTTGAAACTTTGTATGGTTTTCATCCAAATATTCGAACAAATAGGTTTTATAACTAAAGCATGAAAGTTTTTAACCTGGAAACTAAATTCCGTTTTTATCCACAACTCCATGACCAAGTTTCTTGTTTTCACATACTAGCTACATGTCTAATACACAATAGCGTTTAGATTTGGTGGGATTAGACTGAGAACTTGTCTCCCGTAGTAATTCTGTCAGTAAATTAGATATTTACCATGGCGAGTGTGCTCGTCACTCTCTGACCATCCTTCACTAGGTCTATTATATATATCAGCCAAACAAATGTTCAATGAATATGACACCATACAATATCCTCGTCACAGCTGAGCCTTTTCTGCATCGGTTACTCACACCATGTTCAGAGGAGAACCATAAATGGTTTCTTTTCAAAATAAAAGAAACAATGGTATCGAAGAGAAGTACCCTTTATAAAAGAATAAATGAGGAAACGATAAGTTATTATAACAGAAGAGACTACTAGTGAGCGTAAGTTTGTGCGAATAGCATAAATTGAAATAACTTACAGATGGCAAAAGTCCATTTCCCACTTTTCGGGTAAACCCTTTTTGTATTTACCTCGTGAAGAAGATAACACAAAAGGAATATGAGGACAAGATATAGACGATATCAACTTAAACAAGGTAAACTCGTAGCTCAAAGTATCTCCACTATAATCATTTTCAATAGTGTACAGTCTGATACAAGGAGAACTAAACGAGAGACCAAGAGAGAGAGAGAGAGAGAGACCCACACACCTTGCAGTTTCATCGACCACTCATATTTACACATGAATCCGAATGCAACTTCATTAATGCTTTCCGCACCCGCAATGATCAGCTAGTTCTCCAGTCTCCTCTTGATTCAAATCTCATGCGTCAAGAATCACAAAAAGGTCTGTTTGAGTACGGATGGAAAGATACAAGACAGAACCACTAACTTCCCTGAACACATAGATATTAGTTTAGATCTCTCAGTTACGCTTTTGGAGGAAATGTCGGCATGAACTCCTTTGATTTCTGTAGAGGCACTTCATTGAACCAGCTATGGCTAAGAGCCTCGTCAACTGTAAGACGCTTCTCAGGGTCAAAGTTCAGTAATCTGTTCAACAAATCAAATCCCAAATCTGAAAGAATTGGAGCTCCTGTAAAAGATACAGCAGGAAATTTCTTACGCAGTAAATTGTACCTGAAATAAATACACAAATTAATCAGACAACCTGTTACTAAATAAGGAGTAAAAACAACAATTAAAAAAAAACAAATTAACACTACATGAAAGTTTACTCACGGTTGCTTACGAAACTTGGCTTTTGCACCCGGCAATGACGTGAATCCAGGCCAGATTGTCTCGCTTGGAGTTCCAAGAACCGCAAAGATCTGTGCAGATATTTCAAACCTTTGATTACTAATGAATAGACACACAAAAGACAAAACAGGACATAAAGAAACCAGAAAAACTACGGTTACCTGTTGAAGCTGATCAATATCATTCCTACTTTTCCCTCTAAAAAGAGGTTTTAAAGACAACAATTCAGCCATAATACACCCAACCGACCACATATCAACAGCTGTTGAGTATTCTTTAGTTCCTAGAAGAAGCTCTGGAGACCTGCAACACAAACATTACGTATCTGCTCAGCTTGCAAGTCTCACAGATTTGTTTTTGATGGTGTCTAGCACATTGCTCACCTGTACCACTGTGTAACGACCAATTGGGTATATGGCTTGATAGGACTCCCATATTGGCGAGCCATGCCAAAATCACATATTTTCAGCTCCCCGCTGTTGTTCATAAGAAGATTCGATGGCTTCAAATCCCTGTGGATAATCCAGTTGCTATGCAGGTATTTCACACCCTCCAACAGCTGTATCATCAGGCATTTTACCTCACTGGTGCTAAAAGGCTGTTTCATCCTGTCCATTACGCCCCTTAAGTCATGTTCCAAATGTTCCATGACCATAAAAACACTACCACTGTTTCCCACCACAACTTCCTTGACATTCACAATCGATGGATGACTACATGACAAAAGAATGTTGATTTCCCTCAAAGATGTTAGCGGGAATCCATATTCATCTTCCCTGTCCATCTTAATCATTTTGAGTGCCACAATCTCTTCGGTCTTCCTGTCTTTAGCTTTGTAGACAACCCCATAAGTACCTTCATTAATCTTACTCAATTTCTGATATTCGTTTACATCTCTACTACCAGATAGCATGCTCAAGCCTCCCTCAGAGAAAGTTGGCTCATCAATTTCTGACTCGTTATAATCAAAAGTAGAACATTCTGCTTCACCAACATCCATATCATTACAATCATCCAACTCATGCTCTGAATGACTAACGGGTTCTAAGCTGCGCCATCTGCTACCAGACCCAGATGAGTTGGACCGCTGTTCTTCAGATGCCCCAACTATCAATTCCCCGCTCTCAGGAGTCAAACTGCTCCTATTCCATTTGCTATTTCTGACAACATCAGTTATTAACTCCTTCGGGGAATTCAAACACGTCGCCCATTTAGACGTGGCAATATTTGGTGCCTGAACCACCTGCTCGTCCTCTAACTGGCCCTCCTCAAGATCATCAAAAGGCGCAATTGAGACTGTAGTTACATGCTCTGGCGACCAAAGCCCAACATCAACAACCTGGTTGGATATTACGGTATTCTCGCTAAGTTGAGAGCGAACCACTTTATCTTCTTTCTCCCATGCGACAGGAGAACATTTCCTCCTTTTCTGTGGGTGTCGCAGAAGACCAACTTCCTCTCGGGCTTCTCCTCTTTGAGAAGCAAGGCGTGGCCGCCTTGGTGAATCTCGTCGCCCATCCTTCCACCTGCGATCTAGTTCGTTGGATCGTTTGTTCTGACGCCTCTCACCGTCTCTACCACCCTGGCGTGCATAAAAATCACGACTACGATCAACATCAACAGAGCTTCTGGAAACTTCAACTCCTCCTGCCGCCATCGTATTAATAACCAGATCTTCTCAATGAACAACCGATAAAATCACGATAGGAGCAAAACACCCCAGATCCAATTGCCAAAGAAACAAAAAACACCCAAGATAACAAAAAAAACCCTAGGAGAATCTTAATGAGCGATTAGCAGATTGGACGATAGTTTTATCTTCAGTTATCGAACAAAAAAGCAGTCTGATCAATCAAACAAGAGAGAATCTCGATGAAAGCAAACCAGATCTGGAAACCAAGACGAAGAAAAAGAAAACCCTAAAAGTCCTTTCAGGAAGAGGTATTTCTCCAACCTCTCCGCCGATTCTAACAGAAGCCGGAAAGTCTTACCGGACAGCGAATTGGGAAATGAATCCAGAAGATATCAATCAACGAGAGTCCAAAGAGATCGAACAAAGACGCGTTTCGTTTATGGCCTTTCGTTGATATTCTTTTATTTTTCTATGATATTCTTATCTCTTTATACACGGCGGCCCCTAAATGAGACCAATAATTTATACAGTTTATGGAGTGGTAGCAGGTGTAAAATAATCACATGGTATTAGCCATTTTATAAGTAATGGTATCTCGTATTTGGGTCTCTAATTGAATCGTAGTTTTATAAGAAACAGTATATTGGGCTCGATTTTGTCCACCCGTCCACCGTCTACGCTTTTTTTGTTGGGTTTAAAATAAAATTCTAAAATGATGAGCTGGCCAATAAGAAATCACAGAGTTTTTAAAAAAAATCCGACCTGCCGGAATCGAACCAGCGACCTAAAGATTTTCTGTCATTGACTACAGTCTTCCGCTCTACCAACTGAGCTAAGGTCGGATGTTGGAAATTACGATGCTGTGATATTTTATATATACTATCTAGTTTTCTTTTATTTGTTTTTCTGTTTTGATTCAAATTTATGTTCTTTTTTCTAATATCATAAGAGGAGGTTTGATTTCTTCCCTTAGAGCTACACATTATATTACTAATATATTTATTCTGAGTGATATTAATATTAACAATCCTAATAATACTCTTTGGAAAATACCATTTTGCAAAATAAAGTATAAATTAAAAAGAGAAACGATTAGTAAAAGCAAACAAAAGATAGTTATTGGTCGGCTGCTAAAGTGCTAATCTGTGATTGTATAAATAATAATTTAATCCAATTTGGCGGTGAGGCACTCAACAGCATTGAGATAAGTGTAATTAGACTTCGACAAAGTTGAATGACATATAAGTATTTAATTATCACCTTTGTCTTTTAAGACCATTACCCAAAATGGTCCCGATCTTTCTCCACGTGTTACAATTCGACGGCTCTGATCTTAGTCAACTCAAAAGGATAATGGTAAACTACAGTCTTTCAATTTCCTTTTAAGGCTTAAAAAAACATAAAATCACAGTTCCATCCAATGAAATCTATTTTGTTTCAAATAAACTGGGCGTCTTTATGATCAAATTAAAAATCCATAGGTAGTTTTTGAGAAATTATAACATATAGGGTCTTATCCATAATTAAGCTTTGAGACAATAAGTAGGTTGCATTATTTTTTCTGCTGAAGTGTTCTCCGCTTCGAGATCTCTACTGTATTGTATTTCAATATCTAACTTCAGCAAAGATCATAGCCAATTGTAGAAAACTTCTGACGAAAAAGAGAGGATTTTTTTCTCCTTCTTGTCTTACCATAGAGAAAAGACGGTTACTTTTTCACTGAGAGATTGTTGGAAAAGATGGCGAATGTGCCGGAGATAAAGATAGTGAGGAGCGAGAGCTTAGGACACCGAACTGAAGTGTCGAGCCCGGAATCGAAGTTAGGGATGCGTGTGGAAGATCTTTGGGATGAGCAGAAGCCACAGCTCAGCCCTAACGAGAAGCTCAACGCTTGCTTCGAGAGTATACCTGTCTCTGCTTTCCCTCTCTCCTCTGATTCACAAGGTAACAAAACTGTATTACGAATTTTTTACGATGTGGGTATTTAGATAATGATCTGATGTTGTGTGTTTGGCTATTTGGAAACATGATCATGTATGGGATTTGGATGGTTGACTGATCTATGGAAGATATGGAGATGCAATCATATGCTTATTGATGGACTACGTGATCTTTTTATAAGTATTGGTTGATTAATTGGAGTTGGAATTTGTTATCTGGATTGGATTCAAGTTATAGAAAATTCTAGAAGTTGAGGATTTGGAACCAGTCAGATTTAAGGAGTCAGAACTAGTTGTTGATGGTTTTATTTTCTTAGTCCTCTTTGTGGTATAGTTTTGAAAAATTTGTTATGTAACAAAAGAAAAGAGGAAATTTATATCTGCAATTCTTCTTACCACAGCTTAACTGAAATTGCTTCGGTTCTCCTGTCTCATAGTTATGCTAATACAGTATCTCTTTGATGTTTCTCTCTGTAGATATCGAGTTAAGATCAGATACAAGTTTGGCTGACGCTGTTCAAACACTATCAAAACTCAAGGTCTTGAGCGCTCCTGTTGTAGATGTTGATGCGCCTGAAGACGCCAGCTGGATTGACCGCTACATCGGTATTGTGGAGTTTCCAGGCATCGTTGTCTGGCTTTTACATCAGGTCACTGTTCCTTTCAATCTTCTCTTTTGAACTACCGGGTTATTTTAATCATATTGGATACCAGAGGCGTCTTGTTAGTCCCGATCAATTAGATTGTGGTACCGGTAGAAATCTATAGTTCATGACTTTGCTCTTCTTATCTCTTTTAAAAACAGTTGGACCCTTCATCTCCAAGGAGTCCTGCTGTTGCAGCTTCAAATGGAATTGCTCATGATTTCACCGTCGATATTCTGGATAACGGAGATTCAGCAGTAACTTCTGGAAACTTTTTTGAGGTCCTTACTTCATCAGAGCTATACAAGAACACCAAGGTGAAGCTTGAATCTTTATTAAGGCCAAAATAACCCATGAGTTTTACACTTTCCTTTATTCCGTCCTGATTACAGCTTCTCAAAAATGCAATGAATGTTCTTTCTGACAGGTTCGAGATATCTCTGGGACATTCCGATGGGCACCATTCCTGGCTCTGCAGAAAGAGAACTCCTTTTTAACAATGCTGTTGCTTCTTTCTAAGTACAAAATGAAGAGCATCCCTGTGGTTGATTTAGGTGAAGCAAAGATTGAGAACATTATCACACAATCAGGAGTTATCCATATGCTGGCAGAATGCGTGGGGCTTCACTGGTTTGAGGATTGGGGTATTAAAACTCTCTCTGAAGTCGGTCTTCCCATTATGTCAAAGGATCATATCATAAAGGTCAGTTTGTAATTAATCTTACTCAGAGCTCCACTGAGTTCTCTATTGCTAACAGATCATCATATCTGTTTCAGATCTATGAGGATGAACCAGTTCTTCAGGCGTTTAAGCTGATGAGGAGAAAGAGAATCGGAGGCATACCCGTCGTTGAAAGGAAAAGTCAGAAGCCAGTAGGCAATATAAGCCTTAGAGATGTTCACTTCCTCTTAACTGCACCAGAAATCTACCATGACTACAGGTTAGTATAGCTTATTAAAAACTTGTATTATGTACCGAATTCTGCAGCATTGTGAATGTCTTAATGCTTTCTCTTGTTACTTTTTTAGGTCAATCACAGCGAAGAACTTCTTAGTAGCGGTTAGAGAGCATCTGGAGAAGTGTGGGGATACATCAGCTCCTATACTGAGTGGTGTGATTGCTTGCACTAAGAACCATACATTAAAGGAACTGATATTGATGCTAGATACCGAGAAGATCCATAGGATATATGTAGTGGATGATTCTGGTAACCTCGAAGGACTCATCACTCTCCGGGACATCATCGCAAGACTTGTCCATGAGCCATCTGGCTATTTTGGGGATTTCTTTGACGGCGTTTTGCCTCTTCCTCAAAACTACAGAGTCTGAGAAAATGGTGACTTTCTTGTGTAAATTGTCTTTGCTTTCGTGATGCATCTATGTCTGTTTGTGCCCAAGTTCTTGAATTTGTGTTATAAACGTTCAAAACAGAAATAAGAAGAAGAAGAAGAAAGAGTTGCTCTTTGAGTGAATATGTCCTGAAGTACAGTAGTCTTAAGAATTCTCGGATTTAGCCTTACATCTTAAAATGGAACTTGATCAAGATCTGAACCATCTCCGGATGATCGAGATTTGAGATTATTATAGCTTTTTGGAACTCATTAAACCACGTGCATTCCCAATTATTACACAACCTACATCCTCAATTTCATGTCCTTGTATAAAAAAGGAAACTTTAATAATGTCAAAGTTATTAGTTATAATAACATTTAAACAGGAAAGATGATAAACAATAAAGTAACAATTAAAAAAAAGGTTTCTTTAAAAAGCCTCTCATGCCTCAACAAACGTGATCCGTTATCTCCCATTTTCCCTGCCTTTTCTTCAACGGAATTTTTCTCCAAAGCTTAAGCGTACCTTTTAGTTTCTTACCCTCATTTTACCAAACTATCCTCCGTTATTTCCTGTAATGACCAAACTATATTAAGGACTCCTATCTTATTTCTGCAACGAATAACATTTTAAACGATTAATAATATATTAAAATAACACTTTAAAGGTTATTAACAAATTATATGCATTAATATTGTAAAATCTAATATTTAAGCTTCAAATCTTTATCAATATAATTAAATAATTTTATTATCTAAAAATCTAACTATAATATTATATTTCACAAATTTAAAATTTCACATTTATAATTATATTACGAATATTTTATAAAATAATTTAACATTCAGTAAAAATTTATAAACTATAAATTATTTAATTAAATTCATAAAAATAACAATATATTATAATTACGTAATTCTAATTTCTAGTTTATTTACATTTTTAAGTAGCCCAAAATATTTTCCAAATGTAGTAGCTTTGGAACAGATTTGATATTCCTAATAGTTTTAGTTAAATCTGGTATTTGCTTAAGTCACGATTACATACACATCCGACAGATTTGCATCCATGGCCAAATGTTAGCCAAACTTATTAGTGATCATTCCAAGTATGGTTCCAAAAAAACATTAATAGTGGACCAAATTTCACACTTAATCAACCAATTTTCTCTGTTAGGTTCTCTCATTAATTATTAAAATACAAAATTAAAATTAGAACAAGGGGGTATAACCGTCATTTCAAATATATATATTTGCTCAAACACAAAGCAGTTTATAGTTTTTTACATATAAAGTGATTGGTAATTGCCACCCCTACTTATTGAAAACTGCATCCTTTTTTTAATTATCCCCAATGGCTGAACCACAACATCATCACAAAGAGCTTCAGCTCTTACCTTCACCACTGTCGACGGAATCTCCATTAAGAAAGCTCCGATCAGCATTTACAACAACCGACCACCACCGTTCCTCCTCCATGATCCACCACGATCTTGACCTCAAACTCTCCATCAGTCTCTGCACGATCCCAACGGTGGAGGAGCATCCAAACGGTGGTCGCGTAGGAGGTATGGAGGCGCTGAAGTGTCAGGCGGTGGAACAGATAAGACTTACGACGATAGAGAAGGCTTATGCTGAGAGGGTCAAAGAGTTGACTCGCCAAGAGATGGAGATGGCTCGATCTGAGTTGGATTGTGCAAGGTAATTACTTAATTAAGTGAGCTCAATTCAAGTAATTCCGGTTTGGTTTGGTTAAACGGTTATGGATTGTAATCACAGAGTTATGTGGCAGAAGGCGAGAGAGGAGGTGGAGAGAGCAGAGAGGTTGAAGGAAGTATCAATGAAAAAGATAGACACGAGTTGCTTGGAGATTACTTGCCACTCTTGCAGGCAAAGGTTTATGTCTTAATTTATGTATTTAACTGTTCTAATTATTGTTGGCAATTTGAGAAGAGAAGGAGAATATTGGTTTAATTATTTTGAGAAAAAATAATTTGCAAAAAATAAACAAAGCCATTCTTTGTATAGGATCTTATTTTGTGGTTAACTTTAGTTTGTTTTCGTTTTCGAGTGTGGAGTTTGGTTAGTAAGGAAATTAGTTTTCGTGAAATCGAAGGAAAGCATTGATATGATCATATAAGAAATAATTTATTTATTTTTCTTACTACTCTATTTCCTCCAAAGGGTCATTATCTACACTCCTCTCAACACTATCCTTACATTGCATATAAATTTTAAGTTTAATTTTTCATTATAATTTCATAGGCATGTTTGAATAGGCATGTTTGAATACGTGTTAGACATTAGTAGGCCGGTTGAGATGGATTTACCATCTAAACAAAAAATCACATTACTTGCGGTTGTACATGATCTAGTTTTTATTTATTTATTATCTTATATGTGATAAGTTATAATTATCTATAAATTAATATAATTTTATGTTTAATTAAGATTGTATAAACACATTGAAATTAATTTAATATCCAATATATTATTATTATCATTTATATTATTAATATAAATTAAATTAATTAAATTTTGATTAGAATTTTTTAAATATTTTTTTTTAAATAAAGAAATTAGATGATTGTTTAGGCGATTAGGCATCCGTGTAAACGGATTATGCAGATAAAAATTAGATATTTGATTTGTTTGACCGATTTAAACTAAATTGTTACGGTTAAATGGTGTATAGCGGTTAAATGGACGCCTAAACGACTAAACAACCAATTTATTGAACATGAGGTTCTATACTCATATCAAATTAAATTTGAAACTTGTGTTTTTATGTCTAAATTATCGTTGAAATTCTCAAACAAACTAAAAATTGCAATTCAAATTCTCAAACCAAATTCTACCAAAATTAACCCAAAAATAATAGAGAAAAATGTGATAATGGGAAATGTACTTTTAAGTCTTTTGAAAACTCACATAGAAATTTATAACAACTAGACTACAACTACTCTTATATATATATATATATAATATCAAATGTGTATCTCAAGACAGGAGTTTCAATTTCTCATCGAGGTTCGTCGTCTCTACATAGCAAATCGATGGAACATTCATTTATATATAATTATTGATTAAATCGATTTCAAAATCAAAACAAAATTGTTTGCTTGATTCGAGAATTTATAAAAAAAATATAAAAAAATCAAGACCTATGGATTTTATTCTAAATCTTCGATTCTTTCTTTGACCTTACTTGCACCTATGACAAGGCCGTGTGGGTAAGAGAACACTCGTGGCTGGCGGCATAAAGAGATAAAAAGCCTACAAGGAAGTAACTACTTTTTTAATTAAAAAGTTTTGTTTTTGTGAAACAACAATTAACTTTATACAAATTTAAATAATTATCAGAATAGTCTAGTGGTTATAATCCCATATGGTTTTCAAAGTGGCACAAGTCTGATTTCTCTTTATTGTACTTTCACCTCTGTGTGTTTTCAGCTGAATCAGGTCTGGTTAAGTTTTGGGTCGTTGGTTCAAGAATTTGAATCACAATTTTGAAATCAAAAAATTAATGTAATTTTAAATGTAAAATTTTTATTATGTGAAATTAGCGATAAAAGTTTTAGAGTAATATCCTAAAATAGCACCATTTTAAATTTATCTTCCAAATTTAGCACAATAAAACTAAAATTCTCAAAATAGCATAAATTATTATGTAAAAATAATTATTTACCTTCAATAAAATATATATATAATTAAAACATAATGTTTGAGTTCACTTTTTATAATTTAGGGTTTAAAATTTTTCATTATGAATAAATTTTCAATTATTTTAATATTAAATTTATACTATTTTTAGAAATTTAAATGACTAGTGCTATATTTGGAACAAAAACTTGAAATTGTGCTATTTTAGTCAATTGTAGTATTTAACTAATCTAAATAAAAAAGAAAATCAAAATCCAATGCAAAAATGCAAAAATGAAAAATTCAGAAACATAAAAGGAATTGAATTAGTGAATGTGTATTATTTTTAGAAATTTAAATGACTAGTGCTATATTTGGAACAAAAACTTGAAATTGTGCTATTTTAGTCAATTGTAGTATTTAACTAATCTAAATAAAAAAGAAAATCAAAATCCAATGCAAAAATGCAAAAATGAAAAATTCAGAAACATAAAAGGAATTGAATTAGTGAATGTATAAATATAATTTTATTTTTAGGTCTTACCAAAAAATATTCATGATTTATTGTTTTTAAATTTTTGGATCTTGTTCTGTGTTAATTGGAAATTTAAATTAATGATGCTATTTTTGAAACAAAAACTTAGAAATGTGATATTTTAGACATTTCTTTTTATTTATATACATTTATGATTTATCATATTTCAAAAATTCTATTAAATTTATGAAATATTAAATGTTCTAATTATCATAATTTCTTTATTAAAAAAAATAGATTACCAAGGCTTAGTGAAAAACAAAATTAGTTTTTTTATTCTTGATTCTATATAATAGATATAAAAAGTGATATTTTGCCCTCAATTATGGGTTCCAAACATTAAATCACACATTTTTCAGATCAAACGAGAGGAAGAATGCAAGCAAACAAACAAACCCACTAACTATTTCAAGACTTCTACTTGTTTTCTTTCGTTCACAGGTTGTGTAGCCGTGTAGTGAGCGAAGATCGCATGTCAACAATGGCAGATTTATCGGCACCAAGCTTCATTGCTTCTTTACTAGCTCTAATAAACCGAGAAGTAGCTCCTTTGACATACTCATGAGCTTGTTTCACAGTCATCTTCTTCCCAACTTCTTCAGGGAAGCTATTGAGAAAGTGATCACCATTGAGAACAGCTGCAAGCTGAACTACTTCACTCTGAAACTCAGAAAGGACTGCGTCTTCTTTAGCCTCAGTGGCTCTCATAGGTGCAACTTCAGGTAGAGTCATGGGACAATCAGTTCGAGGAGAGGTTAAATGAGAAACAACGTCTTCAAAAGTAGCAGCCCAAGCATCTCTATGTGTTAAGAAATTGGAAGAGAGATTGAAGAGTTTCTTGATTGTCGCTGGTATTGATGAATGCTCGAACTCTGAGCTCTCTGTTGGCCCTTTTGCTTCACTCACCACTACACTCAACACATAATAAAATTAGAACCTATTTTTTTATATATAATAAATAAAGCAAATAGGGACAGAGGATTGCAGAAAACATGCGTCACGCGACGACCATTGATATATTATAATATACATTTTTCAGTGGAATAATCAGTAGATTCAATAATTTTCTCACCCCACAATTAATGGACACAATCAATAAAATATTAAATAATGTTATATAGTTGTCATATGTCATAATCCGATCCATGTGATTTGGTTTCTTGCAACTTAAATTTCGTTAGCAAATGTCAAATATAGTAGTAGAAACTAGAAAGTGAAAACACAAATATATTCCACTGAAATCGAAACGAAGAGAGAACATACCGGTTCCTTTCTGAATCCAAGGTGAAACCATAATTGTAGGAACCCGAACACCTAACCGATCAAATTTAAAGAAACCAGGAGCCGGTCCGGTATTTCCATCTGGGTTTGGTATACCGACATAAGGAGTTTTCACATGATCATAGAACCCACCATGCTCATCATAAGTTATGATTAGGAGCGTCTCGTTCCACTGTGGACTCGACCTAAGTGTCTCGTAAACTTCCTTAACGAGCTTTTGACCATTAGCCACGTCATGTGATGGGTGGTCGTCGTTTGCCGGTAAGCCTTTGAGGTCAAAGTACCTCGGTTCGATGACGGTTAAGTTTGGTAATTTTCCTTTCTTTGCGTCTCTCTTGAATTTTAGATCGTATTGATGCAAATTGAAAATGTATTTTAGCTGTCGGAGATTACGGTAGAATAATGTGGTCGGAATATTCTGGAAGTATATTCCGAAGTCGATACCGTTGTTATGGAGCGAATCGAATATCGTCGTCTGTGGATACCTGAAATGGAATGGAATCTAATAACCGACCAAAACACTAATACTGTAAATATTTAAAAACCAAAACATTAATAAAAGAATGAAACAATTGCTTATTAATTACTTTCCAATAATGGCATAAATAAAATATTTACTGTAAGAAACTTAACAGATGTAGAGAACGCAAGAATAATAGTTTAAATTTAGGAAAAATGATAAGACGTTTTTCTAAATTTGGATATCAATTATTGCTAAATTAATTACTCAAGATTTGCTATGGAAAGTAATTTAATTAATTGCTGAATTAAGTGTGAAATTAAACTACTTAGGATCTAAAGGACTCGATAAAGTTACCCTTGAGCGAGCTGCTTTTTGACATGGCTTGTGGAACCATGTGAAGTAGCGGAGTAGACGAATAGCCGATTTGGTTGAGTAGGACCGGGAATCGAAGAAAACCACCGGTCGAAGACAGCGAATTCTTTAACCAGCTCGGCGTAAACCGGTATAGATTCAGGCCGAAAGCCTTTCATTACTGTCTCCGACAAATTTCCCGGCATCGAAAGCGCTTGCTCAACGAAACCCATCATCGACGGGATCTGATCCGACCCGAAAACCTGTTTCTCCACAGCTTCGAACGAATGACCCGGATCCGGATCCACAAACTCCGCGTCGCTTGTGAAGCATATGGTTTGGGTAGTGTTTGGAACCGGGTTACATTCCTGACCCGTTACACCGTTTATCGATGGGTTTACTGATTTCTTCATCCAACCTAAGAGGTGATCGAAGGATCGATTCTCCATTACCAAAACGACGACGGTTTTGATTGGTGATTGCCATTGATGGGATCCTAGAGCTATATGAGTCGGTGTGAGAAGACAATAGAGTGCGAGTAGGATAAAGGAAAATCTGGAGGCCGATGGTTTCATGAATGGGTTTTCGAGGGAAAATCTAAGGAAGTGTTGGTAATTAAGCTTTAGCTTTTGTAGAGGGTTTGATTCTGTGGTTTTGTTTTACTTTAGATTGGTTTCAGAAAGAACATAAAGACAGTGGAGAGAGAATTCTCGAAACCAAAACACAAAAAAAAAGAGAATAGTAACAAAAAAGGAAAGAGAGAGAGAGTGATGAAGCTTGATTTAAACGAAAAAACTCATCGAGAATGAAAAGTTATAATAATAAATGGGTAATTGAAAAGCTATGTCGTCTATTTACTGTTTTGATTGTTTTTTCTTGCACTACTGCTTTGAGTATAGGCGGGCTCAATTGGTAAAGAAAGATTCTGTTCTCACACTAAAAACTTACAGATTTGCTCTCTTTTTTCCGGTCAGTGAAAATCCGAAATTTAGGCTGATTATTTATTATGGCTAAATTTGAAACTTGGAAATGCATATCCACGCGAAGACTTGGCCTTTAGAAAACCAGTAGATGAGCATAAGCTCATGTTTTTTTCTTCGTTTTTTAAAATTTTCAACTAAATTTTTTTTACAAATTTTAGATATATTTTTTCTGCTTTAATATTTTTATCTAATATTTTCTTTCATCCAATATTTTTAAATATAAATGTGTTTATTTTTCTAATTGATCTAAATTATAATATTGTTATCTAAATTCTATAAAATAACACATTTTTAGGTTTTTGTTCTAAAATTAGTATCATTAATTCAAATTTCTATTAATAATACAGTTTTAAAATTTAAATACATTAAAAATTTTTGTCAACATGGTAATATTAATTTAGAAAAAGGAATCGAAATATAATGTTTTAAATTTCTATATAATTTTTTACAGTAAATAAATATTTTCAAATAATTATTTATATTATTTTTTGAGATTTTAATTTTAAAATACTAAATTTGGAATAAATTTTTTAATAAATGGTATTTTAAAATATTATTCTTTTTATTTTTTCAATTTACCCAAGGCGGATCCAAGATCACTTCTCTTTTGTATCTCCAATTATGCCCTCTTAAGGGTTAGTAACATATCAGAGGAGCTCCCAGAGAAGTCGTTCCACGCTCCTTGCCACCACTCCGCCTCAAGCCACGCCTCTACACCACCGAAAAAGAGCAGTTGGTACCTCCTTTCACCACGTCACCAAAGCCATAGTGAAGATCAAGCTATACAAGAGAAATATTAGACCCTTCGCAGCACCGAAGACTAACGTTGCACGATGAGAAGTGCCAAAGAACTAGAGAAGAAGAAGAGGCAGTTAAGGTTTCTATAGCGGGGAAAACGCTTAGCAAAATTGGGCTAGGGTTCATGTTGTTTTCTTGTAAATCTTTATCAGTGGATTCCTAAGAGTTCTTATTAGAAATATGTCTATTTTTGACACCTTGACAAACGATTTAATTTGTATACTATAACTTTAAATTTTTTGTATCCCCAACACATAAAATTATGTATATTGTAGTTTAAAATATGATTTCAGGTCAATCACCAAAACCAGCAAAAAAAAAATTAGAAAACAATTACGGTTCTTCTTTAAAGTTTTTTTGTAAAAAAAATGTTTAGTGATGAAAATGACTGAAAAAAAACAAAATTATTTCGGACTCTACAGGTTTTACCAATTAATTAATTAGGTAAAAATAAAATCAATAAAAATTATATGTGATAAAAGAAAAACATTAATCTGAATTATTTTTTTAAATTTCTAATACTTTATTTGATAAATATTTTAAGAAAATAACCTCGTATTATTAACACAAATACTATATTGATATGTCATTTTTACAAAATAAATAGGTTTAAATTATTAAAATAATTACAATATATTCTCTATGTTTCTAATTAAAAGATGTTTTAATTTTTATTTTCGCTTTGTAAAGATAAATTTTTTTATTACTTAATAATGATCAATTATAAAGTTCAAAAAAATAATTAAGTTTATTGAATTATTATTGGTGTAGAATTATAGAAAATTGTTATTCACAAAAAGATTATATATTTATACTAAAGTTTTAATTTGTTTATCAACATGTGTGAAAATTCTAAAACATTTATTATTTAATAACATAGAAAGTATATCATTGTTATTGATAGGAAAAATAATATATTTTATTAATTAACAAAAAAATATTATTAACTTTATAAAAACAATTATATTATTTTTAAATTTAGATATACAAAATTAATATTAAAAATAAAATTTTAAATAAAATTAAAAATCTTTAAACATCTAATTTATATTTACTAATAACTAATATTGTATAATTTATAAATATTTTTTTCGCCTTTTGCCAAGTATAAATCTAGTGTCTCTAGTGACATTACACTATTAGGGGGAGTTAAGGGTACATTTCTTTTGCTTATTATGACCTTATCTAAACTTTTCTCCACCGACTTTATCTTAAATCTAAACAAAAAGAAGAATTGTCCGGGAAAACGGCCGATTCCACCGTAGACTTATGCTTTTAGGATTATTTATACACGAATTATCATGTCATGCTGATTTCCACATGAACTATATATATTTTCGAATTTTAGCCACAAACATTTAAATCGTGGCTATTTCCACCAACTAAACGGTTTCCGTGTATTTTTCCGTTACACGTGATGACGTGGCTGCCACGTCGGATGATGAACTTAAACGACGTCATTTAAGTTAAAGTTTTACTGAGAAATAAACAAAACGACGTCGTTTTGATAAAGACGAAAACGACGTCGTTTTGTTATAATTTTTTTAAAAAAAAAACATAAACCAAAACGACGTCGTTTTGGTAAACTTCAAAACGACGTCGTTTTGTATATCTTCTTAAATCTCCAATCTTCCTGTCCTGATTCTCTCTCTTCGAACTCCTCCACACCATCTTCTTCAGGCTCATACTCTGGTTCGTTGTCATCTAAATCCAACCTTTTATCTTTTCCGAAATCATCCACAGAATCCTTTACCTCAATCTCCTCTGCGAGTAAAAGCGAGTAAAACATCTAGACTATTCAAGGTAGCCTAAACTTTTTTTATGTCGACCTTCCACAAAAATTAGAACAGTTAATCCTAAATTCATCGGCCAAATTAGCTCCAAACATTCTATTGCCAGATAGGTTGGGAGACTACCACAAGCTTTCTTCAAAACGAAGCTTAGATCCGTCAAAACAATGAAGCCAATACCCATGTTAACTAGATAATCTCAAGAACGATTTTTTTTTAAAAACAGCCGATTTTATAAAACCAAGCTCAAAGAAACTTACTTTTCGACAGAACAACGCGATCCGTATCCGCTGCTGGCTCAGAATCATCAACCGAAACCGACGCCTTCGGCCCATCTAATGAATTCTCTTCCTCAATAGATTTTTCGACCTCCAGCATCTCCTCGTTCGCTTCAACAGTATCGGAGCCAGATAGCTCCGATCTCGTAAGTCTCCCGCCTCTTCTCGCAGCTCCTCCCCTCTTGATAACCTTCGGTGGCATCGCTCTCTTATATTGTCTATCAATCAGAACAAAACAACCTAAATCGAAGACCAAAGATCAGAGCTACAATTATCGGGATAGAACAATCCTACCTCAGCGGACCAAAGAGTGTTTTAAGAAGATATACAAAACGACGTCGTTTTGAAGTTTACCAAAACGACGTCGTTTTGGTTTATGTTTTTTTTTTAAAAAATTATAACAAAACGACGTCGTTTTCGTCTTTATCAAAACGACGTCGTTTTGTTTATTTCTCAGTAAAACTTTAACTTAAATGACGTCGTTTAAGTTCATCATCCGACGTGGCAGCCACGTCATCACGTGTAACGGAAAAATACACGGAAACCGTTTAGTTGGTGGAAATAGCCACGATTTAAATGTTTGTGGCTAAAATTCGAAAATATATATAGTTCACATCAATAATTCAAAATCCTAAAGTAAGGTAAATACACAATAGTAAATCAAATTCAACTGATCTCATAAAACTAACATTAACTTATTATATAATTTTATATATATATAAATAAATGTGTATATTATTTTTTATTATAACTGTATATTAAATAAATCTTATTGCACAATACTTTGTTTTTTCTGCTATCACGTTTGCGAAATGATATTTTTACTTTTCATTTTCTAGTTTATAGTTTATCTTACTTTTAATTATTTGTTTTAAAAAATTTATTTAAATTTTGAAATCTTACATAATTGAAATTGATAATGACATATGTTTTTGTGATTATAAAAAGCTAAAACCTATTTAACACAAAATACTATTTAGTAGATTGTGTATCTACACCTATATATAATAACAAAAATCCATATGTTCAAATAAAGTCGTTTCTATATATAAAAAAAAAAGAGAACAAAAAAAAACCAGATAAATTAATACAGTAAAACGATAAACGACGTAGTTTCGCATAATATGTTCTATATTTTTATTTTTGACATCAATTTGTATAATAGGTAATATTAGGCCCAATTTAAGGTACAAAACTGATTTGGATCCTAAATCAGTCAATTTCGATTCACGTTAGTCACAGACTCACGTGTCACGTCGTTCGAAAATAACGTATCCGCACGTGACATCGCCACCGGCCATTTCCTTCTCACATCGCACGAGGAGTTTTCGCACTCTTCAAAACCCAAAAAATTAACAACTTCTCTGCTCTCTCTGCTCTTTCTGTTCTCTCTACTCTCTCTCCGACTCTCACTCTAGTGGAAAGGTATGGCGGATTGGGGCCCCGTAGTGATCGCTGTGATTCTATTCGTGCTTTTGACTCCGGGACTTCTCTTTCAGATTCCGGCAAGAGGTCGAGTCGTCGAATTCGGTAATATGCAGACTAGCGGTGCCTCGATTCTCGTACATGCCATCATTTTCTTCGGTCTCATCACCATCTTCACCATCGCTATTCGTCTCCACATATATACCGGCTAATTGTACCGTACCGAATTCGTAATTCTCCCTGTTTTCTGGTTTATCGTTGTGCTTTTCTTACCGGTTTGTTTGCTCTTTTTTCCTGGCTTTGTTTATAATTCTCCTTGTTTGGTGGAAACATCTGAATATGCATTACAAAGTTCAATTTCAAAAATCTGTTCTAACTTGCATAATGTTTGTTAGTATCCGGTTTAAGTCTATCCATACCGGTATGGTATCACATGTCGTCAGCCGGTTTAGCCTCAAATTTTGGCAATGGAATTCGAAGTATTTTGACCAAAACAAAGTGAAGATGTTGCCAAAAAAATGTTTTGACACAAAACTTACTCTTCTTAAAGGCTTGTAACTTTGTAGCCTTAATCAACAATAATCAAGTGACTAATATCATTAATCAATAATCTCAAAGTTACTGCATGAAAACCAATTTTAAAGAAGAAAAAAATGGTCACGAAAATACTAATGCAAAACATTTTTGACAAACATTTTAAAAAATTAATTTTATACATCATTAGTGTTTAATAACTATAAAAAATTAGATAAAAAACTAAATAGCTCGCAACTATTTATTTTCTGTTAACTAATCTTCAATTCTCTATCTTTTAACTATCATCATCAATAATATTTTCCGCATTTTTTTTCGTTGTTAAATGTGTTCTTTATTACTAATTACTTGTTCAACACAAACTATAAATATATTAAAATTAACATTAAGAGATTCGTCTAGTTATTCGTGGTGCTAATAAAAAATTTTAAACTAAAAAATAATGTTTTTATCTCTAACATGCATTTTAATATCAAAAACTCTATATTAAAAACAAATTCGAAAAATATCAAATGCTATGATTTGTTTTTCAGTTTTATAAAATCTGATTTCATTTGCAAAATATGTTGGGTTTTTTATTGAAAATTAAGTTTTTACGAATTTTTATTATATATAATAGGTTTTATACTTTTATTCCACCCCTCAATTTTTCTTTTCATGTTTCTTTTTGGCGATTGGTCTTATTTTTCTTCGACCGTGATTGAAAAAGGGACACCAAACAAGTGAAGTGAGGGTGAAAAAAAAAGTGAAGGAGGGAGGAGAGCTTCTTCTCTTCTTTCGGATACTGAGCAGTGAGCACAGATCGCCGGCTTCATCGTCATCCTCTTCTTCTTCTTGATGTAAGTTTTCCCAATAACTCTACTTTTATTCCTGCATTTTTCGGAAATGAGGGTAAACCAGAGATTTAGGTTTAAGATCGATCTTATTTGATTTCAAACTCGCACTTAATTTCCCTTCTATCTGGAGCTCTTTGATTACAAACGGCATCTTCATAAGCTATGCAAAACTCAAACATGCAAATTAACATAATGCCTATTCCAAGAATGAAAACCCAGTAAAGAGAGAGAGAGAGATAGAAAGGGAAAGAGTGATTCATGCGTAGGAGAAATAATTAATTTAATCGAGTTGAATTGTTGAAATTCAAAAGCAGCTTAGATTATTTTTTTAATTATATAATTAATTTCACTTTTCCTGGTAAAATGTAGCAGATGGGGAGCACACTGATTTTGAGCTCAGATGAAGAAGATTCAGATATTAGTGAATCTGAAATGGAAGAGTATGGAGACAAAATCTACCTCAAACTTCAATGTGGAAAGCTTAAAGTGAAACTCTCTCCTCAAGTTTTTGTGTGTCCTTACTGTCCAAATAAGAAGAAACCGAGTTTTCAGTACAAAGATCTCCTTCAACATGCTTCTGGAGTTGGTAATAGCAATTCAGATAAAAGAAGTTCAAAGCAGAAAGCAAGCCACCTTGCTCTTGTCAAATACCTCCAACAGGATCTTGCTGATTCAGCTGCAGACGCAGAGCCATCATCGAAGCGCCAAAAAATGGGAAATCCTATACAAGATTGTGACCACGACGAGAAGCTCGTGTGTCCTTGGAGAGGTGCAAACTTTTTTTTTAACGAGAATTGCTTTAAGATATGAGAATTGGAGTAATGCGGGGGTTTAGTGCATATGCATCCAAAGGTTATTACTTTTGCATAACTTGAACTGTTATGGGGATTTTTTGAGTTTGTATCCAAAGGTTATTACTTTTTATTTGTATTGACTTGGAATGTGGGTTTGTTGATGACTATGTAACCAAATGTTTATTACTCTTGCTTACATTGAATTGAAATCAGGGGTTTATGGATTGTGTATATGTGGCTGAAACAGGTATTGTGGTTAATATTCCAACTACTAAGACACAAGATGGTCGATCTGCGGGTGAGGCTGGATCAAAGCTTAGGGATGAGTACATTCAAAGAGGATTCAATCCGACTAGGGTTCGTCCTTTATGGAATTATTGGGGACATTCAGGAACAGCAATCGTGGAGTTCAACAAAGATTGGAATGGCCTTCACAATGCTCTTCTGTTCGACAAGTCTTATCGAGTAGATGGTCATGGCAAGAAGGATTGGTTGAAAAAAGATGGTCCCAAATCAGGGCTTTACGCGTGGCTTGCTCGTGCTGATGATTATAATGGAAATAATATCATTGGAGAAAACCTGAGGAAGACGAGTGATCTCAAAACTATAGCAGAGCTTACAGAAGAAGAGGCGAGGAAACAGCAAAGACTTGTGCAGAATCTGACACAACTTGTAGAGGAAAAAAACAAACACATGAAGGAGATTGAGGAACTGTGTTCAGTGAAGTCACGGGAACTCAAGCAGTTGATGGAAGAGAAGGAGAAGAGTCTTCAAAAGCATAATCAAATGCTGAATTCTATACAAGAGAGAACAATGGGTCACGTTCAGAAGATCTTTGCTGATCATGAGAAATTAAAAATGCAGTTGGAGTCGGAGAAGAAGAAACTCGAACTCAAAGGTAATGAGTTGGCAAAGCGTGAAGCACACAATGAAACCGAGAGAAAGAAGTTGGATGAAGATCTAGTACAGGTATCCATTTACTCTCTATATCGCTCTTTTCCAGTATTAGGCTTAAATTAACTTTTTTTCTAAATTCGTTTTTCTTGTCAGAATGCATCTAAGAATAGTTATCTTGAACTAGCATCCCTGGAACAACAAAAAGCGGACGAGGAAGTTAAAAAATTGGCTGAGCATCAAAGGGTTAGTGCCTTTCTTCTTGTCCTCTTCAAAAGGTTCTGCTTATTTCATGATTGTTGAGAAATACTATGTTGATGTGTAACTCTCAGAGGCAAATGGAGGAGCTTCATGAGAAACTCATAAGACTACAAAGACAAAGAGATCAGAAACAAGCAATTGAGCTAGAGATCGAGCAATTGAAAGGACAGCTAAACGTGATGAAGCACATGGGATCAAACGGTGATGCTGAAATTGTGAAAAAAGTGGACTCTATTTATGAAGATTTAACTGAGAAAGAAGAAGAACTCGCAGACCTCGATAAATTCAACCAAACTCTTATCCTTAGGGAGCGCAGAACCAACGATGAGCTTCAAGAAGCTCGTAAAGAATTGGTAAACGTATGTATCAAAGTGTTGTTCTTTTCATTCATATCAAAAACGCTTTGAGAACACTGAAACATAAATTTGATTTTTCTGCCTACACCTTGGTTTATTTATTTCTTTTGCGTTTGTAGATAATGAAAGAATGGAAATCAAATATTGGTGTCAAGAGAATGGGAGAGCTCGTGACGAAACCATTCATGGATGCAATGCAGCAGAAGTATGGTCAGCAAGATGTGGAGGACCGAGCAATTGAGGTTCTCCAACTTTGGGAAGACTATCTTAAAGACCCAGATTGGCATCCATACAAGCGGATCAAGCTTGGAAATCAAGAAAGAGAAGTGGTAAAACCACCTTATCCACCCAGTTTGGTGTTTTGGTTGTGTTGAATGATCTCTCTAAAAGATTAAGCTTTTCTGTGTTGTTATTAATTGGGTTTAGGAAGTGATAGATGAGAGTGACGAAAAGCTGAAGGAGCTGAAGGACGATTTAGGAGATGGTCCTTACAATGCGGTAACAAAAGCTTTGTTAGAGATAAACGAATATAACCCGAGTGGAAGGTATATTACATCAGAGCTATGGAATTTAAAAGAAGATAGGAAGGCTACACTTGAAGAAGGTGTCATTTGTTTAATTGATCAATGGAAAAAGTTGAAACGCCAGCGCGGAATGGTTTACGATTAAAAAAGGTTTGCTTTTTCCTTCGATCCAAAGAAAAGGATGTGTGTTTGCCAATAGTTTTACTCATTTAGAATATGATTGATTGATGTTTTAGAGCTGCAGGAGGAGGGTGCAAAACTGAACTGCATAAAGAGGCGAAACGGTTTGCATTTGCAGAGGAATGTGTTTGGTTTGATGAAACTTTGGTGGGTTGTGGTTTGTTTTCTTCTCAGAACAACTTTGATATCTTGTATTGTTCAATGTTTAATTTCTGGGTAACCTCTTTTGGACAATCAGCAATAAAAAGAGATGTATCATATCATTGTAAATCCACATGCATTACTAGCTTAAGCGTATCAATTAGGACCAGAATTTTAGTGTTTTCCAGAGTCTTTCCAATTCTCCCGATGTGTTAGATTACAATAGACTATTTAATTGGACATGTGAGGCTAAACCCCAAAAACTGTCCGGTCTAAATGAAAATAATCCGATTTGAATATAGAAATACAAATTGAAAAAGTATTGGATCTTTTGAGCTAAGTTCGTTCAGTTTAGATAAGTTTAGATGATATAATTTCGCTAGAATACAAGAAAAAAATGTCCTTTTAAGTTTTATTACTCTTCCAAAACAAGTAAGAATCAATTCAGTTAGTCTGTAAAAGCTTTGGTGCACAGGTTTTGCTAAATAAAGATTAACCTTAATTGCACTGCTTAAGACGGAAAATCTACATTCTAGCAGATTAGGCCCATAATTTCTTTAGCCCAGTAAGGCCCAAAATTGCATGCATAATCAAATTTTGAATGTGGTAATATATATTAGTTGCACGGTAAAACCGTATTCGTTTGTACATCATAGTTTTTTGTGGTTAAATGTTGTGGTCGAACGTAATAATCAACGATATAAAATTTTAATCGCTGATAAATTTTAACGTTGCGGTAAAAAAATTACCATAAAATTTATAAATGACAAAAATACTCTTATTTCTAATAATTAATTACATATAAAAACATAATTCTAAAATGCGATCAGTCGTGCGATTTCCAAATGAACAAAGTTACGGCGATAACTTGCGGTCAAATGCTATACTGATAAAACAAATAATAATATTAAAGCGTCTATCCATAGCGTGTAAAGATCGTAGCGTCTAATCTATCTGTAGCGTCTAATCTATCTGTAGCGTCCACAGATCGTAGCGTCTAATCTATCTGTAGCGTCCACAGATCGTGCGTCTGCGATATACAAACGAACATCGCAAGTATAATTATAATATCATATGATATTGTAAACAAAATAACTATGATATAATATCGTGTTATGTAACAAAATAGCAAAAGATATCGTAACTAAAATGTGCAAAATTAGAACCATTTGTACCACTTGATTAATAGTTTATAATTAAATGTAAAAATCATTCACTACAAACACCATTTTTCTTCTCAGTTTTGCATGTGAATTTGTCGTATATACATTAATAGTTTATGACTTGCAATACATTCTGGCTTTTCCAAAATCTTTCCTGGCCACATTTTCATCCCAAATTTCAGGAAAACTTTTGAAAAGAAAAATATTTTCAATATTAACAGGATTTTACTGCAATGACTTATTGTGGGAGGTTAGTTAATGCATTGCTTTCAAGTTTCTAAATGTTCCTCCTTTGGGGACCCTCTTCCAACTGCTACCTTCCTGCCTATTTACTTGATTCCATCATCATCATCGATTCATCATCATAAACATCATCAAAATCATCATGATGATGACCTTTCCGTCATCATGTAGAAAAACATTACTTTGTTTATCTCATGATTCATCGTTTGAGGCTAACATGGATTGTAGCGGCCTTCGAGGTCATTAATTATGCTCACATCATCATTATTTACATAAGCAAAGATCGATGTTATATATGTTATGTCATCAAGAATAAAAGTCCAAATGAAAAAGCTTTAAAGAAAGAAATCAAAGTCAATGCATCATGGATTTTGACATATTAACCATTCCTATATATATAATACCCTCGCAACATCAAGATATTACATATTCCAATATCTTCTTGGCCTTCTTCTGCATCTTTGTAAGTGTGTGTGTGTGTGAAACAGAATCAGTTAATTTCAGGTAAAGCTTCTAAACCAGCGATATTGGTACGGTTGAATCGAATCAAATAAAATCCAATTTTCATTTTGGGTTAAATTGATTTGATTGAGCCGCGCCAATATCACAAATCTATGAATTATATAATTTCCCTTCTATAATATAATGGTTTTGCCTCTTCCTCTGAGCTTCTGTCCGAAGAATTTTGCATATTGTTTGTCAGGTTCTTTCTTTATATTAAAATTATAGGAGAACCTGCGGTTTGGTCTGGTCTGGAGTATTTGTTATAGAAATTTTTTATAACAAAAGTCATTGGTTTAATTTGAACTTAGTTAATAATATAAACATTTTAAATTCACTTTTTCATTTTTTCAAAAAATTCATTAAGCATTAACTTTTTGAATATAGCGCTGTTCGTTTGTCTGCCGCAGCGTCTGCGGCAGCGATATGCGGTCAGACGCTGCGGTTAGACGCTACAATATTATTGTTCGTTTGATCACCGCAGGTTTTCGCCGCAGGTTGTCACCGCAGGTTTTCGCCGCAGGTTGTCACCGTAGGTTGTCGCCGCAGGCTGTATCGCAATTGTTTAATCGCAAACGCTACAATTTCGTAGCGGTTAAAAATTTTTGCCGCAATTTTCTTCGGTCGACCGCAGCATTTGACCGCAAACACCTGCGGCGGTCAAACGAACAACGTTTGACCGCATGACGCAGTCGCAGGTTCCTGCGGCTACGAAACGAACATCACTTATGTAATAAATTATTTACACGGCAAAAAAGTTTTACGAGCTTCTTATTAAAAAGAGTAATACCCTAAAATAGCACCTTTTTAATTTTTTCTTCCAAATCTAGCATCATAAAATTAAATTTCCAAAAATAGCACAAATACTTATATGAAAATATTTATTTATTCTAAATAAATTATACATAAACTTAAAGTATTGTATTTGGGTTCATAATTTCCAATTTAGGGTTTAATTTTTTTTCTATTAAAATATAGTTTTAATGTATTTTAATCTTAAATTTGTGCTATTATTGGAAATTTAAACTAATGATGCTATTTTTGGAACAAAAACTTAGAAAAGTGTTATTTTAGACATTTGCCCTATTAAAAATGTAGTTTATAACCAAAGTTTTATATAAATTTCTGATGTTCTATATTTCACGTATCTTTTTGAAATAAGAGTCCGTATATTCATTAATTTTAACGATGTTAGATCAAAACACCTAAAATAACACCTTTTAAAATTTTTGTTTCAAATCTATCATTTAAAAATTAAAATTTTAAAAATATTATAAATAATTATATATAAATACTTATTTACTGTAAATAAGTTATACATAAATCTACTCATTATATTTAGATTTTTTTTCCATTTTAAAATTTAATTTTTTCTATTAAAATAAAAATTTTAATCTATTAATAACTATCTTACGTACTGTTTACTTTATAACTGTACAACATAAATTTCTAGAACATTTTTAATGTTTAGCTAAAAATACATTTTTAAGGTTGTAATGGATAATTTTTAATTTCTGATAACATTAAGATGGATTCCAGATAAGAATTTTGTTGATAATTTATGATATGACATTAAATATTTTATTTACTAGAAATCAAAATAGTAACACAACAAATCCAACTTATTGGTTTAAACATAATTGTCAAAACTTTCACTATTACTATATGATTTTTCGAATAAAGCTGTTATGCATATATAAAATAATAGAAATATTCTATGTTAACTTTATTTCAATATCATTTCCAAGATATGACAAGTAAGCAATCCTCAAAACTAATGAATCATATAAACTAAATTTCAAACAATATTAAATACAAACCCAAATATTAAAGGGCAATTAACTAAAATAGCATCATTTCAAGTTTTTGTTCCAAATATAGCATTAGTCATTTAAATTTTTAAAAATAGCATAAATTTAATACTAAAATAATTGAAAACTTATTTCTAATGAAAAAAATTTAAACTCTAAATTGGAAAAAATGAACTCAAACATTATGTTTTAATTTTATATATATTTTATTTAAGGTAAATAATTATTTTTATATAATAATTTATGCTATTTTAAGAATTTTAGTTTTATTGTGCTAAATTTGGAAGATAAACTTAAAATGGTGCTATTTTAGGGTATTACTCAATATTAAATTATAAATTCTTAAAAATCATTTATAATGTTTGTGCTATTTAAAAAAACAAAGTAATGAAATTTAAAAAAAAATTAAACTATTAATGGTTGGGAAAAATTATGGTTAAAATATTATTCTTGATACGATAATTAGCCTAATCAAATCATACAGCGTTTGGATTGGTGGAAGTTTGGAACTCATATGAGAACGCCCAAACGTTTTCCCTTGATCGTGCGTTTACAGCGTTCAAACCGCACCTCAAACGTGCACACCATCGTTTTAATATGTATGTATGTATACATTTTGGATAGCTTTCAGCTTAGCTTTGCCGCGAGCTCTGAATTTTGTAGCACTAAAAAAGTTTGAAATCCCCAATTTTGGTTGTTGACTTTGCTTCCACTGGATCTGGGGTTTTGTTTTTCTTTTCCAATTTCTCCCAAAGCTCTGAAATTTAGGTTTTTCTTTGTACCCCTTAATTCTAGTCTCTTCTTCACTCTACATCTGTATCGATTTCTACTGTTTAGTAATATCACATGGGGATTGAAGCCATAGTGGTGGAGACACCAGAAGCGGCTACTCTGTTGAAGCAGGAAGATGGTGGGGTTGTTGATTCCGAGAAGAAGGAAGCTTCAATAAGTTACGACGCAGAGAAGAAGGAGGAAGAGAAAAGCGAAGAAGATGATGGAGAAAGCGAAGAGGAAAAAACTGTAGAAAGAGGTAAATCGTCGGAGAAGGAGCTGGTGACATCCGTCAGTGACAGGCCTAAAAGGGAGAGAAAGAAAACTGAGCGTTATATTTTGCCTACTCTCTCTCGATCTTCAGGGAGCAAGCCTGTGTCAATCGAGCAGGTATAAAAGTTGGAAGTTTGCTTCTTTTCTTTCTTCGAGTTTGTGAGAATTGTATTAACCCAGAATTGGATGTTGACTAGTTCTGGTTTGTTTTGTTTCAGGGTCGTGGAACACGGCTTAAAGAGATTCCAAATGGTACGTATTTACCAGTTACCACCATTAGTGATGTTCTCTTTGATGCCCAAGGAGTGTGAACTTTAATTATTTTGTTTGCTTTCCTGACTTGCTAATATTGTCTGATAGCGTTAAACTGTCTCAGTGGCTTATAAACTGTCCAAGAGAAGACCTGACGACAGCCTCTTCTTACTTCACACCATTCTTTACGGGAAGAAAGGGAAGGTGTTTTGAATGTTTGATCTCATATTGTCTCATGAAGTTTCTGTCTCTGTTTATATCATATGAATATTGGCTTGGAATTTCAATTACTTTGTTTTTCTCTTTTGCCAGAGTGCATGATTGGTTACTCAAGGGTTGTGTGAAAAATGATGTGCAGGCTCAGATGCTGAAGAAAAACATTGGTCAATTTTCGGGTTTTGTATGGTCAGAGCAAGAGGTAAACACTATCTCGTAGATACTTCCAGGGATGATCAGGCTCATTTTGAGAGCGATATTTAAATGTTCTTCAGGAGGAGAAGCAAAGAGCAAGAGCAAAGGAGAAGCTTGAGAAATGTATCAAAGAGAAGTTAATTGATTTCTGTGATGTACTTGATATACCGATAAACAAAAGTAATGTGAAAAAGGTAATTGATAAGAAAATTTAGTCTATCTATCTATCTTTTTTTGTCTTGAGTTAATATTCATACATTTGTTCTGAAACCTTCAGGAAGAACTTGCTGTAAGAGTGCTTGAATTTTTGGCAAATCCCAAGGCAACAAGGGACATTGTACTTGCTGAAGGTGATAAGGTAAATTTAGTAGCTCAGTCTATTTACTGTTCTCCATTGTTAACCTTTTTTTATTCAATACAGGGTATTGAATTGTTTTCTTGTTTCCTTTAATACATAATATAGAAAACTAAAAAGCGCAAGAAGAGCACACCTAAAAACGTGACTTCTGGAGAATCATCAGATGCCCCATCCAAGGTTCGTAATTCATAACCCCCCTCTTCTTTTTTAATTCGCAATCATTGTCCTGATTTGATTATTTGGCTCATTTTCTAGTCTTTTAACCAAGTTTGTTGTTATGAACCATGTGGTCTTTATAGAATGAGTAGCTTGGTCTTGGCTGCCTTATCAATTCTTGAACTCAGAAATTTACCTTGAAAGTTCTGCAATTCACACTGCGGATCAGTTTCCAGATTGCATCAATGCTTAATAATTTCTTTGATGTCATAATTTATTAGTTGTTCTTACAGCTGCCATTTGGTTTGCGGCGAATACCTTGATGAAAAATGCTTAGAAATAGTTGCAAATCCAAGATAAGTTTTAAAAGCTGGGTCAATTTTGTAGTCATGGAAGATATTAGACTGCTCAGATAAAGTTTTTTGGATACATCTCAGCACTACCTTCCAAGCTTTTCTATATAATCTATTCATTAACTCCCTTATCTCCTTGTATGTATGGCTTTGAATTTTCTCTTTAATTGTATAGATTTCTAGAAAAGGAAAGTTTATGAGCATTTCATGAAACAAGCCTCTGTCTGTCTTTGGTTGACTTGATTTTTAAAGCTTTGAAAAGGGTTGCATAAACGTCGATGTCTGTGTATGTTTGATATATACAGAGGAGAAGGCAGACGAAGAAATCTAGTAAAAAGCATGATCAACCATCTGAAACTGAAGAAGGAAATGATGAGGGAGATGTTGGTTTCGAAGGAACTAATGACTCTCATGGAGAAGATGATGCAGCTCAAGAGAAAGAAAACAAAAACGAAGATACGGAAACTGAAGATGAGAAAGATAAAGCTGAGGAGAAAAAGTCAACCGATAAGAAAAGCTCTTCAAAAAGGACCAAGAAGGAGAAACCAGCATTTGAAGAGGAAAAACCTCTTGAAGGTTCTGCACAGTCTGGTCGAAAGCCCCCTAAACAAGTCGATAAATCAACTTCATCATCAAGCAAGAAGCAGAAGGTTGATAAAAATGATTCTTCTAAAGATAAAGGCAAGAAACAGACAAGTAAGCTACGGGCAAAGGGATCCAAAGATCAAGGTTTGAACGATTTCTAAGCTCTGCTTTGAAAGTGTAAATCTCATTTCAATAGTTTGTTGAATCTATCTTTCATTGGTTGTTTGAGAACAGGAATAACAAGTAAGAAAGCTAAAACAGAACCAACCAGAAAAGAAATGCATGTAGTGGTGGCCAAAATTTTGAAGGAAGTAGACTTCAATACGGTAAGTATAGATTGAAACTTAACAAAATGATAAACCATTTACCAAATATTATCTAAACTTAAGAGATTTTGATTTTTGTTTCCAAACAGGCAACTCTGTCTGATATTCTGCGGCAGCTTGGTATGTTTCCCTTTCTCAATTCATAAACGTTATCTTCTAAATTTTCCGGGAATGTTTATACATTAAACTTTTTGGTTGCTTGTGATAATATTAGGGAGCCATTTTGGTGTTGATCTTATGCATAGAAAAACAGAGGTGAAGGATATCATCACAGATGCCATTAACGAGATGAGTGATGATGATGAAAGAGAGGAAAACACAGAAGATGAAGGTGAGAAAGAGAAAGGTCTAGATTGATTTCGAGATGTGTGTTTAACTTAACTCTTGTGTGAATCGTAGGAATGCTTCACAGAATGTGATTTGTTTGTACTTTTGTTGTATTGTGTACTTTCAGGTTCTTACTTCTACTTGTGTAGATATTAAAATTTTCTAACTTATTATTTTGTTTTCTAATTTGTATGATTAGATATTTGTTTTGGATTTGAGTTTGTGATGTTCTTTTTAAGATTTTTGTTCTTCCTTTTTTTTTGTTTGTCTTCATGTTAAGTAGTTAGTTGAGTTTTACAAAGATAAAAACTGATGTTTAGTAAATTTGGGTTTTGATGTGAATGCATTTTATAATACTATAACGTGTGGATAATTTAATTATACACTACCATTATTTTTTCTGTTGAAACAATTTTATGAATTATAGATTTATAACACCCGGTTAATTTTCATTGCAAGGCATCGGACTGGTCGTTCAGATATCCGTTTGGGTTTTTTCAGATTTTCGGGATTATAATTGTAAGTTCCATTCAAATATTTATAAATTTTTAGATCGGATTCGATTTAGATCTTGTTGGGTTCGGGTTCAGTTTAGATTTGGATTTTAAATACGGTTTTGGATTGTTTTGGATTTTGTATTCTAAATAAACATATATGTAGGTTTGGATTAGTTAGTATTTTTTACTTGAAATGGATATACGTATTCAAAATGATGATTTAAAAATAACAAAAAATACTAAATATCAAATACAAAAATTAAATTGTCTATCTAATAATTCTCGTCATACATTTTATGTTATAAACATAATATTTTTTGGATTTACATAAATATATATTATTAGATAAATATGAAACTCAAATTAATATATTTTATTTAAATTATTAAAATTAGTAGATAAATTTTAAAAAGGCTTTATTTTAAAAAAAATGAAAATTAATAATTTTTATGATAATATTTAAAAGAATCAAATGAAAAATATTTAATTAACCAAAAAATATTAATTTAGACTCGTTAAATATACAAATAACAAAATTCAAACTTAAAACTAATCAATTAAAAAGATGTAGAATATTCAATTTATATTTGTTTAAACTAAATTCGGTTTTACTTCAGGTTTTGAGTATATTCGATACTGAATCCGAATCCAAAATACTATTTTGAATATATCTAAAATCGAACCCAAAATAATAAGCAAACAAAATCTATTTATATATTTTTAAATACTCATATCTGTTCGGATTCGAGTATTTTAGATCGGATTCAAATTTAGATTTCAAATTCGGTTAATATGTGTACTCCTAGCAAATCAAATAAACTAAATAATGAAGTGAGAAAATCCGGATATGTGATTTTAATAGTTTCGTTAAATCGTAAAATAGGAAATATACATATCCCCAATAGATAATTACATAAAATTTAAAATGATGAAAAAAATTACATAAAATTTAAAAAAGAAGCAGAGAAATTAATTCCGGCAAAACATATATAACATCCGAAAATGCATATATCTTTACCCCTGGGATATTAATTCTCTATTTCGCACACTTGATAAACTCAAAACAGATAAAACGACATCGTAAAGTTACACGTGGTGGTTGGTTGTACATCAAGTTGGGATAAAAGTCAACGAAATTGTTTATTTTTGTCCATCTTCAATCTCAGCCTTCCGATCGTTTCCGCAATTACACTTGTTGGCTTGATGAACGATTGAGATTGCCGCGTGCTCAGGAGATAATACTGTTCCCAGTTTCAGCATATCGAGACTAACCTCCGGTAATTTAGCGGCTTCCACTTCTTTCTCTATTAAATGCGGCGTCGTTTTACAGTATTTGTAGACGACGTAGAGTATCATTTGGAGTGCACCAAGAGCAAAACCAATCACATTCGGCAGCTGCAAAAAATATTATTTATTGATTATTATTTATATACTCACTTTCCACTTTCTAAATTATAAATAAAGTACGTAAAAAAAAAAAGAAAAAAACTTTTGAATAAAGTAAAGTTTATTGCAAACTTGTCCGGCATCGATAGAAGTTACGTACAAAATATAATTTCTGTGTAACAATAAAGATAAATGAATCTTAATATTTAATGAAATTCTTTTTGAAAAGCTAATTTGTTTAATGTTTCTGTGAAACATAAAAGCGAGACTCTTTACGATTTGTTTTCTAAATTTAAATCAAAAAGACAATACTAAACAAAAGTGTTTTCCTCTTTTCTTAATTATTAATCTTTAATTTATCATTCCGTATCTCTTTTTTAATCTTTGAATCTATGATTAAAACCTCAAAGTCTCACCTACAATAGAACACAAAAGCACTCACTTCATTTAATACACATTATGATGATGATAACTTTATGATTATATATGATGCTTCAAGGTATGCTAATCATGTTAAAACATATTTTCTCCTTTTTATATATCATTACATTTGTATAAATGGAGAGAGATTAGAGAGAGAGAGAGAGATGAAATGGCTTACAGCAACATAGATGTCCTTGAGAGCAAGACCATAAAGGAGCCAAATCACAGCACTGATTGTAAGAGTTAAGGATAAGCTAAAGGGCATGTACTCCACACTCCTTGTCTTTATTACGGTTCTCTATATTTTAAACAAAAAACATATATTAATTCTTATATATATTAGTTAGTTCTTCTCATTACTTAAGTACTTACGATTATGCTTAAAGGAGCAGCGAAAACACAGACAGAGAATCCGACACAAATTCCTGCAATGATCTTTGCACGTGTTGTTCCTTTTGCTAAGAATTGGCAGAGAAGGAGAATCAAACAGAATCCTCCAAAGTTCATAAGAAGTAGCAACTTCACTGTAAACATCTGCATCGTTCATAAAGACGAATTTTAGTTAGTGACTTAGTTTATGAATTGATGAGGGGGTTTTAAGGGTTACCCGAGCTTTCTTGGGGGCAAAGGCAAGGAAAATGGAGATGTATATGGTTTCGATAAAGCATCCAAAGGAGTTGATTGTGACAAGAAGAAAAACATCTTTCTTTTGTGTTGCGTAGTAAAGCCAAAGTGTCGCGCTGAAGAGTGCCACAACGTAAGGAAGAGATTGAAACCCTTCTGTTGTCTTCTTCTTCCAAACCCTATAGAATGTTGGCCTGCATCCATTTCACAAAATCGTAAGTATATTATCAAGATGTAACGCAGTCAATTAACATATATATGTTAGTTTTGACATATTGAGGCAAGATATGAATTAATACTACTTACACAGGAGAAAGGAACACAGCGAAGGAGATGATATTGCCTGCATAACAAAACTAAAATTGTATTAATAAATGGATATTCAATTATGTTATGGTTGTAAAGCTTAATCAAAGCTATCATACCGAGTAAACCAAAGACAAAGGCCCATGTGTTGTGAGTGTCGAACAGAGGCATGGTTTTGTCTTTTGGTTCTGTTTAGGTTATGAGGAAGAAGAAGAAGAGAAGGTGGCAATTAGATTTATAAGTGTTTGTATCTTAATATAAAAGCTAATGGCACGAGCTTAGTGTTTCGGGGACTTCACGTATATATAGAGGTTTAGGGCTAAAGTGAGGAATGGGTTTTGCGTGGAAGAGATTGACAAAAGATAAATGTTTTTGTGTGAACAATAATATTTTGGAAAAATAATATATACTTTTAAAAAGCATTAGTGTCATTGTAGTTGTAGTACAAAAATAATTAAAAAAGAGAACAAATGTTTAAAGACCTCTAATAATAATATTCACACGTTAATCCATTACCAAAGTATATACATGTTGACGTACAAAAAACGAATCCATTACCAAATTAACGTTTTTCTAGGGAAGATAAATACTTAATTATCTATATTTATAATTAATTAATGCTTGTCAATCTCATTTAACCATTAACTCTTATTTCTCTAAATAGTTAAATAAAAATTGTTACTATTTGGTGATTTCATGGTTAAAATGATGAGTTTTTTTCTTAATGATGATGTCATTTTATGTTCTTCTACATATATTGGTTAATATTACGCTTAGTGTTACTAAAATTAAACCAATTAACCTCCTAATACACAAATTAATTATACACTATCTAATTAATTTTTAAAAACAATTTTGCGTGTCGTAAAGTTTATATTTCAAAAGTTTTATGTGTGTTTAATCCTTAATATAGTATTTGAAAAATATTTTAAAAAATAATTTTAGTTTGATTTGTTATTAACAAAAATATCATGATGATATGTTATCAACAAACTAAGTTTAAAATAAATATATAAACTGGATTAAAGTATTAAAATAATTCTAACTTATGTTATTGTTATTAATTTGGTTACAAAATTAATAGATTATATTAAACTAACAAAAAATACTATTAAATTCGTAAAAAAATATTATTCTTCTTTTCTTAATTTATATATATATATATATAAAAGTTAATATTAAAAATAATTTTAAATTAAAATTAAAATTAAAATTAAAATTAAAATTAAAATTATATAAATATTAATTTATATAATAATAAATAATATGATATAGTTTACGAATATTTTTCTCCATGAATATAAATCTAGTTATGTAATATTTGACAAAAAATGAAATATATATAATTAATCTAGCTAGAAGTTGCTTTAGGTATTTTTCTTAAGAATTACAAAGTTGTCACTAAGATTTACGTTACCAAATCAATTAGTTCACGTGACATTGTATGTCAAAATATCATACCGTTTTCACTTTTTAGCTCTTTTTAATCCTCATATTCATCTTTTTTTATATATAACAAAAATCATTAGCCGTTTCTCAATCATTCTTCTTTTTCTCCATGCCGTCGATCGGCATGTAGAAATTCAATATAATATTTTATAATAACTATTTTCGGATCCCATATTAGTTTTATTTTCGTTCTTTAAGGTAATTAATAGTTTGTGTAAAATTAAAGCTTTGATCCTTAAATCTTTTGTCGGGAAACAAAAGTAAAATCATTTTTCATTACGTCAGGGCTCTCTCGAGTCGTGTGGAGATCACGCGCGTATGATATGTTGTAGAAATGCTTTGTTAGCGTTACAAGTGGCAAACTTTAGACACAGTGCCAATTATAGACCTTTTCCTTTTTGGCTGGTAGACTTAAGTCACGTAACCACCTTTGCTTTGTAATACTTCTACATGCATATATAAGGAAGGTTTTGAATTGCATTGTTTTGAAATTGCGGATAGAAAGGTGCATCCTCACTTTCTAATCTGATCCAATTTGAAATCGGTTCAATAATTTGGTTTCAAAATTTTACAGTACATATGATATCCATCCATTTTAATGAGTCGTCAAAAATCTTTCAAAATATCTGATTTCATCATATATATTATATAAGCACCATTAATATAACATATTTATGGTGAAGATATCAAATAATTTGACGAATTAAAGATGTAGTATAAAAAAAGATGACCCGAAGAATATATTCTTTCTTTGCCGAATGAATAAATAAATTTTAGCTTTTCTTTAGTAAACATATTGTATTTTTTTTTAATTCCAATTGTTCTGTTTGTCTCTAACCGGAAAATACCAGTTCAATAGAAAATATATGAACATTTCCAAATTGGTTAATCAACAATTGTTTTCTCTATATTTTTGATTTATTTTCAAATTAATGTATTATATTAATCAACTTAATTGGAAATGTATATTGAATCCAAATGTTTTCTTGAATTGACCAAATATCAAAAGGAGGAGAAAATTTATATATATGCTAAAGATTTGATTTCATGGTTTTTGATACTTCATCCCATTTTAAACCGAATCTCACTTGATCGTCAACAATATTTCGTGTATTTTTTTACTCAAATTTGAACCTCAATTAATCTTATATTAATTTTCATAGATTTAAAACTCAAAACTAATTTACAACAAATAAATTAATCTAATCATTTAAATATTATTTATTCAATATTTTTTATTTTTGCCACTAAAATCTTTAGCTTATACCTAATTCATTTTTTTTTTCATTTTAGTCTATGTTTTCCTATATATTCAAACAAATTAAATCTGATTAATTAGCTGAATGTATATGAACCAAATAATCATGAGTCAGTGCACTCGGTTAAATTTATTTAATAAGTAAATCTACTCTTTACTTTATAATTTAAACACGATTATTTTCTGAATTGGGCAAAATTTTACTTCTGTAATTTATTGACACAATAAAATAACCAAGATATTTTCGATTCCATTTTGGTTTGGTTTGATTGTTCGGTTAATCCAATTGGAAGAGGTTGTAATTAATCCGGTTAATTCTTTATTTGCTTAATTATTTGAGATTAGGTTTACGTAATATATGGAATGTTGTCAAAAGAAAAAAGTTTACGTTAATGGCTTCTCTTGATGAGTCTGAGGTCATACCCACTTTTTTTTGTTATGAGTTCATTTTGAATATAAATCACTAAATACAAAATGTATACGTTTATATCATTTTAAGTTGACCAACATATCACGTAGCATATTATAAGTATATTATTATTTAGTTTTCTTTGGTTTATATCTAAATCGATCTTTAGACAAATATATAAAATTTTAAGGATAATTATACTAACTTTTTGTCTATAATTATAGTCAGTGTGGCGACAAAGATTTTGAATAATTAACTAATCGTGGAATCTTCCCACTACCAACAATAATTGACATTAAAACCAATAAAACACAATAATTGACAAGAATTCACCTATTTCTTTATAACTATTGTTTCTTCAGAACAACAACAAAAAAAACTGTTGTTTGGTCGTTTTAGGTTCATTCAGAGAAAGGTTAAAACAAATTATTTTAGCATTTGTCTTTTCCTTTCTGTGGTTAAACCACCTGAGTCAAATTTCATAGAAAGTCTTCAATCATCGTAATCATATTAATATATATGTATATTTAAATATACTCTGACATATAATCTGCAAACTAGTTTTTATAACATCAAAACACACATGAACTAGTTACGGACCTTAGAATGCAATAAGTCGGTTTTGAATTTTTTACAACATCTAAATCAAGTAATTTGTTAAAATTTAATAATTCGCTAACAACTCGACGATGAATTCAAAGAAATTCAATTGATGTGTCCACATTTTGTTTGTAAGAAGGTTAAATATTATTGAATAGATTATGATTTTCATTAATTATTTTTAAATATTCAGAAAGAAATAAACAATGTTTGTTTGTATGTCGTCGATAGATGAACGTCTAAAACTATGATTACAGTTGTGGCAGATATTATTTATTTGTTTGTTATCAGTGGTTACGATTGTACCTGATTGTAAATTTTTAATCATACCACTGTTTTAATTCCTACATATAAACATATTGTATGACTGATACGACTGATCGTATGTGACTGTAATAGATATACGAACAATAATATGTTTTAGATTTAGTTATTTTGGCTGATAAATGAACATGATCATATTAACCGGAAACATTGAAGAATTATGAAAAACAGCTATCAAATTATTTTTTATCTGTTAACAAATAGTTAAAATATATTATCTAAAAGCACATGAATACTGTTTAATTCCACCCATGAAGTTCTATATGTGTGTAGATACACACAAAATTTAGATCACTTTCTAATTGTCATTAAACAAAAGTTAAATGTCAAATTCCCCTCCAATATGAATCTTTCAACATATTTTCATCCGGAATTAAATTTAGAAAATTAACCAATTATTTTATTACTAAATTGATGGTAAACCAATTTTATACAATTTTGACCCGATTTAACTTGTTTTGACCCGTTTTTACACCATGGTCAAAATCTAGTCAAAATGGGGTACAAATCAGATCTAAACTCACCATCAGTTACAGAATTTTTTTTAATATTATGAAAAAATTAAAAAAATTTAGAGTAAAAAGATTTTAGAATATTTTAATTTATTATTAAATTGATGGTTTTAACTTTTTTATCATTAGATAGTTTTACGTATTTTATATGATCTACTATCATGAAAAAATATGTATTATAGTTAGCAATAAGTTACGAACTTAAACTTCATGAATATACATAACTAGATTTTGACCCGCGCCATGCGCGGAGTAAATTATTTATTATATTTTATACAATGAAATTTTATAAAATAATATATATAATTAGTTTATATATTGAAATATTGTCTGAAAATTTAAAAATTATATTACCATGATAAAATAATATATCATAATTGTATTATGTATAATGTAAAATATAGTCTTATGGATTGTTTTATATGAGTAAAAATTCATTTTCTATGTAAAAAGATTTGAATATTTGAAATTTAAAAAATTCTAGTAAAGAAATATTTTAAAACTCAATTAAAATTAAAACAAAATATAAGTGCTTATACTAAAATCATTAATAAGATAAGTAAAATATTTTGGTGTAGAAATTAAAATATGTTATCGATAAATATAAAAGAGTATATATATAGTTTGACTATTTTTCAATTAAAATTTAAATCAAAATGTTGGCATTGACTTATAATAATTTATGTATTGATTAGTAGTAGATAATGTAGGGAAATATTTATAAAATTTACTCTAATGATTTTATGTGTATTAATAGTGATTGAATGGCATATATAGTAATTTATCTAGTAAATTAAGACTTGTTTTAAATTTGTTTTGAGAGATTATGAGGAAGCGACACCTCAGCTGGTATAGTTATAAATAACACGTCGAGGTAAAGTTATTTTTTTAAAATGATTCTCAATTAATATATTAGGGATATGCACATATATAGATGTAAGGTATATATTTGTAATAGAATTAAGTAAAATGAAAGAGGAAAAAAATAGTAGTCCCATAAATGATTACGTTTCTAAATTTCAACTTCCTCCACCATCGAAGCACCACTTTGAAAGTTCACACAACTTTGCTCCTTTGCTTTAAAGAAAAAGTCGTACACCACATTTCCTTTTTAAACTCTTTTTATATCCTAAGAATAATTCATGGCGATATTTAAAATTTGTTAATATTTGTGATGGTAGATAAATGCTTCATTGATTAAACATATAGTGGACTAGTCCTTATCCAATCTAATTTCCTCCAAATTTCCTTTTTTCTTTTTTGATCAAATGTTTCGTTTCAAATTTTCTATATCAAGTGTATATTAATAACATAAGTAGCAAGAAAAGTAACTTCGAGGAAATACTATATCAAATATTGTAGAATTTGATATTTGAATTGTATTATTTTGTTGGTTTTTTGATATTATTATAGAGTAATTAACATATTGTTACTACATTATATAAACCTTCTTAATCTAACTTTGTAAAATATAAATAGAAATACATAAAATAATAGAAATATACTAAGAATGATATCAACATCTAGATAAAAAAAAAAACTAAGTTTCACGGGTTTCACATTATTATTTTTAAAGTTTTTTTTCAAATTTGAAACTGTAAACTTAAATTTTCAAAATATACAAATTATTTTATGAAAATATATATTTACCATAAATAAATTACAAATATAATTAAATATTATATTTAGATTCCTTTTTCCTAATTTAAAATTTAATTTTTTATTAGAGAGAAGTTTTAAGCTATTTTAATATTAAATTTGTGTTATTTTAAAAAATTAAACTAATGGTCCTAAATTTAGAAAAAAAAACTTAAAATGTTATTATTTTGTTGCTTTAAATATTATAGAAAAGAAATCTTGTGCCACGATCATAAGTCCCCTAAAAACTTGTAAAAAAAAATCTCAACTTTTGGATCAAACAAGAAAACTAAATCCAGTTATAATAAAAGAAAACCAGAAACTCATAAGTAACAAAAAAAAACAAGGCACCATTAAAATCAAAACGTAAATAAAAAATGAAAACCAAATTATTTAACTTTTAAACTAAAACCCCATGTGACACAAATGAACACTTCACATCATCTTCACTTCTTCATCACCACAATCTCCCTCGTCTTTCCTCCAAAGGTTACTGTCTTTATAATATTCTCTTTATTTCTTTTGCGGAAAAATTAACTTTGAGTTGTATTACTGTGTTATATTATACAAAACCATAATTGATCGATGTTCGAGTTAGCCGGGCGGTTGAAATGTGCCTAGTGCCTAATAAAAAAATCGCAGATTATACGAAGTTTAATTTTCAGTCTATTTATTATCTTATATATATATATGATAATTCATAATTATTTATAAATATAATATAAATTTATATTTAAAATTGTATAAAATACATTAAAACTTTATAATTTTCATTTACTTTATCAATATAAATTAAATTAACTTTTCATCTGAATTTCATTCAAAAATACTTAAAAAATTGGGTGGTTTCCTAAGCGACTAGAAGTACTTCTATCTAGATTATACAGATAAAAATTAGACATTCAATTTGTTTAACCGATTTGAACAAAATCACATAGCAATTTCGAAATTCTCTATTAAGCAGTAAACCAAAATAAAATAGTTATTAAAAAATATTAATGTTTATGATATGTAAGAGTGCAAAATGTAATTAAAAATTATAGTTTTTGTTATAATAGTTATTTCTCAAAGGCTTTTCTGCGATATCATATCTCTCTATTACTTTTGTTTTTCTCTAAAAGAGACTGAAATATTCGAATGGTAGGAAATATCGAAGAAATAATATACAATAAAGAAATTAAACAAAAGCAAAAGAAGAGGAGAGGAGAGGAGAGGAAACACAGCATAAAAATGTGGCTCTTCTATTGTATGTTGTTGCTCTCAGCCTCTCTTTCCAATCTTCTTCTTCTCTCTATTTTATTTTTTCAATTTCTTTTTTTATTTGTTATCAACGATATGAAGATTTACATGAATGATGAACTTCAAAAATTATCATTTCTGACTAGAAAAATAATTTATCAAGCATGGCTTAAAGTATCAGTTTTTAAAACTTGATTTGTGTAGATGAAAAAGAAAAATAGACATTTAATAATATTTTTATAACAAACTTCGTTTAAGAAAAAGGACAATTGACAAAAATAACATTTTTTTTTTTTTGTTTCAAATATAATATTATTAGTTTAAATTTTCAAAAATTGTACAAATTTAAATATTAACATACTTTAAAACTTTTTTTAATAAAAAAATTTAAATCTTAAATTAGAAAAGAACTTAAATATAATATTTAAATTATATTTATAATTTATTTATGATATATAAATATTTTTATAAATAATTTATGTTATTTTTAAAATTTTAAATTTATAATGTTAAATTTATAACAAAAATTTAAAAAATATTATTTTAAAATATTATTCTAAAAAATGAAAGGAATTTGTAATGATATGATGTCATGGTTTGGTTTTTTACTCCAAACTTTTTGGCAAATCAATGAAATGATGGGCTAATCATGACTATTGTCATTGTTATGTTCGTATCTTGCAAATTTTATTATTATTTTTAATTTATAAGATACGATAATAAAAAAGGCAAAATAAACATCCGTAAAGATAGTGATCACGTCGGCTTTATCTCGAGATTCTATAAAAAAGAAAAAGATTAAAAGAGAGATTGGAGATTATATGATATGATTGGTCGGAATTGTTATTTCCATTTAAAAAATATATATTATTTATTTATTTATTAAAAATGATTTTTGTAAATTTTTTTTTAGTTTTCATACCATCTCTAATTTTTATTCTTGTTAATCACTATTAAAATATTATATTTGAATTTATTTTTTTCAATTTTCAATTTAAGTTTTTATTAAAATAAAATTTTAATATATTTTAATTTTAAAATTTATGATATTATTAAAAATTTAAAATAATGATATTATTTTTGAAATAAAAATTTCAAAAAATGCTATTTTATAGAATTGTCTGTTTTATCATTCTTATATGCAGAGATATTTATCTCAAAATTTGTTAGCATGCAAACTTCTGTTTTATATATATAGTCAAATTATATTCATCCTATTTTCCATATAAAAATTGATTGCTAGTTTTGCATGATTACCAAATAGAGTGTTTTTTTCTCTCAAACATTTGAACTTTTTAATATCCAATAAATTGATAACTCAAAAAAAAAAACATAAGTTAAACCAAATGATTTTTCTTCGTTACTACACGTACTATTGACTTTTGCTAGATTCTACTTGTTGACTTTATGTATGACGGCAAAAATGTGAGTCATGTGACAATTGTGTACAAATATATTCCAATGGAGTTGAATGATTAGATATTTCTGATTAAGGATTGATTGATTGAGCTTTGGTGGTTAAACTACAGTTTCAATATTCTCTCCGTTTCATTTTACACAAAATTTTATGATTTTTTATTTTATAAAAAAATTTACAAACTTTTATGTAAAATTAAATGCATTTAAAATTTTATAATGATCATTTATATATGCAATTTTTTATGATTCTTAAATTATTTTATATTAAATTATTAAATGATATTTATGTAAAGAACAAAATTATTTAGTTTGCGCATTTTTAGTTAAAATCTTATAAAATAAAACAGAATCTTAGCTAATTTTTTTATATAGTCATAAATGATAATATATTTTTTTGACATTTTTATTAATCCGGTTATATAAAATTCAATTGAGTAATATTTTAAAATAACATATTTTTAAATTTATGTTTCAAATCTAGCAGATTAAAATAAATTTTCTTAAAATATCATAAATTATTATGTAAAATATCATTATTTATCTCAAATAAATTATATATAAAATTAAAACATAATGTTTGGGTTCATTTTTTCCAATTTGAAGTTTAAAATTTTTTTATTCGGATAAATTTTTTAATTATTTTAATATTAAATTTATGGTATTTTAGAAATTTAAATGATTAATGTTATATTTACAAATAAAATTTGAAATAGTGCTATTTAAACAATTATCCTATAAAATTCTATCTGTAATTTCTATTTTTTGTCTTTTATATTTTATGTTGAAATATCTATTTTAAGAGGGAAAATATCTTTTAAATGATATTCCTTTACTAATCTCTTTTAAATATCTTTCACTAATCTTTCCACATATTGTTTTAAATGATATTATTTTCAAAAAAGAGAAAAATCTGTAATTTTCCTTTGACTCCACAACAAAACAATATGTGGCTGCTTCAATGTTCACAAGCCAAATCGATCACAATCATGTGATATCAATCGAGCCAAAATCGAGACTTATTTGCTATTCGATACCGTTTTCGTAAGTATTAATTTGACTGAAATATAATTATAGAAACATTATTCCTTACGGAAAATCTTAATGAAATTTATTCATAGATTTTTAGTTATTCGTGGGGATAAGACTTTGCAATCGACTAAAATAAAATTATTTCAAATTTTGATTTTAAATATAACACTAATCATTTAAATTTTTAAAAATAATACAAATTGAATATTAAAATAATTAAAAACTTCATTTTAATAAAAAAAATTAAACACTAAATTAGAACAAGTAAACTCAAGTATTATGTTTTAATTTTATATATAGTTTATTTAAGGTATATAATTATTTTCACATAATAGTTTGTGATATTTTTAGAATTTTATTTTTAATTTATTAAATTTGAAAGATAAACCTAAAATGATGATATTTTAATATATTACTGTATTTTTTATAACAAAGCAAATTGGGTTTTATTTTTATTTATTAAATTGTTATTCTAGTTCGACTAATTATTAAAGGCTGTACTACACTTTTTATGAGTGAACATTCCACTTTTCTTGAAAAAGAAACAAGATAATATCACAACTTTGTTTCTTCTTTCTATTAAGTTTTTCTTTCGCTTTTTTATTATTAAATTTTTTATAATTTTTTTGTCTTTTTGTACATTACAAGAACATATATGATTTTCGTTGTCTTCCCGAATTTTGATATAACATTTGGAAACTTTAATATAAATGATTAACATTATTCTTTTAAATTAATTAGATTAAGAAAACATATTCTAGCTTTTTATTATTTAATCTTCCACAACTTAAATGATGGACAACTATATTACACAATATATATATATATATATATATATATATATATATATATATATATTACACAATATATATATATACATTATCGAGATGTCATATTGCCTTTAATGGTTAGGAAATTTTTATTGAATATGAAATTCTAAAATAAACAAAACGCACTCGTCATATATTAAGGAAAACATTTAAAAAATTTGTTTTCTTGTGTATAGTTGGCCGGAAACTTTGGTGCACTAATTCTTTTCCCTCTTATTCCCCTTAATATTGTTAATTTTTTTTGTTATTATGTTTATTTCCTAAAAAAAGTTATAACTTATGTTCGTTAGGAAACTTCGACTGTGACAAATTGTTGTTCGTTTACCTACCATAGTTACATTTGATCAATCACAACAGTCAGACGATATATGTCATACGTCGCAATTTTTTTAATAAAATATATATGCAAAAGTGATCATGGTACAATAATATTCATAAATTTATATTATACATAAAATATTTATTTCCGAATCATTTTAAATAAACTTAGTTTCCGAATATCATTATACATAAAATGATGTCATGAAAAAACTCTACATTTAATAAAATATTAAAATATCATAGAAAATAGTAAATGGCTTAATGGTTACATCATTTTTATGTTTATTTCATAAGTGTGGAGTTCGACTATTGGGATGTTGCCTTGTAGCCCAATGATAAAAAAAAAAATTAAAATATCAAAATATCTGTATTATTTTTGTTAAAATAAAAAAATGAGTTTTAATTAGTTTTGGCTATAAAATTTAAATGTTGACGAGAATTCCAGGCTTGTGACTTAGCTTGAGGTGAAATAATTTAGGATTAAACTTTAGTTTAGAAGACGACATCAAAAGATGGACCAAAAAGGATTGAATTAACTGAATATTGTTGGTGACTTAAACAAATTCAATTATGTTTGCAATAAATTAGTATTACAATGCTACTATTAAGAAAAAAAGATCCCAAATTTTATTAATAAATATGGTTTAAGATTTTTTCACAAAAAACATAATCCATTTTAAACTCTTAACTAATATAGTATTAATGTGTTTAAAAGAATAGAGATAAACAGAACATTTATCAAAAAAATTGTAATACAAATATAATCTCTAATATATTATTTGAAAAACATTTTAAGAAAATAATTTTATTGTGACGTGTTATTAACAAAAATATCATGCTAACGTGTTATCACCATAATGATTTTCAAATAAATATATAAATGAGTTTGAATTACAATAATAATTATAATATATGTCATTGTTATCAATTTGGTTAGAAAATCAATATATTTTATTAAACTAACAAAAAAATAATATTAAATTTATAAAAAATATTTTTCCTTTCTTTATTTTATATATACAAAAAATAATATTAAAAATAATTTTAAATAAAAGTTAAAATTATATAAATATTTAATTTATATTTAGTAATAAACAATATTATATAATTTGCAAATATTTTTTTCGATGCATGATGTATGATGTGGATATAAATCGAATTTAACATTTAAAATAAAATTTAAATTTGAAAACAAACACTATCAACATTAAGTGTTGTTATCAAAGACAACAATTTTGTGGAGGATAATTTTCTTCTGTCTTTGGTTCATTTGTTGATTTCTACTTTTTGGGCTTCGTCTAGAACGGGCTTCGATAAAATAAGCAGAACACTTTATATATAATGCGGTTCAACAGCAACATCACCAATATCAGTCAATTGGTTCTATGGTGTAGTGGTTAGCACTCTGGACTTTGAATCCAGCGACCTGGGTTCGACTCCCGGTAGGACCTTTTTCTTCCTTTGTGGGCCAAAGTTTTTTTTGGGGTTTTGAGAGGGTTTTATGGATTTTTAGGGGGTTTGAGTGATTTTTGATATATATATATATATATATATAAACATTACAATAAATACAATTAATCAGAAAAATTCAATTTAAAATAGATATAAATACAAAAATCTTGTATCATTAACTTTTAATATCAAGAACAAAAATAGAATTTCCTAATATTTTCGGACCTCAATATAGCAATCAGCTCGACGTGTTTCCATAGCCTATAAATATCTACAAGTTCGGATCAATTTGTAAAAATTCTCTAAGTTTGACCTTCTTTTCTATAAATCACAAAAATATGGGCTTCTTTTGAATAATCATATCTTCTTTGGTGTTCCATATTACAAAATTTCGGGTGTTTTCAGTAAACTAGTATAAGAGTGGGGTGGTTTTAATAATCTGAATGGTTTAATTTTGATTTTCTCGGGAAAATGGTCAATTTCATCTTAAACAATTTTCATCATATATTTTTATACAATTATGAAGTCGTAATGCGGATTTCAATATTTATCCATTAATAATTTAAGTTTTAAACACGAGTTCAACATTTCCATTAACGGAGTCTGGTTTCCGTTAATAATGATTGACGTGACATATGCTAGATGACATAGAAATGCATGTGTAGTAAAACAATATCGTTTTGGTCGATTTATTCAAACAAGACGACGTCGTTTCTTATAACACATGTTTTTTCTTTTCTTCTTCTTTTTTCATTCGAGATTCGGGTTTGGTATTGGAGATTTTCCAAAAATGAAACTTTTCCAAAATCGACAAGTGAAGAGTTAAGTCGATTTCAGAAAGATTTAGTTTTTGGAAAATCCCCAATATCAAGTCCTAATCGCGATTGAGGAATGAGAAAGAAGGAGAAAACTATGTGTTATGAAAAACGACGCCGTTTTACTGTACACATTCTGTCTACGTTATATGTCACATCAACCATTATTAATGAAAAATAGATTTCGTTAACGAAAATATCGAAAAAGCACGTATTTGTTAAGTCGTGTTTAAAATTTAAATTATTAAATAATAAATGTTGAAATCCACACTACAACTTTATAATTGTATAAAAACGAACTATCAAAATTATTCAGTTTGAAATTGACATTTTTCCGAATTGTTCTCGTTTTACTCACGATAGTAGTGTAAGACTGTAAATATTGGTGTGGTTGTCCATTTTTTTTAAGTTAACATCGTTTATAACTAAATTACATGAAATTAAAATGAATTTATACTATTTTAGTTAATACTAATTTATCAAATGAAATCTAAAATGTTATTCTGAATATACACAAAAAGATTCTTTCCGTTTGGTATAAAGAAATACGGATTAATCCCAAGTTAATGCAGTTGGTGATTCAATTTTCTGGAAATTAAAAAAATAACGAACATAATTTCCCCACACAAAAAACCCTTACTCCATTAGTCAATCGCCTTCACTACTTCTCTCTTCACGCTTCACAGAAACCACCGTCCTCTCTACTGCCTTTTCCAGAGAGATAGAGAGAGAGGATCCGTCGGTGTTCCAAGCACTGACACTACATCCGATCATCGCCGGTTGTTTTTGTTACTCTCCGATGAATTTCTTGAAGGAGAAACTTCTATTCCGTTTCAATTCTGGCTTGAACTTGTTGACAATTCAAAACGCTTCTTCTTCTCTCCATTTTCTTATATCTTTGTGCTTCAATGCTGATCTCTAGTTGTTTTCTCCCATTTAACATTTTCAGTGGCGTTTCTTAGTGTTTCACTAGATTTAATCGAGTTTATTTAATTGTTTTTTTGTTTTGCATTTCTCTCGTCGTGTTTATGTTTCTCCGCTTAGCTCCATATTTTCTGGATTGGATTAATTTTAGTTTGTTGCTATGTGTTTTTGGTTTTTGATCATGTATTTTCCTTTTAACGATTAAGCCGTCTTCTTTGATTCTTCATTTTCACAAAATAATCAAATCACACTTTCTTAGTTTCTTTGTTCTCTGTATAATCATTCTCAGTTAGTATCGATTTCGTAGCCCGGATCTACGATTTTTTGGTTTCATTACGTCTTTTGTTTGCAGATTTGACTTCAATTTTGACATTGATTTCTTAGAATACTTGGTGTAGAATGTGCTTAGATAGCTTTAGCTAATATATCCTGTGTTATGTCTCATCATCAAACTGCAGGTTTAGTTTTCACCTAGTTGCGTTGTGACATTCAGAATTACAAGTACGGAGTTGCTTCAGATTCTTTATTCTGGAATTGATGGATCAGGTCGGTGCAATAATTGTTTCAGTTCATAGTCGCTGGTTACTCTTACACTAGCCTCCGTTAAAATGCTCATACTAATGCAGTACGAGAAAGTTGAGAAGATCGGTGAAGGAACTTACGGTGTGGTTTATAAGGCACGGGACAAGGTGACCAATGAGACAATAGCTTTGAAGAAGATCCGGCTGGAGCAAGAGGATGAAGGTGTACCTAGCACAGCAATTAGAGAAATCTCCCTCTTGAAAGAAATGCAACACAGCAACATTGTCAAGTATGAAGTTAACAATGTTGTCGAAGATTACTACAGCATGAATCTGATGTCCAATTTTGGTCGATTTTCTGGTACACAGGTTGCAGGATGTTGTGCACAGCGAGAAGCGTTTGTATCTGGTGTTTGAGTATCTTGACTTGGATCTCAAAAAGCACATGGACTCATCTCCTGATTTCTCAAAGGATCTACATATGATCAAAGTGAGTGCTAGGAAATTTTAGGTACATTTTTTATGTGCATAGCTTAATGCAATTTCATGCCATAAATTTCCTTCTGGTAATCTGTTTGTTTCGCTGTTTAGTTTTGCTGAATGTTGTTGAAATCTTGGTAATGTACCCCCGCTGTGTCATTAGTACTCAATACAGGCTGTTCACCGCTGTACCTCCAATGTTTGCAGACTTATCTTTACCAGATTCTTCGTGGAATTGCGTATTGTCACTCTCACAGGGTTCTCCATCGTGATCTTAAGCCACAGAATTTGTTGATTGATCGCCGCACAAACTCACTAAAGCTTGCAGATTTTGGACTGGCTAGAGCATTCGGTATCCCTGTCAGGACATTTACTCATGAGGTGCCAAATACCTTAGTTCTTGTTCACATGTTACCGTATCTGAAATCATTTCGCATGGCTTCGTATTGTGCTTCATTCCTTGTTTTTGTTAGAGAAAGAGTAAAGAAGTAATACCCCGTTTTTATCTTATAAATGTGATCAGAGGAATTAAAACATCTCAGGTAGATTTCAAAGTTCTTACCTAAAGGGAAATTCCCTGGACGGTTAAACAATGTTGGATTCAAAATACTATAAACAATTTCATTGCTACATTCATATATCACCATCTATTTACTTAGTTTTTGCATATTGTCCCTACAAGGTGGTTACACTCTGGTACCGAGCACCAGAGATACTCCTAGGATCTCATCATTACTCTACACCCGTTGATATTTGGTCTGTGGGATGCATATTTGCGGAGATGATCAGCCAAAAGCCCTTATTTCCTGGAGATTCCGAGATTGATCAGCTCTTCAAGATTTTCAGGTTTGGTCCCTTAACTGCCTTGATCCAAATTTTTCTCTTCTAAATATTACAAGCCGAAAGAATTTATCTGCAATGATATTACAAAGGATTCTGAAAACACTCTCAAGTTGAAATCTAATTTTCGTTGAGAAGAAAGTACACAGATATTTTGAAGTGTTAACTGATTTATAAATCTGTTACTGCCATTTTATATTTGTCATCTTCCAGAATCATGGGAACGCCATACGAGGATACATGGCCCGGGGTAACTTCGCTGCCAGATTACAAATCTGCTTTCCCTAAATGGAAACCAACGGTACTTTACATATTGTTTTCAGTAGACAAAAGATCATAACACAAAATGATTCTTGCCGTTGTTTGTTATACCGCAGGACTTAGAATCCTTTGTCCCGAATCTGGATCCTGATGGAATAGATCTCCTTTCTGTAAGTTCAATGACCATATGCATACATATAATTTTATTATAGACATGGATGCTTAATAATAATAGATCTGGTTTCATGTTTCCCCTACTGATCCTTTTTACCAGTTGAGGTTTTAGTTGTCTTATAATGTCGTCAATATTTTACCATTCGGTTTTAGTGGTCATCTTTCCAAACAAGAACAATCCAACCACTAAGGACCATTTACGGGGATTCTTGAAAACCGAAGCGAACTTCTGGTTATCTAAGATTTTAACATCTTGTGCAAGTAAAGAAGATAATCTGTTTTATATGTTTCAGAAAATGCTGTTAATGGATCCGACTAAAAGAATCAACGCAAGAGCTGCCTTGGAACATGATTACTTCAAGGATCTTGGCGTCATGCCATAAAGATTCTAAAACCAGTAAAAATCCTTTACTCTATATATATAACTATCTTTCAGTCTTAATCCTAAGAAAATTAAAAACAATATCAATGGGTTTTGTTCTTTTTTTTTTTTGAGTTCTTCACCTATTTCTAGTATAAGAAAAAAAGAAAAGAAATTTGGAGTGTGTTTTTAACTTCTAAGCTTTGAGCTAAAATTTTCTTGTATCTTTTTAACCCAGAATTTATGTTCACCCATATGGTTTTTGTTGCAAAATATCATATTATGGCACTTATTCGGTATAATTTGGAGTGACTATCATCTTTGTCATATTATATTAATTTGATTATTGGAAGTGCCTCTTTAATAACTTCTCAGCTATAGGATTATATTGGAAGATACCCCAAAATGCACCATTGTGGTTTTACATTTATTAATCAAAATTAACATATGCATATACATAAACTATTTACATGAATAACAAAACAGTTGTTTAATTCAATACTTTTTATGCCTATATTCCATAAATAAGTTTTAGAGTTACATTTTTTTTGTTTCTAGTATTTGCTGATTATATATAGATATACTTTTCTGAAAAAACAAATCTATAGATATATTTTTCTCTTAATTTAATAATGGATAATTGACAAAAATAACATTTTAAGTTTTTGGTTTTAAATATAATACCATTAATTTAAATTTCCAAAAATAAAACAAATTTAATATTAAAATATTTTAAAATTTCTTTTTAATAAAAAAAAATTAAATCTTAAATTGAAAAAGTTTTAAATTGGAAAAAAATACGAATTAAGTGTATTTTTATATTTATATTCAAATTAATAAATTCAAGTGCTAATTTGTTTATCGCAGTGTAAAGCTTTCGTGTAAAGCTTTCGTGTAAAGTGGATGTTCAAAGGATGCTTTTTAATTTCGGGTAGAACAACCTTAAAAAGAGTTCATTATTGAATTTATCGTAACTTCAAAAGAGTCACGAGGTTACAAAAGCAGCAAAATACGAAAAATACTCAATATAAAACTGGAGTGGATACTCCCCTCGGGTTACTTGATACAGAAGGCATCTGTAATTTTAAAAAAACCAGTAAATGATCGGTTAAAAATATACAAAAATGTAGAAATTCGAAATCAAACGTACCTTAAGTTACTTGAGGGAGAAGGCATCTGAGATAAGTTTCTCGTCTTCTTCATACACCTCAATGTTTTTGGACTTCATAAGAAACTCTAAAGCCTCTTCATCAAACTCAACTAAGTAAGCCATCTTCACCAGCTCTGATAACCGTCCGATCAGATCCTCTCTTTCCCACATAATTCCCTTAGCAATAACCTCAGCAAAACACGTCGCGTATTCCAAAACCTTTCTTTTCTCACAAGCTTTTTCAATCTTCTCTGCATAAAGCATTCCTTTCTCTCTCTCCCACCTTATCATCCTCTTTGCGTTGGCCAACAACGTCTTTCCCATAGACGGTAGATTTAGAGTATACTCAGCCAAGATTGACTCCGAAGTTTCAACAACGTTGAGGTTAAGAAGACTCTGTAAGATTCTAGAACGTTCCTCAGCTTCTATCTTGAGAGTGGGATCAGTGAGGAACCCGAGAATTAGCTTCACTAGCCCTGGTCCGATCAGATTATTCCTTGGATCGATTTTGACTCCGTCGGTTAACTTACCTTCTACGATCTCCACAGATTTTGAGATCTCTTTGACACCGATTTTCCGGTAAAGCTCAACAAGCTTAGTACGAGACAATGTCGGTATGCTTGGAGTTGGGTACCAGACGAAAACAGGGTAATCTCTGAAAAGATCTTTCAAAAGCAAATCATCAGCAATGAACACGTCGGCTACGTCAGATAACATGATTCCTTCATTGTTGTTGCCATCTGGTGAGTTTACGGGCAAACGAGAAAAGGATTCAGAGAGAAGCTTCTCGGATATGTAACTGTTTCGCACAAGAAATCTCCAGAATGCACAACACTCGTCGTTAGACAATGTGTTTTTCGTTCTCTCCCAATCTTTCCACAAAGCAAAGTAATCTGAAATCGATGGGTTGGTTCTCACTCCAAATGCAGATGAAAAGAAGACAAGAAGACGGTCACAATCCTTATTACTCTCGTAATGGTTTTCCAGAACATTTAGCTTTGATCCAAAGAGTTTGTCTTTGTCATAGAGCACGCAGCTAGAAACATCTGCCCATTTCCCATCACTCGGGATCCAAATCCGTCCTGAAGGCGCATCTCTCTTAGGTTCCCATTTAAACTTACACAAAAATCTGTATATCCGGGAAATTGCATCAGAATCAGAATGATTATAGATGTGACTAGCAAGCAACTCGCAAGCACTGGCTGAAACGTGACCAACTCCGATCGAAATAAGCTCATTCCTGTAAGATTTTATCACTGAGCCATAATAATTTTCATCTATGAAGGGACCATCACACGGCTCTAATTCCCAGCTGTTATCATACAAGAGGCACTCATCGGGACTGCGGTAACCAGCATGTGTCTTCAACCATTTGACGGACACCTTATCCAGAAACTCTTTAGGGAGCTGCTTAAATCTATCCTCAAGCAAGTAAGTGATGCACTTAAAAAGAGAAACTGCGCTTGAAGGAGTAATGCGAGATGGATCAGGTAGGCTTAGGGAGCTAACCACATGGCTCATGCCTTGTCTCAGCTCAACCGTAACTCCCAAGCTCTTTAGCTCTTCCTTGTAATCGTGTATGATCTTGCCGTGCCAGTTGTCGTCGATAAAGGGGAGATTGGCTATGAGGCGGAGAGGTTCCCATTCTGAATCAAAGAGGATGCAGTCCTTTGGAGCACGGAAATCGCCGAGTTTGGTATGCAGCCACTGTAACTCTTTAAAGCTTTTGATAAGTTCTTCAGGATACTTATAATTACTTCCCATCAGCTTCCTATAGCAAGATAAAAGAGACGAGATGCTTCGTTGTGTTAGCTTAGAGGAGGTAGCTTTCTGTTTAAATGTCTGAATAAACCATGTGACAGCTACTTCAAGCTGAAGCACAACGCCAATCTGCTTGAGCTCCTCTTTGTAAGATAATATTCTGCTTCCATAGAAATCCTCATCGATCAAAGGGAAGCAATCAAAGACATGTAGAAGACAACTCCATTCGGGATCAGGTATAAAACACTCGGTAGGTGATTTATAGCCGCTTTTCGTCTTGAAGCATTGAGAAGAATTTCTCAGGGCATTGATAAGCTTATGAGGACTCAGATAGCGCATGCAGTCAAGTACTAAGATCATTGCATCGGGTGCCAGTTTATTCAGTTTTGAATTATTCAAATGCGAGACGATGAGGCTGTGGCTGTGATTATCGAGAAACTTGACTTCAACACCTAGCAACCCAAGCTCTTCCTTAAAGTCATTAAGGTTTGCTTCACCATAGAAATCTCTGTGGATAAAAGGGATATCACTGATAAGCGCTGCAGCTTCCCAGTCTTGGCTGTACAAAACAGCTCCATCTGGAGATCTGACACCAGAAGTTGTCCTCAACCAAGCGTGATCTTTGACTGCTAAAATAAAATCAGCAGGTGAAAGGCGCTTCTCTCTCAAGTACCTGATAAATTTCAGGATGGAGAACATATTGGCCCTTGAAAGTGATGAGTTCTTGGCTAAACTCACAAGGTGGTGGCCAGCAAATGTACAGGCTTGACTAAACTCAAACATAACACCAGCAGTTTTGAGCTCTTCTTTGTAGTTCTCAATCTCTTTCCCATAGAAACTTCGATCAACCAGTGGAATATCCACGAGAATTTCTGCGGTCTGCAGAATACTTCCCCATGATGAACTATGGTAAAAAGATTGAGAAGGCATCCGATAATCAGACGACTGATTCGTAGTTGTTTTCAACCAGCATCCTCTTTTAACGGACTCTAGAAATTTAGCAGGAAGAGAATGTCTAGAATTTTTTATCCACTCCAAAAGCAACAATGCATTCTCCTTTTTAAGAGCCCCAGACAACGCGGGTATAGCAGCATTTGGAGGCTCTACTTCAGGTATATCTCCAGCGGATGCATAAGATTTCAGAAACCCAAGGAGCACTTTCTGAGAACTCCGCACACCAGCAAACGTACCAGACAACAAATACTCATCCGAAAGCTCTATATAACCGTTCTGCCTCCAAGGATTTGAGCCAATTAGGCTAACCCATTTACCTACACTAGCAGGAACGAGAACCCCACTCCTGCTTTTGTTGACATTCCCGTAGTTGTCCACAAGCGGCATGTCTTTGCAGATTTTATAAGCCTCATCATTCGATAAAAATTCCTTAGAGAGTGACTGGTATAAAAAATGTGCATAGGCAATCACGAGCCTCTTATCTCCATTGAGGTTCTCCCGGAGACGTTTTGCATAGTCAGAGACGCTAAGAGTTGCGATGGTAACTTTCATCTTGAGCCAATTTAGTACGGTTTCCATCTTTGAGGAAGATTTTAATGCCTTCCTGGTTGTCTGTGGTAAGAAAACGTACTTCGTCATGCAGCTAAACTCATTATTCCAGTCAAGTAGCCATGACTGGTTTTTATCTGTGGATAAGCACAACGTCCGTGGACTGAAATCTGCCACACTACTAAGCGTAGTCACTCCCTTCCGGACAACGTACTTGATAAGCGGAACTCTAACCATGCTTGTATTATGAAATCTAGATTGCCAATTCTCGCCTACGAAAAGTAGAACCTCCACATACGTACTGTCCGACACAGTTGTCACGAGATCGCATCCCTGAATGCATTTTGCATACCACTCATTGCTGACTTTCTGCAAGCCCAAGAAGTCCAGAATATTGTCGTTTTCCGGCATATCGAATGAGTAATCCAAAATGTACAATCCGTGTGACGATATGTTCTGCAAGCTCGCACCTTCACTTCTCGCTTTCTCCAATATGTCCCAGAAAGCGGGAATAAGACGACCCACTTCACACGGCCTGTGGAAGAACTTTTGTCCCAAATGAGAGACACTGGGCACAATTTCCTCTGCTGAAACCCTTGTCCTAACCGATTCTCTAATACCATTTAGCTTTGCGTAAGTAGATTGTTTTACAGGCAAGAACCTAAAAGTTGGCAGCAAGCTAGATACCGGAGCATCAGTCTTTTTAACCAAGGAGGTGAATGCATTCACAAAAGCTAGCGGAACACAGTTGAGAATCCCTTGGTTCCATATATCATCTAGCAGGATAGTTTCTCTAGACGATGCTAGGATAAAATCTGCTTGAATTATAAAGGGAAAGTTCGTTACCATGTCGGTGGGAAGAAAAGCATAGATACCAGGAGAGCTATTCCCACGGCCAAGACGCTCTCCAAATGGAAACGCCAACGTAATCACCCAATCCTCAACTTCACTTCTCCTTTCCACGCGGTTCTCGTGTTTCACCGGGAATTTTTGCCTCCACATGTAGTAACTGCATTCTTCTTCGGTATTCTTTCCCTTTTCACAAGCAGAGAGGTGGATTGTGTAGGACTCAGCATCAATGCTCTTTCTCGTCACAAAATTCGTTTCGCTTACAATTCCGATTGAGTTCACTGTGCTGAGGTTAGGGTCTTGGCAGTGTTCTCGGATAGAGAGACGCTTTATCTTCGACAGAAACAATAAAACCTCGGGATGAACATTAGAAAGCTGTTCTTTCACGGGCTGTACTTTGTCAGATTTCAACGGCAAGATGATGGTTGTTGTGGGAAGAACAGAACCCAAACCATACATCCTTTGTATGTCGACATGAGAAGGATTTTGCTCAACCCACTCGGGAACAATGTAGCCAAGGCCGCAGTGTCCGCAAGGCGCCTCATCAAACCGAATTTGGTAACCGTTGCTGAAAATATAAGGTTTTGAAGTGATCAAGAAGACACTCTTGAACCCGATTCCTGCAGAGATTGAAAAATACAAATGTAAGAACAAAGGGATTATCAAATTTCGAGTATGTCTGAAGGTTATATGGTAGAAAGCAAAGAGATACCTTTTTCGCCAATATAACCGCGCTTCCTGTTCCCTTTCTTTGTTGACCTTCCGACACTGCAAATGGATTCAATATTCTTCTCAGAGAAACCCTTCTCATTGTTGAAGATGAGAAGTGTCGCACAAGCTCCAGTGGCTGTGATATCATCAGAAGTTATCAAAAATTCAAGCGAAGGATCAACACCTTTCGGGTACTCGTTATCCTCAGCGTTCTGAAAACATAAGAATTTTTTGAATGTTTACCATTAGCAAATTCGTAAGACGACAATTTCTTTGTTAACAAGTTTCTTTTTGATATTCGTAATACAAAATATTTTGCATAGCAAAAATAAGGAAACATTATTTCTAATTCGGTAAGATGTACCCAGATTCGAGAGAAATGTCAATTACTGGAACTCAGTTACATTACATATTGTTCAAACCATTTCCGTTCATGCTTTATGTATGTGTTAAGAGCAAGCATGATTTGGATTGAAGACATGGAAACTAAATAACATCAGTTGAAAACGTCGTCAAACCAAACCTAAGGAAGCAATACATTCCTTATCGTTGATGCACAGAATAGACTCGACAAAAAAGACTTTTGATGCATGGAACATACAACATTTCAATCTTTTATATATACAACCATATTTAACCCAAACTACACAAACCAGTATACGGAGAGCAACAGTGCGAGAAAAGTGATTCCACATTTTCTCGGGAAAAAGTAAGCGAAATAGAAAAACTGGAAACAGAGAGAAAGCAAGAGTGTAGAGAGGAGAGAGAGAGAGAGTAAAATTACTTGGATAAGCTCCATGAGGAAGTGAACATCCTTGGCGTAGAGCTCAGCGGAGAGATTTTTCACAGCCTGATGAAGATCCTCAATCAACGGATTTTTTTCTGGTCCGCCGATAGAAAACTTAGTCCTCCGAATTCGATCAATGTGTAGCTTAGCAGCTTCGGCCATTGTGTTTCAAATTTTCCTGGTTTTGGATGGTTTTGGATGGTTTTAACGTTGAGAGTGGAGAGGGGAATTTAAAGAGAGAAGGAAACTTAATGGAAGAGGTAAACTTGGGAATTAAGGAGTTGAAGTAAACGATGAAATTATGATTGGGACTCTTCTCATTTGGAATACCAAAAGACTATAATCTCATTGGCTAAAGCAATCTTTTTACTCAACAAGAAAAAGTAATGCAACTTCCCAAGTATCAATTCTAATGACAAAAAAAAAAACACAAATATCATAATTATCCAACGTAACCATAAATTTCAATTATAACGAGATACGTTTTGATTTTGATTTGTTTTTCTTTTATGCTTTTTTGTACTTAAACAGTAAAACTAAACAAAATTATTATGTTTAATTATAATAAAATAAACAGTAAAAAAAACATGAAAACCGAGTTAAACAAAACAAAAAAAGGAAGCAAAAAACTTTAAAATTGACGATTGACTCATCTTTTTCTTCCCGTCGGTCATCGCTTTTAATTAATGAAGTGAGAACGCACAATCATTTTTATTTGTTACATTTTTTCTTTGATGAAAAAGTGTGAATGGTCCTCTCTTTTTTTGGTTCTTTGCTTTCAGACATGTAAAAAAAGGACAGGAATTGGATGAGAATCTTAGTGTATGTTGAACCTTTGGAGAATCCATCTTCTACTGCATGCACTGCTATTACGTACGATTCAATCCAGCCAAGCCAAATGTTGTTTCATTCTACTAACTTCACTTCCAAGTTTCCAACATGATGTTTACCACAGGGACAACAAACTATAACTTTTCCGGTCGATAATCAGTAGTTTTACACGACAAATCTTGTTGTGATGATGATGACAACGAGTAAACTCCAAAAACTAAACATTTTTCTCCATAACACATCTTACTAAATAAAAATAGTTATTTGATGTTTCTAAAACTATCTACATAAAGAAAAAAAATTGTTTTACCATTATGACAGGTCGCATTATTAAAACAAAATATATTTAATTTTTAATTGTTACTTTCTATTTTAAACTTTTATTTTATTTAGTATACATTTGATTACACAAATTACCGAAAAAATATAATAATATTTTTTATTTAAAAATAAAAATTCACATTATTTTTAACTATTTTTGTAAAACTCTAAAATATATGTGTCATGTCTTTATTTTTTTTATATATATTTACATTTATATATCTATACTAATAAAAGAAAATCATTGAAACTTATAAAACTATCCACGAAAACAAAAAAACAAGTTGTTAGCAAAATTTTATACAAATAAAAAAACAAATTCTAAAAAACGGACACATCAGCAAAATTATATACATCACTTTGAACTAAAAATTACTTATTAATAATATATACTAAACTCTATAAAATTTAGTAAATTTATTACTAAAAGAATTTCAAAAGTAATCGGTTATTATCATTAAGGTGTATTTATCAACAATCAATATAATTCAATGTATAGGTTGTTAAAAAATATACAACATATTGTATCCAAATCCAATAGTTAACTCTCCAAAAAAAAACATCAATAGTTAACAAATGAGCATAATATGAACACACATAACGAGTCAATTATAGAAACGAAAAATAAAAGAAACACAAACAAATGAGAATGGAAAAATAAAAGAAACGCAAACAAATGAAAAAATAACGATATTCTCTAATTATCTATTCAACAATTATAATGATCTATTCAGCAGTTTTCTCTTCAAATTATTAAAACTTCAACATATTTTCAATTACACTTACACTCATCTAAACAATTAAAAAATTAATAATAGTTTTTTTTCCCACTAACTCACATATGATTGGTTACTACCATCATAATAATGCATTTAATTACCAACATTATAATTATTTATTCACCTACTAAACCTTCAAATTATTAAATCTTCAATGTAATTTGATTAGACTTACACTCATTTAAAAAATTAAAATTTAATAACCATTACATTCAGACGGCTAACTCATTTATTATTGGTAAGTACCATCACAATAGTGATCTTCAATTACCAACATTATAAAACACCAACTATCATATTGTTAATCACAAATCATGAACACAATCCCTAAAAACAAATCATGACATCAAAAAATTCTTAAAAACAAATCATGATATCAAAAAAAAAATTCTTACTCCTACTTCTCACCCTCATATTTTCACATTCTTCGACGACTTTGATGGAAATTTTGCAAAGAAGAAAACTGGTCAGATTTTTTCAGTTTTAGAAAACTAGAAATTTTAACAAAAACAACACACTCATGAATTTGGAAATGCTAGTTCCCGACAAGGAGATACGTTTAATAAGTTTTGAAATATATTTTTTCTTACCTCGATTTTTTCTTTATACTTTCTCATTTTATTTTTTTAATCTCCATTATTATATTTTCATTCTACTATATACAAAATAGATATATGACATATGGTATTTGTCTTTTGTTTAATTTTTGTTTTGATTTCATACAAATATTATATTTTAGTTATATAATAAATAACTTCTAAAATTAATTTTTTTCTAGTCAAGCAAAATATGTGTTTTTAACACTATTTTCAATGTATTTTCTGTTTTATTTTAAATAAATTATAGTTTTTTCTAATATGTTATTATATTTTTTTAAACCCTACACTGAAAATTTTACAATACAATACAATATAAAGATTCATTTTGGTAAACAGAATTTTTCGGTTGGAACATATTTTGAAAACTAACTCAATTTACAAGATAAAAAATTTATTGTCAATATCGGTAAAAAATTCTGCAAAACCACCAATCATATAAATGGTATATGTTTCATCGCCCAAATAACAATAATAAAAAAATATAATCCGCGTGAACTTACCTTAAAAACTTAAATCAATGTGAATTCCCTCATTAGTTGACACTTCCATGTGTGTAGCTTATGAGAGATTGTAGCTAGTGATTGATTAGTCAATGTTGTACAAGTATACTGAGACTTACCTATAAAGACATGTATCATCACCCAAAGAGGGATATGTACCAATAACATAGCGAAACAAACCAGTTACCTATATCAAGATTCCAAACCCTATGGCAACACAAAGCTACGGTTTTAGAAATATGGAGCAACTAGCGAATGAGGCGTTTTCACGGACTTCTAACTCTCAATACTAATCAGATTGTTGTCTTTGATATTCCAAACCGTTATTTCTTCAGTACTTTTACATTCTCTGTCTCCTCTGCAGGAAATTTTGGTGACAAAAGCATGGTGTTTGAGATCAAAGACATTTGTGCTTCTGGTTGTAAGCAGGAAACTAGAATGCTCAATTCCTATGACCATCGATCATATGAACCAAATCTAAGAGAGCTAAATGACACATTTCACTTTCTATAGAGGCTTCTGATTCTGTTATACTTATACTACAAGTTTACAAGAAACCGGCATGACAAGTTCCCATGTTAACTCGGATTAGCAATCTTTCTGGTTTCAGCCTCCTATCTATCATTCCTACCAAATTAGGCATTTTAAAGAGTCGAATTTCTTTCTCTTAATTGTTTCTGATTCTACATAGCTGAACAGCTTGACAATGTAAATCAAAATACTAGACTAAAAACATTCATTTTCTTCTCCTTGAAACTTCTATTGTAAATTGTTTTCTAAGCTATATATATACCTACTACTCGATCTGAGAGTTCCTCATCATCAAAAACATCCATGGAGACATCATGGAAAAGAGGGATATCAAAGAGTTAGTTAAAAAAAACTTCTTCTTTCTTCTTATTATTCTTCTACATCCTCTTCTTTTCTCACTTCTACTTCTACTAATACTACTGTGCCTAATGCTACATTCAAACAAGAAACAGCAAGATAAGTAAAATAAGACAAAAGACATCACGATAAAGAGAAAAAAAGGCTTTCCTGGCTTCAGACATTGCACGCTTACATTGCCATGGCTGAATATCTCACCAACAAAAACAACAACTTTTCTTCTTAAGAGGTCAAAATTCTCCACTCTCTCTCGCTCATGAGAACTCCCTACCAAGCTTCTGGATCGCACAGAACATCTTCCTCCTCGACCCTACAGCATTTATCCCCATATCTTTCAGATCCTCCAACGTCAACAATGGCAGAACCTCTTCATCAACCTCATGTATCTCAAACATGGGCCAATATCTCCCTAACCCTAACTCTTGTAGCCAAATCATCACCCCTTCTCTTCCTCCTCCGCCACCAACTCCTTCCATATTCGACGGCTCTGATACCTCAAATTCTCTGTTTCCACTGCTATAGTTACTTTCGTACCTTCTTCTAGCGTACAATCCACCGTCTCTATCTAAAGTTTCTTCTTTTATTGGACTCTCTGAGTCTTCTCTGCTGAAATCCCTAAACCCACCTTCCAGTTCTTCCCCTCCGCTAATTTTCTCATCCCCAATTTTCGACACCCAATTGGATCGGATTCGTTTAGCTGCCGTTGTTGATGACCCGACCCGTTTCTTGACCCGCCAACTCCCAACCCCAAAAGAATCCACATTCCCTTCCCTTTCATCATCTAGGGTTCCGCTATGCTCGTACCCAGAACTCAAATTCGTTAGGGTTCGAGTCCTCGACGATTTGCTAATTTCTTTTCTGTTACCCGTAGATGTCCATTTCGATTTCCGCCCCTGCAAATCATACGCTGTGTGATGATGGTGGTACTGGTCGCCGCCGATCTCCCCTAATCGAACGCTCGGTCTCCTCAATCGTTTCGATCCGGCGGCGGTAATCGCTTGCGCTTCGGCCGAGGTTGACGCTGGAGGAGGAGGAACGCCGCCGTTTGTTTGCTGACCATCCTCTGGCTGCAACTCCACCATTTCTTCAAGGAAAATGGTTTCTTTTTCTTTCACTTTCTCAGACTGGAACAGCCATAGGCATACATGTGATTTTACGAGTGGTGAGCCACTGGAGAATATGAAAAGGGAAGTCTTTGCTTAGCTTATTTACGTTTTATCTGGAGGTATCAGAAGTGGATGTGCAAGAGAAAGAGGGAGAATCGTCACCAGGAGAATCGAGGAAGGAAGAAGCGAGAAAGAAGAAAAAAGAAAAGCCAAGTTTACTTTTCTGACACGTGTATGATTCTGCAGATACAAACACTTTTTTAATGAAAAAAACCCCTTAAGTTCTCCTAGTTTCACTTTTAACCCATGAAAAAAACAGATTTTAGAAAGTATCAGTTAAATGTGAAAATGTAATAGCTAATACATTCCTAATATATTATTTGAAAAACTTTTTAACAAAATAATCTTAACGTATTAATAACAAAAATATCATGTTGGCGTGTCAACACCATAGCAAGTTTCATCTTAAATATATAAAATGATTTAACTTACTAGAATAATTACAATACATGTCACTAATATTAATTTGGTTAGAGAATAAATATAATTTATTCAACTAACCAAAAAATACTATTACATTTGTAAAAACAATAATTTTTATTTCTTTAAATTTTTTATATATTAATTTATAAATAATTTCAAATAAATATAAATATATTTAAATTACTACTATAATCCCTAACATATTATTTGAGAAACATTTTAATAAAATAATTGTACTCTGACGTGTTATTAACAGAAATACCATGCCGACGTGTCATCACTAAATTAAATTTCAAATAAATATATAAATAAGTTTAACTTATTAGAATAATTACAAGTATATCATTGTTATTAATTTGGTTATATAATTAATATATTTTATTAAATTGACAAAAAAATATTATTAAATTCGTAAAAAAAATTATTTTTCTTTTTTAAATTTGTATATACAAAAATTAATGTTAAAATTAATTTTAAATAAAATTTAAAATTATATAAATATTTAATTTACATTTACTAATAAAATATAATTTACGAATATTTTTGGTATGAATCTAATATACATTTATATGTAAAAAGAGAAAAATTAACTTTAATGGTTGTAAAGTCCTTTTCAATTTTAACAGTTCTCACACAGAATCAGTCCCATAATTGTAAAATCCTTTATAGTTTAGACAATATCCACACTAATCAGCCCTATAAATTTGATATTGTTATACCCATAAACAGTAGTCTTAGGAAATAAGACACACGTAGCAAATGGTGATGGAGCAGCAGCAATACAAGTGTCCTCCCAAGATTGTAGCAGACAACAATTAATCTTCCTGGTATGGGGTTTCAAAAGGCAAGCCGAATCGAAGAAGCTTTATGGTGTGGAGTGGAGTTCATCGACTTACAACACTTTGTACATGAAATCTACAGTTTAGTTCTCATCGGGACAGCTTTGCACCTAGCAGGGAAAATAGTCGCAAGAATTGCTTCATGGAATGTATTGGTTCATTTTTTCAAATCACACATTGAGCCCATGATCAGTCTACCAAACCAAACTTGTTCAACTTGTTGGGAAGCCATTTGCTTCATGACTTGAAGCATCAGCTTCGGTGAAATCTTGTGACCACATGTCACGTTTGGTTTCGTGGATCCTTCAAGAACTCGATGATTAATCAGTGGTCATGCTTCTGTTATACAAGAATCTGTAGATGTGTATTGATTTAGACTGCAATTTGTACTTCATCCACTCGGTCAAGAAGCGCTCGAGGAGAAGCCTTTGCTTTCACTGGCCCAAGAGCCAAGATTTCAGTTTATATATATTTATGTATGATATTTAGTGATGAAGTTTTGATATATTGATGAAATGTGGAATTATAGTAAACTTGTAAGACAGGATTAAAGGCAAAAAAGAAGTAGAAGAAAAGAGAACAAAGAAAGAACATCAAACATTTGCTTATGTCCTTACAATTAGACATCGAAGAAGCAGTTCTCTAGCTTCTAGTTCTATCTCAATCCTCTTATTTCTTTTACCAATACACCTCTAGTGATTGTTTCTTCTTCGTAAAACAGGATAGCAAAAGAATCAATCCTAACCTCAAGGGTATAATGTGGCACTATAGTGATTGTCACTTCGATGGTCTTGAACACCCTTCAATGGCACTACACCAGCAGGGCCTTGCTTTTGAATCTATCGTCGTCCATTGAGCCTGTTTTCTGCTTTAGTGTAAGGGGATGAATCAGTTTCTATATAAACAGTTTATTAGTCGGCTGGTGTAATGCAAAGCTGGCCATGTCCTGGACTGTGTTCTAATGGGTACATGGTTGTGCTTCTCACAAATTTTTGATGGTCGCTGACGGATTTTCTGAGGTGTGAGACCATTGGATGCTTGTTTTTGCTTCTCTTCTTTACTATTGAGCATGAAGCTAACGGGTCTGCAGATCCTGCTCCAACTCTCCTGTGCGTTGCATGCATTTTTTTTAGAGACGGTAAGTTTTTGACGAAGATTATGTGTCCAAAAGTATGAAAATGAAACTGGTGTTATTGATTACCTTAAGAGCTTTTCTGCTGCAATTCTTGCAGATTTAATTGTTTTGCGGCTTGGAACCCATTTCACTACCCGGTCTGGATCACGTCTCATGGGAGAGTGGATTTTAATGAGCTAAAAAGAGAAGAGAACCAAGTCAAAACCAAAAATCTTGAAGGGATATCTGAATCTACAATAGGCCAATGCAAATCTAGTAAATGAATCAACTGATTAGTGCCATCCGCAGATAAAATACTGAAGAAGAACGAAAAACCAGAGACTTACACCCAAGCATTCCATCATTTGGTAGTAAGCTCTACCATGCAAAGGAGTATGTCCTTGTCGGGATTCTGAAAAATATCTAGTCCTGAGCGAGGATTACAAGAAATTACTCTTAAACGTAAATATGGTTAATAAACGATAGTAAACATGAACATGGTTAATAGGGAGACAGCTAAAAAAAATATTGGGAGACTTTATACCACTCTTTATAACCTGGGTCCACAGTGAAACCATACATACCCACTGAATCACACGTGGAGAGAGCAAATTCAAGAGCCTTAAGTCCAGTTCCTTTGGCTGCTGAGCCAAATGAAGCACCAAGCATTAAGTACACAGAATTTTTTATTGGGACTTCCTGCACAGAGAAAAATAATCCTCATATGAATTCCGACGACCAGGAGCACATATTCAAAACCAAAAGAGCAAAGCATTGCAATGTAAAAACCCGAATCATCTTGTTCATAATATCATGAATTGTTGTTTTTATTAGCAGGGCCTCTTGCTTTTTTTCTGCATAATTCCAAAGTGTGAGAGAGTGGAATTACTTTTGGCACGCATAAAATGCAACAAAAAAATGAATGAAATAAGGAAACGATGGCAACGATAACCATGAAGGAATGAAAAAACAGAAAACAATTATACAGTACCATCCAACTCCACGACTTTGTCAAGGGCTTTTGCTGACCCTCGATTAAGAAGACGAAACGTACTTTTCTCTCCCACATATTCCTTATAGTTCTGCAAGAACATATTCCAAATAAGAGAATAAAAACATTGTGAGACTACAAAGGGAACAAGAGAAGTTAAATAAAAGAACTCATAGTTAACCTGAATTGGAGCACCATTTTCTCTAATAACCGCATCATATGTATCTATCTCCTTTCCGAACTTTGTTTTTAAAAGATCACCAGAGTTACCAATAACAGCACATCGCTCAAACTGCCGGGGAAAATATGGTGGTGTTTCAGGAAGCACCAAGGAAAGCTTCTCGAGACATAGGGATTTATTCGCGCAACGATTACTGCACCAGAATGTGAGTCTCATTAAGACCAAGAAGACAACACAGCATTTCACAATACGTTCCTAAATTACTTGATATATAGTGATTAGTGACTGAGACCCATAAATTTTAGTTAGTTTTGAGTTGCCTATGAAATAGGTAGTAATATTAACAGGCACTTATGTACGCCGTCTATCATGTTTCGTCAGCCAATACTTACAGTTGTATTCCTTTATTGATTCTGCGCCATGCATAATCCTCCCATCCATTTGGTAAGGCATCAATGTATTCCTTTGTCAGTATGGTAGAGCTATTCCTGACCTGGTGAATCAAATTGTAAGATACCACATCACTGTCAGGATTAAAGCAAATTATATGAACTGAAAAAGTTTACACAGAAACACCCACTTGTTCCCATGTAGCTACTGCTTCGCAGAGGTTAAACTCATATGACAGTCCTTCAAGCTCTCCAGACTTAGGATCTTTCTATTGTTGGACATAATCCAAGACAAAAAAACAGGTTAGAGCGCATCTTGCTAGACATAAGAAAAAAATTCTAACAAGCTTAACTCTGCTGATGTCTAAAGTCACTTAATCAGACTAAGATTAACAAATAATCAAAGGAGAGAATTTACCCATTTGGGTACAGTATCTGTTGGGAAATTTATAGAGACTTGGCAGTAATCTCTACCAGTAGCAGCTTGTAGCCCCAAGCCATTTGCATTCTGCACCATTACCATATTATACACCCAATAAACTATTTTACTCATAGTTGATGTTTCCATTAATCTAACAAAAAAACTTAAGAGTTTGCATCACAGAATAAAAACAAGCAAAACAGAGACTCTAAAATTAGATTGAAGATGAAAACTCAATCCTGGACCTAAACTTGCAGCATTTTCAGATGTTGTGAAGCTAATAGCCCATGAAACAATATGCCTCATTTTGACCCAGGTTCAGGTTTGAATTGGTTCCAGCCATTCCAGTAACAGTGTACTAAATTCGATCATTTCAAATCAATAATGTAAAATTTAACACGAAGCGAAACAACAAGGTGACTCCAATTACTAATGATCATTGAAAACAAGCGAAAAGAAGCAACACAATATAATGAAGCTAAGATAGATCTGATTTACTTACTACACACTTCTGGAATCCGTTCTGCAGGACCTGCAACGCCTTTAAATCTTCATTGCTAAGCCAATTAGACTCGTCTAAATCCAAGGAATCATATTCTTTATCATTATCATCGCCATACTTCAGAAAATCACGAATACACGACAAAGGCTGCACACTGGAACAACGATGGAGTATACTTACAGAGATTCGAGACGCCGATAATGTAGATGAGAACAGCAGATATTCCAGTAGTCAAAGCTAATAGGAATATAAGTTGCAAGAGCTTCATCGATCCACCAGCAATCTTTAGTTTCGCCTTTTTCAGGAGACGACGATGTGAATTTCTTGATCCGCCAAAGTAACTACCCGAATGTTCCCGTTTCACCGTATCAGACGGCACACAGTTTTTTTACTTTACAAAACACTGCGTAGTTAGCTAAAGATGCTTGAGAACAACAGGATAGTTAAAATAAACGGGTCAAGGACGGCGAGATGTTCTAATGAGTCACGTATAAACCGGATCGATCCATGAACTACGATCTCATGTCTGTGAGGAATTAATCCTTGGCAAAACACACACAAATACCCGAGTTCCCTTATAGGTACCTCTCGGAAAAGGAGAAACTTTTATTTCCAAAACAAAAGAGGGGTTTACAAGTGAAAAGAAATAAAGAACAAAACTCTCCTAGAAAGAAAACTCTATTTCTCTCTTATATTGTTCTTCCTGAATTTTTCTCACTGTTTTTCTTTCAGGCTGATGATTCTTCAAGTGTCCACACACTTGCTTTTATAGAGGGAGAGGGAGGAGCACTCAACTAGGGTTTACTGTATTGGGTTTTAGGGCCCAATACTATTTGGAGCCATATATTAATTTTTGGGCTTTCACAATGTCGATCATAGACATTCCAAATCTCAAGCCTAAAAGGGTACAAACATCGACCCTCTCATATTTATAATAAGTCAAACACCAACTGCAAAGCCTCTAAATGGAATAGAGTCTTCACTCATCCCTGCCACCTCAGCCTCAACTTCACCAACTCGATCCAGACGCCTTCCTTTGCAGGATTGACGCTTATGTTTTTTGGTTTGTGTGTTTCTTCCTTATGTGTCTTAGTGTCTAACAAGCACGCATACTTAATAATTTGCCCGTTTATTTAAATTTTAATTTAAATAACTTGTTTTAAAGTATTGGCATTTTACAACTCTTCATTGCTTTCTTCAACACCACTAGAATTGGATCTTCCATGGCTTCTTCAGCAACAAGATTACTACCAACTCTATTGTTACCATTCAACACAACCACAATTCCTTAACAATCTGATAAGAGAAATAGTAGAATTTACTTCAATTATCAAGTCAATCGCAAAAGAATTACAAAAAATCAAAGAATCTCTAATGCGAGCCCTCAGATCCAAGAATCACCTCTTGAATATGCCTAGTTGCAGAGAATAATCGATTCTCTAACAACCTCTTTCTCCCTTTTCTGGATACTTCTTCTTTCCTTCTCTAATTGTATTTATACTCTTTATTATTTCTTCCACGTAATCAAACCTCAGGACTCCACGTCATCAATCTTTTTTCTAGCTGCTTCTTTCTTTTTGCGAATATAAGCCCTTAATGGCGTATCAATACCGCCCTCGCTGAGACGAAGCTTGTCCTCAAGCTTCAATTGTGGAAATTGCTGGTACAAGACAATCACGCGAGTCCAACTTCTCTCATGCTGCGATAAACCTTTCCAATCCACCAAAACCTCCAAATGTCCCTTAGAATCGTAACGAGAATCCAGAACTTGATTAGGTTCAATTACCCATTCTGCATTATCAGACAATGAAGCAGGTAACTCAGCTACCGAGTGATTCACCCCCAATACTGGTTTTAATTGAGACACGTGAAATACTGGATGAATCTTAGAATCTGATGGCAATTTTATTCGATAAGCAACACTCCCAATTCTGGCCAGAACTTCAAAAGGACCAAAATATCTTGCTGCTAATTTTTGACACCAGCGTTTGGCAACAGATTGTTGGCGAAATGGTCTTAGTTTAAATACCTTATCACCAACCTGAAAAGAGAGTTCTCGCCTACTCTTGTCAGCATTATTTTTCATTCTATCTTGAGCTTTCTACAAATGAGCTTTGATATCCAACAACATCCTGTCCCTGTCTCGTAATAGCTGCTCCAACTCAAAGTTGGAAGTAGAACCATGTTCAAATTTCAACAATGGTGGAGGCAATCTACCATAAACCACCTGAAAAGGAGTAACACCCAATGAAGAATGAAAACTGGTGTTATACCACAACTCTGCCCAAGATAGAAACTTAGCCCAAGATTTCGGATGAGACAAAGTAAAGAAACGAAGGAAGGTTTCCAAACATCTGTTGATCACTTCAGTCTGTCCATCAGATTGAGGATGGTAAGCAGTAATGTATTTAAGTTTGGTGCCTGATAATTTGAATAAATCTTTCCAAAAGTTGCTAAGAAAAATCTTGTCTCGATCTGAAACAATTGAAACTAGCACACCATGTAATCTGATGATTTCAGAAAGAAATTTAGAAGCCACATCAGATGCCGTGAAGGGATGTCTTAGACTTAAAAAGTGAGCATATTTGCTAAGTCTGTCCACCACAACCAACACTACATTTACTCCATGTGACAAAGGAAGGCCTTCAATGAAATCCATTGAAAGATCTTCCCAAATCTGAGAAGGAATAGGTAATGGCTGCAGCAATCCAGCTGGAGATAAAGTTGAGTATTTGTGTCTCTCGCAAACATTGCACTTAGCCACATATTCTTGAATATTTGATGCCATATGCCTCCAATGAAAAGACTGTTGAATTCGTTTCTTGGTTTTTAACACACCACCATGTCCACCAAAAATACCATCATGATATTCATGTAAAATCAATGGAATAAAAATCGATTTCTGAGGCAATAGTAATCGATTTTTATAGCGTAAACAACCATCAATCACCTTGAAATTCCGATGTTCAGTAGGCTTTGATAACACTTGCTGCAATAATTCCTGAATCTCAGAATCTTCCTCAATTTCTCGCAAAATGTCTTGTAATTGTAAGTTTGTAGGAATTGTTAAAGCCATTAACAATGAAGCTAACGATTGAGATGATGAAGGAAACATCCTGGATAACCCATCTGTTGCTTTGTTGTCAATGCCAGGTTTATAAACAATCTCAAAATCGTATCCAAGCAGCTTAATAAGCCATTTTTGATAATCCAAAGAAATATCACGTTGATCTAGCATAAATTTAAGACTCTTCTGGTCAGTGTGTACCAAAAATTTGCGACCCATCAAATAATGTCTCCATTTTTGAATAGCAAGAACAATTGCCATCAATTCTCGTTCATATATCGGTTTGATTTGCTCTCTATTCGATAAGCCATAACTGAAATATGCAATATGCTTTAATTCTTGCATCAAAACTGCCCCAACTCCATAACCTGAAGCATCAGCTTCAATAGTAAATGTTTTACTAAAATCTGGCAAAGCTAGGACAAGCGAAGACATCATGGCTTGCTTTAAGGCCTCAAACGCTTCTTGAGCTTCAGGGGACCAATCAAATTGGTCTTTTTTGAGTAATTCAGTGAGAGGTCTTGCTATAACACCATAACCTTTCACAAATCTCCTGTAATAGCCTGTTAAACCCAAAAAACCTCTGAGATCTTTCACATTTCGCGGAATTGGCCAGTTTTTCATGGCGGCAGTCTTAGATGGGTCTGTTTCAACTCTTTCCTGAGAGATAACATGACCCAAATACTCAACTTTACTCTGACCAAATAAGCATTTCTTCTTGTTTGCGAACAATTTGTGTTTGATGAAAATTTCAAGAACTGCTTGGAGATGAACAACATGATCCTCCAAAGAAGAACTGAAAATTAGGATGTCATCGAAAAAACGAGAACAAATCGACTTAAGAATGGTCTAAAAAGCTCATTCATAAGCGCTTGGAATGTATCCGGAGTATTGCTCAATCCAAATGGCATGACAACAAATTCATAATGACCAGTCGCAGTCCAAAAAGCTGTTTTTTGAATATCAGATTCCTTCATTCGAATTTGATGATAACCCGAACGTAAATCCAGTTTTGAAAAGATCTTTGCCCCATATAGTTCATCCAATAATCGATCAATCATTGGAATCAGAAACTTGTCTGGTATTGTAATTTTATTTAGAGCTCTGTAATCAATACAAAACCTCCAAGAACCATCCTTCTTCTTCACTAAAAAGACTGGGCTTGAATACGGACTGTGAATTGGTCGAATTATACCGGCCTCCAACATTTGATTAACCAATTTCTCCATTTCTGCCTTATAGGCGTGAGGATACCTATAAGGACGAACACTAATAGGACCTGCTCCAGGAATCAAGTTTATCGCATGCTCTCTGCCATGATTTGGGGGTAATTGGGTCGGTTCAGCAAAAACTACAGAAAATTCAACTAACACTGCATTTATTTGGCCTGGAACTTAATCAACTGTTGTAGGTACTTCAGCCTGAAACAACTCAACATCAAAGCCATCTTGCTGAATAAGGCTTCTAGAATATAAGTTTTTGGCAGAAACTTCTTTTATATGTATAGAAGGGTCACCACTAAGGGTTACCACATTTCCATTATACAAAAAAGATATTTCATGATTCGACCAATCAACTTCACATTTACCCAAGGTTCTGAGCCACTGTACTCTCAAAATAATATCACTGTTACCCAACTCCAAAACAATAAAATCTGTTTTGAAAAACAGAGATTGTAATTGCACTTCCACATTTTTACAAATGCCAAATCCATTGACAGAAATTTCAGTTCCCAAAACAACCTCAAAACGTCTGTCATATTCTGGACAGAGTTTGGTTTTGCTCAATAGCAAAGGATCCATAAAATTATGGGTCGCTCCACTACCCAGCATTACCACTACTCTGATTTTGCCGATGTACCCCCACAGCTTTGTTGTAGTTGGTGATGATAATCCCAAGAACGAGCACAAAGATAATTCCATTAATTCTGTCACACGCCCCACCTCATCCTCAAATGTATCAATCCAATCATCTCCCACAATTTCCACTTCAGATCCATTAATAAGAGCTAATACTTAAAGCTCCATGTTCTGACACTTATGAGCTTTGGAGTACTTCTCATCACATTTAAAACACAATCCCAACCTACGTTTCTCATCAAATTCAGCTGGAGAAAGTTTTCTTGGACCCATATTAGAGCTTTTAGGTTGAGATCTCCATGGAACCTTCTCCTGAGATTGAGTTTTAAAATTTTGGTTTTTATCATTTTGCAATGATAAAATTTGACTGCCCAGCTTTGGATTCTCGGTTGAAGAAATAGGAGAAGACCATGATCGCTGAGAATTATAATTTGATGACGATTTCAACGGATTGAAAAATGTACTCCGACGCGGAATATTCCCAGAAGACGAATTAGCCATGGATTTACAGAAAACACTATCTTCCATTCGAATAACGGCATGGAAATGTTCTGTTAATCCTTGTGGTTCTTTCACCTTGATAACTTCCTGCATTTCAGGTTTCAATCCATTGTAGAAAACATGTTCTAAGTTTGTTTCATCAATACCCGAAACAATCGTTGACAATTCTTCAAATTCGTTAACGTAATCAATTACTGAACCAATTTGTTTAAGATTAAACAAGCATTTTCCCGGATTTTCCTCCATTTTCTGACTGAAACGAGCTATCATCCGGCGTTTAAACTGAGACCAATCCTTAAAATCTTCGCGTTCAATTTCTCGGTTATACCAATTCAGAACTGGTCCTTGTAAGCTCACCGAAAGTAAATCAAATTTCTCCCGATCATTATAATTCCCCAAACGAAAGAACCTCTCCGCTTGCGTAATCCACCCAAAAGAAAGATTACCGTCAAACATAGGTAATTCAATCTTACGCAACATGCCTTCTCTATTTTCTAACACCAAATGAATTCTCCGATAACCTAGCTGAGTTTCGCACGGATTATGGTCGGAGTTCGTAAAGCGTACATGGTGAGTAGCGTCTGAAGAAGAAGCTACTGTTTTCCCTTGGAGCTTATTGGAGCTTTGATTAGCTTCGATCCGAGCCAGTGTTTGTGACATCAACAAGAGATTCTTGTCGACCGATGATAGTCGACCCTCAATCAAAGAAATACGGTCAGAAATCTCTGTGTTCGACGATGTTAATAATCGCCAACCTCCTCGAATGATTTCTACCTCCCCAGTCAATTCGGCTAGAGAATCTTGAATTTCCAGAGTTCGATGATCCAAATTTTCCATCGCATGAACTCGAACCTGCTCACCGCACCAATTGATAAGAGAAATAGTAGAATTTACTTCAATTATCAAGTCAATCGCAAAAGAATTACAAAGAATCAAAGAATCTCTAATGCGAGCCCTCAGATCCATGAATCACCTCTTGAATCTGCCTAGTTGCAGAGAATAATCGATTCTCTAACAACCTCTTTCTCCCTTTTCTAGATACTTCTTCTTTCCTTCTCTACTTGTATTTATACTCTTTATTATTTCTTCCACGTAATCAAACCTCAGGACTCCACATCATCAATCTTCTTTCCAGCTGCTTCTTTCTTTTTGCGAATATAAGCCCTTAAAGGCGTATCACAATCACATAATCTCCTTCTTTAATGTTCCTTCCAAGCATCTTCTCCGTCATACTATCTTCCAATAGCCTCATAATCGCTCGTCTAAGCGGACTCGCACCATAACTCGTTCCATGAATTCGCTCATGTCTAGAAGGATCTTTGCTTTTTCTAAACGGAAGTAGTAAGTAGCTAAGGCCTTGGCAAGCTCTGATTTCCCTACCCCGGTTTGGACCAGAGAAGATGAAACTGGCGATCAGACAGTTCGGGTTCTTGAGTCCAACACGGGCACGGCGTACAGGCCTGGTGATGGTTTTGACGGCTTCATCCTGGGCAATGACTCTTGTGTGAAGGGTCTGTTCCATCTGGAGCACACGGCTGGATTCATCAGACGTGACTTTCTCTACTGGAGTTTCTGTCCAGGTAGCGACAATGTGTTATGATGTCGGATTCTGTGACAGTATGTCCTCCTTCACCAGGCTTCAGTCTCGGCATTGCTCACTTACTTGCCTTTGGCTAAAACAGCAGCTATATCGGCCCTAAGCTTTATTTTACGGTCACGGTGAGAAGAACACATGGAAGTGTAAAACAATACACTACAACCACATCAAAAAAAAAAAAGAACATCTTGTAAAAAGATCTTTCTCTAGTGATAACTCTTGCATAAGGAGCAAATGGAATCTCCATTCATGATTGTAATACGTTGTTTTGACTGTACAAACCGATCGAGCCTTTTAGCTTTCTATCTCTCTATTGATTTGCCCAGTTTCATGGTAGTTTTCGAGCTGCTGGCCTGGTTCGTTGCTGTGGAGGAATTGATGAAGTTCAAAAAAGTTCTGATGGGTGATCGACAATTGGCAAAACGTTTTTGATAAATTTATTCCGATCTGTGCAACTAATTCATACTTTTCACACACAAAAAACCATGTCACATGCATGCGGCCTCGGATCGCTATTTTAAACTCATATATTACTATTAAATATCTAGATTTCAAATACGAGTAAAGCGATACTGATCAAATTTTGCATACGTAGAAATTTGTATGTACTACCAATGTTACTGAAAACATATTTTTATTCAATAAGAAAATATTTTTATCACATTTGTTTTTGCTATCATCTACCTCTCACCTACCACCCTTCTTGGACGACATTAACGACACCGTTTCCTTGAACTCAGCCACCATTAGTTTGGTGTGTTGTCTTTGAAAAGGAAAAGTTTACATCTTTTTTCTTTTTGCTATTTCCTTATTAATTTATTAATTTTTATACCATATACAAATTGTAAATTAATATCCCTGAATAGTTAAGGTTTTGTATCCAATATACATATAAAATTAATATTTTGAAGTTATAAAAATTGTGTTATTTATTGACGGTCCTGTTAAAAAATTGTTGGTTTGTTGCGTATTTGACCATTAATATTTTAAGATGTAGTAACAAATATAGATATATATATAGATTCAGACTTATTACATAAAAATAGTCACGCATTATAATTAATTATTTATTTAATAAATATAAATTATATATATACATCATTTAATTATTTATTTAGTAAATATAAATTATATATATACATAATTTATTTTTTATTTAAAATATATTTTTAAAATTTTTTAATATTGATTATACAAGTAAAATATACAATAAAATAAGAATATATAAAAATTTTAAATTATCTATATTTTAAATACACAATATTATTAAATAAATAATTATAGACATGATAAATATTAGATTAATTTAAATTTTTACTTTATATTTTGTTTGACTTAATTTTTAAAATTTATAAATTATTTTATATTATATTTCTTTTATGTCAAAATATTATTTTCATATTTAATATTTAATATTTCTTTTATAAATTATTTAATATTTACTTTAAAGTGTTGTAATGATATGATACTTCAGTATTACATACTTATAAATCACACCTAGAAAGATGTGTATTTTTAAATGTTTCTCCATTAATATATTAATTTTAATAAATTATATTTTATTTAATATTTGTATTAGAGATTTTATGTTTTAATTCAAAATTTATTTCTTTCTTTTTTCATTTGCAAATAATTTATAAATACTGAGGAAGGGAAGAAAATTTAAGAAGACAAATATCAACGTTGTGGAAGATTGATTTGGCTCTGACCAGTGTCCACCGATTCTCTCTCTCTCTCTCTCTCTCTCTCTCTCTCTCTATCGTTTGATCCATCATGGTGCTGCAAGTATGGGAGACGCTGAAGGTAACCATAACAGCTTACACTGGACTTTCTCCGGCTGCGTTTTTCACCGTTTTAGCTCTCGCTTTCGCCGTCTATCAAGTTGTCTCCGGTTTCTTCGTCTCTCCCGAGGAACATCACCCTCGTTCTACGGATGTACAGCCGCAGTCTGAGCCTCTTCCACCGCCAGTTCAACTTGGAGAAATCACTGAGGAGGAGCTAAAGCAGTATGACGGTTCCGATCCCAAAAAGCCCCTTCTCATGGCGATCAAAGGCCAGATCTATGATGTTTCCCAGAGCAGGTATACTCAAGAATCTTTACTACTCCAAAAATTATAGTTGAATCCAAATTATGTCAAGTTAAACAACAAAAATTGATGGAATATAGTTCTTGTTCGTTCGATAGTTAGATTTGGGGGTTAGGTGAGCAAATCATGCGAAACGTTCGCGCTTGTAATTGGAACTTGGGCTACCGCTGAAAATTTGGCGATTCTGGTTGATTGTTTAATTGTAATCGGAAATTTCAATTACTATCTATCTTCTCATACTAGTTCTGATAATCTTCATCGTGTATAGCCTCGACTAGTATGTAATTATGCATATATGGATTCTCTTTTTAAGTTATGCTTTTCCGTAAAACTAAGAACTTTTGGTTATGTTTTGGTAACTAACTTGGTGTGAGCTTTTCTGGCTATCATATGGATATTCCCTCTTTTGCTCATAATATTATGCAGTCTGCTTTTCTCTTTTTATTTGCTTTTGCATCTTATTGTGTGATTTCTCATTTTTTTTCTTGGAATTGTTTCATTAGAAGAGCTGATAAAATTGCATGTATTCAAGTTACCTAAATAATCTCTACTTTTGCATGAACTGGAAATATCTGCATTAAGAAAACATATTGTATTAGTAGAGAGTACTTATGATAATAATAACATATGATCTCGTGAAGTGTTTTGGCTTCTAAATTGCTAACGTGGTACAGACTACAGTTTTGTTCATTGATTCTTGATCCACATTTGTTTACGTTTTGGCCCTGTTGCAGTTATCTGGATCCTTGATTTGTCAACAAGACAGTTCCTTTACAATCCAGTTACCAAATACATCCCTGTGATTATTAGGTTTTCTGTGAGATGAAGTAGTCACTATAGTCATCATACCATTTTCCTTGTTTGTAGTACCTATATAAACAAACACACTCATCAGTGCACATAGAAACACACATGTCGATGAACATCTATGCATGTCTTTGTTTTCTTTTACGTAGATCGTCGGCTATATGAATCGTATCAACATGTCCTAATCCCTAAACAGTAGTTTTCCAATCTTCAAACTTTACTTAACTCTTACTGGTCATATACTCTGCATAACATCTGTTCATTTTCTACAGAATGTTCTATGGACCAGGTGGACCATATGCTCTGTTTGCAGGAAAAGATGCAAGCCGAGCTCTAGCAAAGATGTCGTTCGCAGAAAACGACTTGACGGGAGATATTTCGGGTCTGGGTCCGTTTGAACTAGAGGCGTTACAAGACTGGGAGTACAAATTCATGAGCAAGTATGTCAAAGTCGGGACCATTCTGAAGAAGGATGAAGAAGGCAAAGAAAGTTCAGAACCTTCTGAAACAAAGGCTGTCTCTGAGGAAGGTCCTTCTGCAAAAACTGAAGAAGAAGTTTCTCCCGTTACCCGTGATGAAACTTCAAGAAGCATACACGAGAAAATCGAGGAAACCACAGAGAAAAAGGATGTTGCTAATGGTGATGCTGCGAAGGAGGAGTAATCAGTGGCACATTATTTCTTGAGAAATTAGTGCGATTTTTCAGGGTTCAAGTATGAGTCGTATATAGCTCAAGCTCAAAGTTCAATAAAAATGGTGACTTTTGTGTGTACTTTTTGGATCTTATTATGACATCTAATTTCTGGTTATAGAACCTTTCTACAGTAATGTATCGATGTTTATTTTATATATTATATAAAATGGGAAAAAATAGTTATCATTCGGAGGAGTTTGAAATTCAAATATTAGAAATTCAGATTCATTTCTTCCCTCTCCATCTCTCTCACGAGATAAGGCGATCTCGAAGTGGAAGTTATGGGCGTGAAGTATCTTTGGGATGCACTCGAGCCTTGCAAAAAAACTCTCCCGCTCGATCATCTTCAGTGAGTTGTTGTTTCTTTCGTCTCAATTTCTCTTTAATTTCGCCTCGAAAATCTTGGTTTTTTTAGTTTTTAAGAAAAAGTATAGTGTTGACGAGATCTCCGTTGAACGTTAATGGCTATAGAAACAAAAGGGTATGCGTGGATCTATCTTGTTGGATGGTGGAATTGCATAAGGTGAACCAATCGTATTGCGCCACTAAAGAAAAAGTTTATCTCCGGGGACTCTTTCATCGCCTCCGAGCCCTAATTGCCCTAAACTGCTCCGTCATTTTAGTCTCAGGTAATTCCTCCTACTGTTTCAAAACTGAGAGTGTGGTCAAATCTGTTCCAAGTTTTTAATCGACTTACTGTAACTGTAGATGGATCCATTCCTGGAATCAAAGTACCAACTTATAGGCGTCGATTAAAATCAAGATTTGAGGTATAATGATGCCAATGGAGGCACACTAGTGCTTTAATGGTTGCATATGATGGCTACACCTCAGAATTTTTTTTCGATTAATGCTTTATTGGTTCAGCCAGGTTGCTGACGATGGCGTCAAACCTGGGAAAGAGACGTCACTCAGACGAAATATGGGGTCCGAGTTCTCGTGCATGATAAAAGAGGCGAAAGTTATTGCATCAACACTGGGGATACTTTGTTTAGACGGGTAATTCTTCAAGACTGTTTGCTTAGATTGACAATGAGATTTTTTTGTTTCGAGTGTTTTGCTGTGCTTATGCGGGGCTTTGCAATTGTAAACATGGACTTTCAAGCATATATGTTTTGGTTTCTAGTTTGAGAGACCCAGTAATATTGATAAACAGATTCCCTTTGGTGTTTCTCCTTCAAATGCAGGGTTGAGGAGGCTGAGGCGCAATGTGCTCTGCTAAACTTAGAATCCTTATGTGTAAGACACATTTTGCAGCTTTACTCAGTTCATTGTTTGGCATGGTTTTAACCCAATATCCAATATCCATAGGACGCCTGTTTTAGCTCTGATTCAGATATTTTCCTTTTTGGAGCAAAGACTGTGTACAGAGAGATATGCCTTGGTGAGTGGAGAGAGATTCTTTAGCAATCTTGGTGTTTTTTTTTCATCCTATATTACTAGTGGCATTAAATATGGCATAATAATCTGCCAATGAACTAGGTGAAGGAGGTTATGTTGTTTGCTATGAGATGGATGACATCAAGAAAAAGCTTGGGCTTGGACGGAATTCATTGGTAATGAAGCCATTAGCTTTATATACTTAACCCTGATCTTTCATTTTCAAGAAGCTGCACCATGTTCTTATAAAATGATTTGATCGACAGAAGCATGACTGATGCATGCATACTTGTAAAAGGTGACCTTTGATATTTTAGCCTATAATTTTTTCTCGATGATCTCAGGCAGAAAGATACTGTGTATGAATGGTTCAGCTGCAACATTGTAGATTTAAGGGTTTATTTGTTTTAGTTGCATCAGTCGACTACAAAACAGGCTACACATTGTTGACTATTTTCCATACGTCAAAGAACTTTGAGTTCTTAGCTATGTTTCATCGAAATGGCAAGGTTATTTACACAATGTTTTTTTGGTGACGTTGCAGATAGCTCTAGCGCTCCTGCTTGGCAGTGACTACTCTCAGGGAGTACGTGGTCTTCGTCAGGTGTGTTGATAACTCAAGCTTCTAGACCTTCATCGATGGTGGTTGTATGTTACTTTAGTTTGTGTGTTTTGTTAAGAGTTTGGTAACGGGAGATTCATGAATCACGATTAAACTCACCTGTATACAGGAGAAAGCTTGTGAGATTGTTAGGTCGATTGGAGAAGATGTAATCCTTGAAAAGGTTGGATCAGAAGGACTCATCTTTGCGGAAAAGCCTAGAAAATCAAAGAAACAAGTCAGGCCTCCTGTGTGCAGAAATAAGGGAACCTTACCATTAGTGGTTATAAATGGTATTTGAAACAACTTCTTAGTGTCTTGTGATATGTCATGCTTTGCTTATCCAGTTACTACTTGGTTTTGGTGGTAACCTCAAGGAATTTTTTTACCATAAAAGCTCCTTCCGTTAATTCAAATTGTTTTAGGAAATAATCGGGAATCAGAAGGACTGGAACAGATCAAACAGGTGATCGATGCGTTCATGAACCCTAAGTGCCATCAAGCAGATTCTAATACAGTTTCCAGGTTAATCCTTTTTTCCATTTCTTTGTTCTCAGTCCTGTAATGATAGTTGTGCTCGTGATTACACCTATTCGTAAAGCTAGCACGTGCATAAGCTCATCTTTTGTAGCATTCATATGCCATAGTGAACTTGAAAGAAATTGAATGTCTAAACAGATATGGATGAAAGAAGTGATATAAATTTAGATGCTGGTTTTGCAGAGCTCTGGCTGAGTTCTCTTTCCAGCGCACCAAGCTTCAGGAGGTATGCCATCAGTTCTTTGAGTGGCCGCCTGAGAAAACAGGTTTTACTTTGGATTTATACATCTGTCTTATTCCTTGTAGGTTGCATTTGCAGACATTTGTGTACAAACAATTGTGAAACCAACGTTTCTTCTTTTTGACTATCTTTCGTTTAGATGAATACATACTTCCTAAAATTGCTGAAAGAAATCTGAGAAGGTTCGCTATTCTGCGATCACGATCAACTGAGGTTGGAGTTAACCTTTCTTTCCACAAGGTACCTTTCTTTCTCTCTCCGTCTCTTTCTTGCTCTGCAATTTATTCTCTTTCTTGCTCTGCAGTTTATTCTCTTTCTTGCTCTGCAATTTGTTTCGGGATGTACTTTAGAATTTACTACATACTATGACTTCATATAATTCATACGGTACATAAAAAGTTATGGATTGGTTGATTTCTGAGATGAAGGTCCTCTTGGTCTGGCTTTCTTCGGTGATATTGGTAAATATGAAATTTTTCGTTCTGCTTGGAGTCTGGGGAGAACTGGTTTCCCTTACAGAACTCAGTTGGAAGGTATACAAGAACTTGTCTTAACTCTTACAAGAAAAAGGAAAAAATCTTCTGCAGGCACAGATGCCAGGGAAATGCCCGGTCTCTGAAATCATAAAGACTCGCAAAATGCAGGGACGCGAATGTTTTGAAGTCTCATGGAATGATCTAGAAGGGTTAGAGACGTCCATTGTTCCTGCTGATCTTGTAGAAAGGTAATGATAATGATCAAAATCAGACCTTCACTCATTTACCTTGTTTTGTTTGGCCTTAAATGCAAAAACCTAAATTCACGATGAATCAGTGAACTCCAATAGTATCTGGAGAAAGCAAATCTTCAGGTAATATAGTCAGCTTTGGACTAAACCGTATACTGGAAAAGCTCCATTGCATTGATTTATTTTGGCTTGGCTACAAAACCTTTGTAGAAGAAATAGTGTTTGGTTTCCACAAAGCTGCAAATATTGACTATGGTTTTCAGTTAACAGAATATGAAACTTAATAATAGATCTGCTTATGGAGCCAAATATTGTTCAGTTTTTGGTTGGTGTATAATGAATCTGATTTAGTTTCTGTTTTTTTCATCAGGGCTTGTCCGGAGAAGATCATAGAGTTCAAGGAGAAAATGGCAGCAAAGAAGAAGAAACCGAAGCCAAAACAAAAACAGAAGGAATCGAGTTCACCGACCAAATATTCTTCTGTTACTGAACTCAGCATCAAACTCCAACACCTTGCTTTCACCTCATCTGTAGTAACCACACCTGCAAGCACCGTAAACGAAGCAGAGCAAGAGAAAGAAGAGCAAAACTCCAAGAAACACAATTACTTGTGTCTTATCGATTCACCGGCTAAAGAAAATTGTAACAATGATTGGTCGACCATGGATAGATTCGGTGTTGGCCTGAGTTCTTGTTCATCGTATTCCGATACAGAAGTCATTGATCTAATAAGCCCTTGCCCTGAAGCTCGCTCACGGAGCGTGTCAAGAAGTTATCGAGAACAGAAGAGCCATGATCACCAACTTGAGACTGTGATTGAGCTAAGTGATTCAGAGACAGATGATGAAGAACATTGCAGAAAAGCTAGAGAGCTTAGGATGTTTCTAGAAAATATTAGGAAAGACATAATACTTTGAATCGAAAGAGAGGGAGATGATTTCATGATCACTGATACTTCCAACTCCATTCCATGTAATGTTATGAGTTCTCTTTTATCTTCTTCTTTACTTTTGTATGTTTCATGAAAACTAATAAAATTTAAAACTATACTGTTGGTCATATTTTCTACCTTTATTTTATTTAAATAGTCTTATAAAATTTTTATTTATATTAAATAACGTTTTAGAATTTTTTTTAAAAATAATACAAATTATTATATAAAATTTTAATTTATTATAAATAAATTATAAATAATATTAAATAAAAAATTAATTTAAAATTTCGAAACAAAATTTGTAATCGCAACTTTATAAGTGTAAAAAAATTCTCTTTATACTAAATTTAACATAAATGTAGTTCATTCAACTGGTAAAAAAATGTAGAACCATCTTAATATGTAATTAATACGGATTTTCTAAAACTTAAATCTCATATTTGTTGTAGACTAAACCTTTGATAACTGTTCATTAAAACCACGTCGTGATATAATTTATCCAAATCCAACATGTGCTCTCAAATTCGTGGAAACACCTCTTTAGATGATTTCATACAAAATTCCAATTTTGTTGGAGAAAGAGAATAACGAGTAAATGAGTTTGATTCCAACTCTTCATAACTCATTTACCCATTTGATTAGACCAATGTTAGACTGAACCGGTTGGCTAAACCGGCTTGTACATCATTACATGAATTTATCTCAATCTTTGAGAAAACCGGAAAGAGTAACAAAACTCAGGCCTAGATTAAACGAGATTTCAGATTGTGATGGAAAAAGTTTCAACAAAGTACAAAACGACAAAAAAAAACTCAAAAGTAAACATCTCCTTAAATAAAGGGTAATAACATAATTCAGATTTATCCAGAAACATAAACTAACATAAAGAAGAAATATAATAAAACCTTACATTCCAGTGAAAGCCTTCTTTCCAATAGCGGAGGAGCCAGCTGGTATAACCTTCAACACATTGAACCTCACAGTCTTTGATAATGGCCTGAGTTTACCAATTACGGTGAAAAAAAGATCAAATCAATTACGCAAAAGTGAGAATCAACAAAAGACATTGTTGTTGGTCTGAACTGAATCATAACCTGCATTGTCCAATGATGACATGGTCTCCTTCCTTAACACGGAAGCACGGTGAGACATGAGCAGGGATGTTCGAATGCCTCTTTTCATACCTGAGAACAAAAGGAAAATACTTTTATTTAACATCGATGCCAAAGCCATATCGACTTAGTAAAAATAGAGAATAGAGTATGAATGTATGCATGTATGTATTACCTCTGATACTTCTTCACAAAGTGGAGGTAATTCCTTCGCACAATAATGGTCCTCTGCATTTTGGCGCTGTGACAAGTGCCGGCTAAGATACGACCTCTAACCGAAACAGTTCCAGTGAAGGGACATTTCTTGTCAATGTAAGCTCCTGTTCCATAGGAATACAAAACACACGCCTGAGAATCTGACGTAATCTATAAGAAGATTGATACAGGTTTTCTAAGAAAACTTTATATCTATGGATTCATTATTCCAGTAGCTTAATCCACATATTTGAATCAGTGTGCTCATTCCACAACTTATAAAAAAAATCTAGTGAACAAATCGGAACATTCATAATTCATGAAGCTAGAAATTCAAAGGAAAAGTTGGATTGATTACTCTAGGAATGTATCTAACCACAAAACGAGATATATCAAAGCTTAAGGATTTACCCAAATTTAATGAATTTGAAGGCTATGGAATCTAACTGAAAATACAGAACCAAAGTGCTACCTAAGAAGTAGATTAATGAACAATGTCACAAGAAAATTAAAAAAAAAAAGAAGAAGCAAACAAACCTTCAATGGCTTCTCGAGGAGTTTTAAAGCCGAGACCAATATTTTTCCAGAATCGGTTTCCACCCTTCCCAGGTCGCTTTCCCTTTCCAGATTTCTTCGAGCTGATAAACACAAGCAAGGAGCCATATAAATAACCTTGAACTTTAATAGCATACAAAATGATGGTGTCAAAAGATAAATCCATTCTCAAAATTACCAAAGGAAGACCTTGGGTTGCTTAAGAAAAGCTTTCTCAGTCTGAAAAAAAACACCATGAGATACATTTAATGCATAATGATCGAGATGTATCAGAAGGTTGATAATCTAGAACGTAAATGATCAAATAACCTGCTCCGCCATGGCTGCTGTGCTTGCTCACGCGTGAACGCTAAGGTAAGAGGAAATAGAAGACGATTTAGCGGCAACGACGACTGGGAGCTTCGAGGAAGAAAGCCCTAATTAACAAGACCTGATTATATACAATTCCACGTACTTTATTGGGCCTTTAGGCCTAAAGATCAAAAACGTAAGGATATTGGGCCTTTGATCCTAAGGATCAAAAACGTAAGGATACTGGGCCTTTGGGCTTAACGGAATTTGTATAATAATAAAAAAATGTCCATATTCTCAACCAATATGGTAAAGATTTTGTTGAGAAGTTCAATCTGGAATAGCTACGAAGCCGAATCTGAATTTTGACTTTGTTTGAGAATTAAAAATATAGTTGAATTAACAAAATATAACGCAAGCATATTTATATGATTTAGTTTCACTATCATTCTAAGAAAAATACAAGAATCAAAACTGAACCAAGCACTCATACTTAGAATAAACGAAGAAGATTAAAATATTTGATTTTAATTCATATTCATTGATATATTTTATATGTAATATTTTGAAATGTATTAATGTAAAAGCAACAAATGAGAGCGTCGTCTGATTTTTGAATTGAAGTTGTGATTAAGGTAGGGACATGGATAGTCATTAAGCATATGGTTTAATTCAAAAACTAGATTTATATTCAGACCATGTGTGGGAAAAATATTCGTAAATTATATTTTATTAGTAAATATAAATTAAATATTTATATAATTTTAAATTTTATTTAAAATTACTTTTAACATTAATTTTTATATATAGAAATTAAAAAAAAAAGGAAAAATAATTATTTTTTATGAATTTAATAATATTTTTTGGTTAGTTTAATAAAATATATTAATATTCTAACCAAATTAATAACAATAACATATTTTGTAATTATTCGAATAATTTAAGATTATTTATATATTTATTTGAAATTTATTGTAATGATGAAACGTAAATATGGTATTTCTGTTAATAACACGTGAGAGTAAAATTATTTTCTTAAATTATTTCTCAAATAATATATTAGGGATTAGGTAATAACTTAAATCTATTTATATTTATTTGAAATTATTTATAAATTAACGTATTAAAATAAAGAAATAAAAATTATTATTTTTGCAAATATAATATTATTTTTTGGTTAGTTAAATAAAATATATTGATTCTTTAACCAAATTAATATCAGTGGCATGTATTGTAATTATTCTAGTAACTTAAACCCTTTTATATATTTAAGCTGAAACTCGTTGTGGTGTTAACACGTCAGCATGATATTTTTGTTATTAACACGTCATGTTAATGTTATTTTGTTAAAAAAATTTCTCAAATACTATATTAGGGATGTCGGAGGGCAACTCTCACTCTTAAAAAAAGATTAGTGTCATCCATAATTCGTAGTTTTTCCATGATTGTGTTTCCATTAATTAGTATTATATTCCAAAACCCTTTTGAAACATTGTACAAATAATAGTGATATTCAAGACTTGTGCTCCACGAAAGCCTAAACCTTTAGTGAACTGTGAACTCCGACCAAGACAGCTTTGTACGTAAATGTCATAAGGAGCCATTTTCTCTGAATCAAATGTGTCTCGAATATGCTCGTTTGTTAGTTGTAGGCTTGTAGCCACTTTCTAATGAACTGATGTTTAAATATGAACCAAATTAAACCGAAAATATATCATATGGTATGACTAAATGGGAAATCAGCCATTTCATACGCAAACTTTAGTCATTAGTTACAATTCGTTAGTTAACTTTATATATGTGCCATTACATACAATAACTATGCTCCGTAAGTTATAACATACGTTGACCATGACGGAGTTAGTCAATCCGTTAATGATGCTGAGTCAGATATTAGGTGGCTAATTTTAATTAAATCGGTAATGACAGGACACTAAACGACGTCGTTTTAATGGTTATTTTCTCAACTCCAAACGACGTCGCATTTCACTTTCCCCTTTCTTGAACCCTAATTTTCGAGTATCGGCGATTTTAGGCGATTTTAGGTGATTTTAGGCGATTTCACCGGCGATTTCGATGGCGATTGAACACGATTTCGAGGGAAGAATTTCGAGCCTATTTGCATGAAATCATCACCAAATAATGAGGTAACTTTCTGAAATTTTTGTTTTAGAGATTTTCGGGTTTTGTTGGAATCCGATTTTTTGAGAAATCGTTGGCAAATTTGGGGGGTTTGTAACCGAAATCTGAATGGGTATTTGGTGTTGTTGTTTTGAAATCGGATTTGACCAAAAAATTCTTCCGAAGTAAGCTTTTTCGATCTTCTTTGAAATCGGATTTGACCCAAAAATTCTTCGGAAGTAAGGTTTTTCGATCTTCTTTGAAATCGTGATTTCGCATGCTATTTGACCCAAAAAATTTCGCATGGTGTTGTTGTTTCGTTAGTTGTTAGATTTCTTAGGTTTTATTTGTGTCGATCTACAAAGATGGAATTGATACACCTAACTATTCCCGTTTTTGCGTAATGCCCAAAAATTTCTTAGGTGTTGTTATTTGTGTCGATATTATTGTAGTTGTGAGCATGAAGTTGAGCAGATTCATGAGGCAAATTCATCGTTATTATTGTAGAAAGAGGCTTTAGAAATGGCAGATGCATCGTTTTGATGATGGATCACTCAAAAACAAAATTCGTTTTTCAATCGGGAAATTTTCTTTGCAGAGATAGAGATGTGAAATCGGGAAGCTCGTAAGGTCTAGAAAAAATGTTGCACAAACTGAATCAGAATCTATCAATGTTGATTACGGAGAGGGACCGAGCCAACCAACGCAAAATTCGAACAATGTTGATTAAGATGTTGATTAAGGTGTTTTCGGATCAATTCTTACTGGTCTTGTGTGAAGCTTTCACTGGTCGTATATTTTTGTGTTTGTAGGAAGCTTTCAGTAGTCTTATGTTTTTGTGTTTGTAGGAAGCTTTCATTGTTGTGAGTGCTGTTTGTAGGAAGCTTTCACTGTTGTGAGTGCTGTTTGTAGGAAGGTTTCAATGGTTTTATGTTTTTCTGTTTCGTTGTTGCATTCTGGTAATATTTTGTATAAAATGAGATGGAATTTTTTCATAACAGACGATTACTTTTATTCATAATAGAACAAAAATATATTCTTAAATATATTCTTTATAACATTACAAAACACAACAAATCTATTATGATTTTTATAACATAACACAAATCTATTATGATTTTTTATAACATAACACAAATCTATTATGGTTTTTTATAACATAACAGAACACAAATATATTTTTCAATTTTTAAACTAAAATAACATAATATAACACAAATATTAGCATACTACATACAATTATCTTCCGCATTTTCCGAATTTCACCATTACATTCTTCAAGCTTTTTCTCCCAGCCACGCACAACCGCTTTAATGTCGTCAATATCGTTTTTATAACGATGAACAATAGCTTCACAAGTCCGTGTCTCACACTCAAGAGTCTCCATTTCATTTTCATAATTTCGTAAACTATCCTGAAGATTTCCCATATGTTCTTTAACCTCATCAATAACAATTTCAAGCTTCTCAATCTCTTCAATTAACGATTCATTTGCCCATTTAAACAAATGAGATTTATGATTTTCGGATCTATTAGGACAACAATAGAAAATTCTTCCTGGATTTTGCTCAGTCCTTATGTTCGAATTGTAGCAGATTCTCCACAGCGACAAACTTTTGGAATGCCTTTTCCTCGAACAGCCCGATCGATTTCGGAGTTTACACTTATTCCTTCACAAATTTTCACTAATTTCAGATAATTTGAAAATTTTAAACCCTAAATCGATGTTACATAAACGAGAAGACACAAAACCATATTGAAATACATACCTGACCCAGTTTCTGCCATTCTCGTTCGCACTGGGGAAGAAAGGAAGGGGGAGACAAAATTTTCTAGATTTTTTCCTCCCTAAACCCTAATTTCATGTCACCCACACGAAGGAGGAAGAAGGAAGGAGGTTTTTTTTAGTCATAATTATGAAACGACGCCGTTTCAATTGTTAAAATCATTTAATGAAACGATGTCGTCGCTGACGTGTCATCCTAGTCAGCGATGATTAACGGTGAGATAAACGTCGTTAAACACTTATATATGTTTTATACTAATTACTCAAGTTGATGTATAAAAATGCACAACAACAAAGTTCGTTATCGAATCGTAACTACATGCCAAAGTTCATGTATGAATTGGCCGAAATCCCATGACCAAATCTATATATTTTATATTACTTGATTGCTTTGAATAGTAACGATAAGATGACCATCTTAGGAATAGTAAATAGGTTTGGCTTCGTCCTGGTTGTTGGCAACGGTGGAATCTGTGAATTGGACACGACGCACTACCTCGGCAGCATCTTTAAGAAAACGACACAGCGACAACACCAACTTTATTATAATTTAACAATTCTTATAATTTAACTTTATTCCCAATTTTCTGAATTGAGTATACCTCGACTACCATGTTCTCTTTTAACCATAACATAAGAGACAACATAAACACACACAGAAACGTAGACTCATCACCAAGAGAATTCGAGCAAGACGGTATTGTGTTTTTTTTATGGTTTATCGACGAAATGCTGTGCGACGATACGGCGTTGAATCTTACCAGATGCAGTTTTTGGGAGATTATCAGTGATGAACACTCTCTTTGGCACCTTGAAAGCTGCCAAATTCTTTTTACAAAACGCTTTTATATCCTCTTCGCTCACAGTTGTTCCTTCTCTTGGAATCACCGCACAGTTAATCTGATTATCCAGGAAATTCCTTTATTAACCGATCTAATTACATTACTTAGAACAATATTAAGGCATATATGATTATATGTTTCTTAAGAACTTTAATGAAGTAAGTTCACATAATGTTTCGATGATTGATTACCTCTTCGCCATATTTCTCATCAGGAACACCGAACGCAACCCCTTGAGAAACGTCGGGATGGGTTAAGAGTACTGCATCCACTTCAATTGGGGATATCTTCTCACCTGAGATGCAGACTGTATGTTAGTACAATCATTGATACAAAGGAAACAAGGAGCATCTTTCTTTGACTTGTTGACTAGTATTCTTGTGAAACAGTAAAAAGCATCACAGGGAGTAAATGAGACTAACCACCACGGTTTATAAGTTCTTTGATCCGACCCACTAGATGCAAATACCCATCAGAATCAAAGTAACCGATATCACCAGTGTGGAACCACCCAAACTCGAAACCTGCCTTGTTGGCCTCTTCGTTGTTCTTGTAACCCTTTGTCACGTTTGGACCTCTAATGCAAACCTCTCCCTTGTTATTTGGCTCTTGTATCTCGCCTTTCTCATTGAGGATCGCCATCTCTTGACCTACCGGTTTCCCAACAGATCCAGGCTTGTGTGGACCATCCTCCGGTAAGGGGTTTGAGCTCATCAAGTGGGTTGCCTCTGTCATTGCATAGGCCTCGAGAACCGGTGCTCCAAAAGCTTCCTCAAGTCTGGACAATATCACCTTTCAAAAAAACCAAGACAACTAAAACCATAAATTTATGGAAAACAAAGAAATCCATGGTTGCTGTTACTATGATCTCCGTGAATTACAAATGCGTAAACAATTGACAAGAAACAAGAGCATTACCGGAGCCAAAGACGCACTGCAGCTTCTGATGAATCGGAGTTTAGGATAATCCTGTTCAGGGTGGCTAGCATGGCGGTCCAATATGATCTGATGAATGGTCGGAACAGCAGTATACCATGTGGCGTTATACTTCTTCATGTCTGGCCAAAACGTTGATGCTGAGAATCGACCAGCAACTGGGAGCGTCACGGCTGCTCCAGCTCCAAGCGAGCTGAGCAGTCCGGCTAACAATCCATGTACATGAAACAGAGGGAGAACGATAACAGTCGAATCACACTCCGTAAGTTTGTAAACCGATTTGATGTTCTGGACTGACGAAACTAGGTTGAGCTGCGTTAGCGGTACACCCTTTGGACGGCTAGTGGTGCCAGAAGTGTGGAGGAAGAGGGAAACGTCGTCCGGGCTATTAACGAGTTCCGCCGCTGAGTCAACGACCAAGTCGGAATCCGCCACGGACATAGCAAGCTCCGAACCAGCGTCCAGCAGCGTGGCGGTGACGTGAGAGATGTTCAGTTTCGTAGCTGCCTCTTGAGCCGGTCCGTTTCCTTCTTGAGAGGTTATCAATAGCTTTGAATCTGAATCCGAGAGGTAAAACTCGAATTCCTCCGCCGTGTACGCCGCATTCAACGGCGCCGCCGTGGCCCGTGCTCTTATCACCGCCAAAAACATAATAACAAACTAAGGAACAAAAATAAAAACCAAAATCAATTAATATATCATTCAAAAACCACAACCCGAATCTGGAAACCAAAATTTCTCAAGCAAGAAGCGATTTAGTTTTTCCATTACAAAGCCTTCCATAAACAATCACACCATTTCGTTTCCCATGGGACTCTCAGTATGCACAATAAAACCAGAAATCGAAGCTTAAATCCGAAAGGAAACGAGAAGACTTACTTCAACAGTGTTAGGGAAGGTGAGAGCTACCACATCGCCGGGCTTGATTCCGGCGGCGGAAACAAGTCGTGAGGCGGCACGTTCAATTATATCGTGAAGACGCGCGTGAGTGAGATCAAATTTTCCAGAAACGGATAGCGCTCGCCGATCGGGGAATTTTCTAGCAACGTTCTTCAATAGTCCGGTCAGTGTATCGCTCTCCATGGCTGCTTTTTCTGTAGAGGAAAAAATTACGAGCAACGAAGAGGATACGAAGCAGACGAAAAAGGAAAACGCTGTATAATTATATAATAAGAATGCAGATGCAAAAATATCCACGTGGCATAAACATATGGATACTCATATGATCATCTGGTCATAAATATTTCATATCTCTTTTATTTTTCGGGGGTCGAGTATATTAGACCGACTTTTCGATTTTTGAAGAGACCGTTTTCATTTCGATTTCCGGTTTACAGTAACCGAACGGCTAAAATAAAAAAACATATAGCATTTTTAAAATAAAATGATTAAATAAAACATGCATAAAACCAAAACTAATGGAAAACCCAAAATTAATACGTTATAGTATTGATATAATAAACTCTAAGTTTATGGTTTTAGAAATCATGATTTAAACAAAGCAATTATGCATGTTAATTAAAAACAAAAATAAGAAACAAAGAAAAGCTTAAGAAAATATTTTACTTGTGTAAATCTACTTGTTAAATTTAAATAGGTATTATAATAGTATTAAAATTAGGTAATGAGTCCTTATCATTTGAATTTATTTATTTATTTTTAGGCACTTTTGCATACATGCCTTTGACTCGGATTCTCACGTTTCAAAGATGCTCCAACTTTAGCACTAGACATTATAATATATAAGAAGAAGATAACCTTACGTAACGAAGGTATGTGGGATAAACTAATTGTGCACATTTCAGAAATCTCGATTATTGATTAAGTAACTCGGGAAGACGAATTTGAGTCTCGATGATAAAAAAAAAATATTTAAGTGAACCCAGATTAACCTATTTTTAATCGTTTCCAATCCAAAATCTGTTATCTTATTATTTAGGTAAAAAATAAAAAAATTTGGTTATCAATTTTTGAAGTTATACAATCTTTTTGAAGTTATCAATTTTGGTTTTATTATCTATGATTTATATATACATGCACACTGTCCAATTAATGAAATTGAATTTGATTTGACGAGTTACATAACAAGCTTTTGCATAGAATTCATTATTAAAGGAAAGAACTGAGAATTTTGAGAGATTATTAAAGGATAAGATTAGAGCCTGTTTCGAGTGATTAAGAATATATATAGAAGAATTAGGTAATAATGGTTTTCTTTACTTCATATCAATCATTGTTTTTAAGATGTGGAAAGATGGGATAATTGCATATGCATATTCTAGGAAGTAGAGATATGTAATATGATTTTTTCCATAACACCAGAGAAGCAGTATCCGTAAAATCGAAAATGCAGCGATAAAAACTGATGAAACAAAAGACAAAAAGTCTTTTACACAAAAAATTCAGATCCAAAAGCTAAATTAGATAAAAGATTCTTCTACCATAGAAGAAGGATCCTCACTTCTTCTCTTCTTTCTCAGCCTCTGCAGCTCTCTTGGCTCTAGCACCAGCATGTCTCTTGTTTGTTCGCTCTAGACGGATCTTGTCATAAGCCTTGAATGATTTCATGTCAGCGGTTAGCTTCACAAGCTCCATTGTCGGCTTCTCGCGTACAATAGGCATGTAGTCTCCTTGGACTTGTGTGGCATTGGCCAACTCTTCCGGTGTAGAATCACCAGCCTGACACACGCATTAAAAAGAGAATATCAACGTTGAGATCATATACAAATCCAATCCAAAAGTCTACTAGATTTGTTGTTTCGAAGTAGTACCTTGACCTTACGGGCACGGCGTGGGAAGATAACCAACTTAGCCTTGTAGGTTTTCAGCCTCTGGACATTGGACTGAAGACCCTCCAAGGATCTGTTCTTACGACGATGGTCAACAGAAATACCAATTGTAGGAGCCAATTTCTTTGGGATACCAGCAGCCTGATTAAACCAAAATTTCAGAATTAAACAATCTGAAGAATATCTAACAAGAAAGCTATATTTAAACAAAATAGATGAGAGATTACAGACCTTAAGCTCTTCGAGAGTGAATCCTTTACCAGTCCTGACCTTCATGTTGTACTTAAGAGTCTGACCATGTACAACAGGGCGGAGAGGTCCAGCAGTGGGACGGGGGAAGATCTTCACAGCCTTCTTTTGCCTCGCTGAGTAAACATAACGCAGAAGTTATATACATAGAGATAACAACGAGTTAACTGAGATGAAACATTAGGACATAAAATTCAGAAAAAATGTTAAGACCAAACAAAAGAAGATTAAGCAAAGTGTTTTCATTACTAACCAACTCTTCTTCTGTGTTTCCTGGCAGGTTGGTTGAACCATGTCTTCACATAGTTCTGCCAGTGCTTCTTGAAATGTCCATTGGGGATAACATTGTTGTGCTTCATTTCTTCAGCTCAGCTGCAAAACAACAATCACTAACATGTTAAAATCAAAGTATTGAAATCAAATGATGTAACATGACGCTTCAAATCTCATAAGTCATTTCAATGCTATAGCTAACACCAAGCAAGCAAAACAGATAAGGAAATAGATACATAATGAGGATCTAGAGACACCCTCAATCTCTCAGAGAATCTGAATCTCTCAGAAAGTTTGTCTACCACTTTTTCATCAATTTGAATACCAATCGCACTAGTCTTATTCATAAAAGGGTTATACTTCACTAATCTCCACAACAAATTAAAAAACTATGAGAACGCTTACAAAACTCGTAATCAACAAAACAACGAACTTAGAAAATTCCAGCAGCTGACCGAACAAATAAGATTGAATCAAGAGCCAAGATAATACATGGCTTTATCGATAACTACGATTCCGTATAGGTATTAACATCAATAAAAATTCACATCAAAAACCAAACATTCACTCGCGAATCACAGAGAAGTGGTGGGAACACAAACGAGAAGTAGAGAGAAGAGAACTCACATGTCACCGAAAATGCTTCTTCCTCCTGCGGGGGCTAGGTTTAAGGAGATTAGAACAATATATAAAAAAAAAAACTGAAAAGCCCTAATGCCTAGATGACTTTTAACGTATTTATGGGCTTCTCCGTAAATGGGCCAAGATCATATAAACCCATTAAAAAATGAAGCCCTTTTTGTGAAGATGTTGAATTTAGGATTTGCTAAACCAAGTTTCCACCTAATGATTGTGTTTGACCGGTTGATGATAATAAGCTTTGTAACTACAACCTAACTTAGTTGAAATTATAGTAATTTGTTCTTATATTAAAACCTGTTTTTCTATTTGTGGAAGAGAAATCTGATTTCCTATTTTTTTTGTTCTTATGGAAAAATTTGGTTCAGAATCCACACTAATTTGCATAAAATACAATTACAACAGTTATATATGAAATATTTTTCTATAACCGAAATCAATTTAATTTTTTCGGATATTATTTCGATTTTCAATTCAATTTCAATTTCTAACTAATAATCCTGTTTTTCAAAATAATATAAGTTTGATTATTTATTTATAATCAAATACTAATTTTTTCGATTTATTCGTTTCAAATGACATAGACCGGATCCGATCTTTTATGAATCAGTTCAAGTTTGAACAGTTTCGCTCCGAGCTAGACTAGACCAGCCCGATTGACATCGATCTGAAAAGCAAAGCTTCTAGGAAGTAGAGATATGTAATATGATATTTTTCCATAATACCAGAGAAGCAAGTATTCGCAAAATCGAAAATGCAGCGATAAAAACTGATGAAACAAAAGACAAAAAGTCTTTTACACAAAAAATTCAGATCCAAAAGCTAAATTAGATAAAAGATTCTTCTACCATAGAAGAAGGATCCTCACTTCTTCTCTTCTTTCTCAGCCTCTGCAGCTCTCTTGGCTCTAGCACCAGCATGTCTCTTGTTTGTCCGCTCTAGACGGATCTTGTCATAAGCCTTGAATGATTTCATGTCAGAGGTTAGCTTCACAAGCTCCATTGTCGGCTTCTCACGTACAATTGGCATGTAGTCTCCTTGGACTTGTGTGGCATTGGCCAACTCTTCAGGTGTAGAATCACCAGCCTGACAAACGCATTAAAAAGAGAATATCAACTTTCAGACCATATACTAATCCAATAAAAAAAAGTCTACTAGATTTGTTGTTTCGAAGTAGTACCTTGACCTTACGGGCACGGCGTGGGAAGATAACCAACTTAGCCTTGTAGGTTTTCAGCCTCTGGACATTGGACTGAAGACCCTCCAAGGATCTGTTCTTACGACGATGGTCAACAGAAATACCAATTGTAGGAGCCAATTTCTTTGGGATACCAGCAGCCTGATTAAACCAAAATTTCAGAATTAAACAATCTGAAGAATATCTAACAAGAAAGCTATATTTAAACAAAATAGATGAGAGATTACAGACCTTAAGCTCTTCGAGAGTGAATCCTTTACCAGTCCTGACCTTCATGTTGTACTTAAGAGTCTGACCATGTACAACAGGGCGGAGAGGTCCAGCAGTGGGACGGGGGAAGATCTTCACAGCCTTCTTTTGCCTCGCTGAGTAAACATAACGCAGAAGTTATATACATAGAGATAACAACGAGTTAACTGAGATGAAACATTAGGACATAAAATTCAGAAAAAATGTTAAGACCAAACAAAAGAAGATTAAGCAAAGTGTTTTCATTACTAACCAACTCTTCTTCTGTGTTTCCTGGCAGGTTGGTTGAACCATGTCTTCACATAGTTCTGCCAGTGCTTCTTGAAATGTCCATTGGGGATAACATTGTTGTGCTTCATTTCTTCAGCTTAGCTGCAAAACAGCACACCAACATGTTAAAATCGAAGTATTCAAATAAAATGATATAACATGACGCTTCAAAGCTCATAAAACATCTCAATGCTATGGCTAATACCAATCAATCAAAACAGATAAGTGAATAGCAACATCTTGAGGATCTAAAGACAACCTAAATCTCTCAAAAAGTTTGTATACCACATTTACATCAATAAGGCATAAGATTTGAACAACAATCGTACCAGTCTTATTCATAACAAGGGTTATACTTCACTAATCTCCCCAACAAACTAAAAAACTCTGAGAACGTTTATAACAATACAATAAAACTCGTAATGAACAAAACAACGAACTTAGAAAATTCCAGTAGCTGACAGAACAAATAAGATCGAATCAAGAGTTAAGACAATACATGGCTTTATCGATGACTACGATTCCGTATATGTTTATCAATAAAAATTCACATCAAAAAACCTAACATTCACTCGAGAATCACAGAGATTAATGGAAACACAGACGAGAGGTAGAGGGAAGAGAACTCACAAGTCACCGAAAATGCTTCTTCCTCCAGCGGGGGCTAGGTTTAAGGAGATACAGAACAATATATATAAGAAAACTGAGAAGCCCTAATGCCTAGATATTATGGGCGTCTCCGTAAATGGGCCAATATCCATTAAAAATGAAGCCCTTTTTGTGAAGATGTTGAATTTAGGATTTGCCAAACCAAGTTTCCACCTAATGATTGTGTTTGACCGGTTGGTGATAATAAGCTTTGTAGATACCACCTAACTTAGTTGAAATTATAGTAATTTGTGGAAGAGAAATCTGATTTCCTATTTGTTATTCTTATGGAAAAATTTGGATCATAATCCACACTAATTTGCAGAAAATACAATTACAACAATTATATATGGAATCTATTACGTGGAAATAATATGAATTGATGAAATCCAACTACCTAATTGCCCTAAACAAATTTTATACTTTTTAATCTAAAAACATTCAGATGAATCTAAAGTTTTAGCACTAATTATCTGGACACTTAAGTTTTAAACTAAAATTTTTTTCCAAAAAAATATCATCTTTTATTTGTTATTCATCAGACAACAGACAACAAAGACAGCAGGCTCAAATCTTAGCAATTTTTGACTCAAAGTCACTGCTGTATTCCGCCACATAACGAAAGAAAAGCCAACACGGGTTTGCCACCACGAGTTCGGCGAGTTTCAGTCCTCCTTCAATGTCGTGAATTTCATTTCTTCTTCCGTTTTCCACGGGACGAAACTCCCCTTTTTCCGCTTTATAACAGTTCTGCCAAAAGTTTCATTGACCTGGATTTGTGGTTAAGCTCAACGTTAAATTACTGTGTTAGTAGTGAGATCTAATCATCTTCCCATGTTTCTCTCTAAAGAGTAGCAATTACTATTTTTCATTCTTCAAATTCATCTAGTGTGAATTTTTCTTAAAGTTGACTTTTTTCCGTCACATATTTAGCTGCTTTCTTGTTTAATTCTTACACTATCCAGTCAAATTTCCGTAAGCTAATGCTTACAGAATGGAGGTTCTACCAAGATTCTTCAGTTGGGAGTACTAAAGTTTCGCAATTTCTAGTTCTAAACATTAATTTTTATGCTTCGATCGTTATTGTTTATAGCTCTGTGGGGATGATGGTGCTATAAACTGTATGAATCAAGTCTGTTCATGTCGATTCTATGTGGTTGTTGCCCTCTTCTAGAATGTGTGTACTGTCTTGGCTGTGCTCGTTGGGCTTATAAACGCTGTCTTTACACTGCTGGTCACGACAGTGAAGACTGGGGACTTGCAACAACTGATGAATTCGAACCTGTTCCTAGGTTTTGTCGTTACATCTTAGCGGTTTACGAGGATGATATCCGAAACCCTTTATGGGAGCCTCCAGAAGGATATGGAATAAACCCTGATTGGTTACTTCTAAAGAAGACTTATGAAGACACTCAAGGTCGTGCTCCAGCATATATACTGTATCTTGATCATGATCATAAAGATGTAGTTGTTGCGATCCGGGGGTTGAATTTGGCGAAAGAGAGTGATTACGCCATGCTTTTGGATAATAAACTTGGGGAAAGGAAATTCGATGGAGGGTATGTGCACAATGGGCTATTAAAGTCTGCGGGTTGGCTGTTAGATGAGGAATGTAAAGTTTTGAAGGAATTGGTGGTGAAGTATCCAAGTTATACTCTGACTTTTGCTGGACATTCACTTGGGTCTGGTGTAGCTACAATGTTGGCTCTATTAGTGGTTCGGTATCCCGGTAGATTGGGGAACATTAATAGAAAGAGAGTCAGGTGTTTTGCTATTGCACCTGCGAGGTGTATGTCATTGAATTTGGCGATCAAATATGCAGATGTGATCAACTCTGTTGTGCTTCAGGTGTCTCTAAATTTCCAAGTCATGTTATGGGATAATAAATCAAATGGCCTAAAGTTCATTCTAAATGTGACATCTACTGTATATTTGTTTTGTTTTGTTCATTTTAGGATGATTTCTTGCCGAGGACAGCTACGCCTCTAGAAGACATATTCAAGTCTCTTTTCTGGTAAAGCTATCACATTATGTGTCTCACTCAAACAATCAGCTGTGTTTACTTGGACAGTTATACCATTCTATTTGCAAATGGTTTATGAAAGTAGTTTCTTTTCTTTTTCAAAACTGCAACATTCTCGAAACGAATCTGTCCTTTATATATTTGGCTTGTTTTGTGAGACATTTTTGGGCTTTTGGTAGTCTGTGTTCTCATGATGGAGAGTTCTCTTTTGCCTGCAAAGAGCTTTTGTTAGTTCCCTTTGCTTTGTAGAACATTTTCCATTGACTCTGCTTTCTTGTATTCGGTTTGTGTTTAGTGTTTTTTGTTTTTTGTGTGGACAGTTTGCCATGTCTGCTATGCATAAGGTGCATGAAGGATACATGTATTCCAGAACAAAAAATGCTCAAAGATCCTAGGCGGCTTTACGCTCCTGGCCGCATGTATCATATCGTCGAAAGAAAACCTTGCAGGTACATAACATAAATATCTATAGTTTTACACACACAACACTACTTAAATGAACTTGGTTCTAAAGCAACTCACAATCTCAGTAAGTCGAGCTTGCTTAGTTTGCAATTTCAAATGTCCTATGTGTGAGATTGCATCGAAGATGCACCACACTTTCTTGCTATGTGATCATCTCATGGTATGTGAAGTTTGTGCGTTTGACTTGATGTGCAGATTAGGAAGATTTCCACCGGTTGTGAAGACGGCAGTGCCAGTAGACGGAAGGTTTGAACACATAGTTCTTTCTTGTAATGCAACTTCAGACCACGCCATCATCTGGATCGAGCGAGAAGCTCAGAGAGCTCTTAACGTAAGTTTTCACCAACCTCATTCGATGCGAAATCCTCCTTATGGGTTATTACTTTGATTTGCATCTGCAAAATGTTTTCAGCTAATGTTGGAGAAGGAGAAGAAAATGGAGATTCCAGAGAAGCAAAGGATGGAGAGGCAAGAATCATTAGCCAGAGAGCACAACTTGGAGTACAGAGCAGCGTTACGACGAGCAGTAACGTTAGATGTCCCTCATGCAGACTCAATGTCTTCTGATTACGGGACGTTTGACAAAGCTCAAGAAGATGAAACCGAAGAGGAAGAAGAAGAAGAAGAAATCGAATCGATTGCATCAACGGTGGGTGAATCATCATCATCCCCTCATCGACCATTGTATAGAGAAAGACGGAACCGTGGAGTTAGTTGGGACGAGCTGATCGAACGTCTCTTTGAGCGAGACGAGTCTGGTAACTTGACATTTGAGAAATCAGATTTGCATCAATGATCAATCAAGTTCTACATATGTGAATATTGTGTTTTTAAAACAGATGTTCATACAGTCATAAAATACAGACCACATTGGTCTGAGGTTATTACAGAAGATTTCTCCTACTAACTTCCTCGTCAGTAGAATACAGGAGATGAATGTGAAATCGAACTAGGGAACTAGGGTTGGGTTGAAGAAGAGAACAAGAGGATCTTTCATCAAGTGACTCAATTCAGATTGACACCAAACCCAAAAGTTTTTTTTAAAAAAAATCAAATAATATAAATTACGTTAAAATAGAAATAATACGTGTTAAAAAGTAACTAAATCGATAGAAAAATCGAAAGAACACAATTTATTTGGATATGGAAGCGAATGAAAATTCAGGTGGATCATCCGAATCCAAAATTTCTCTAACCACAAGATTTCTTGCCCGATTAATAGTCATGAAACACAAGTAGATATGTTCTTCAAGCTCATCAAGCTCTTCACTAAAACTCTCTTCACATCTCTTCAACTCTCGACCCACTTCTTCACCAGCTCGAACCCGGCCCGTTCTTCTCCCAGCCCAAAATTCAGCCATGGCACGAACATGCTCCACTTCATCGTTAATCCGAGTCACTAATCGACTTATCGTGTCCAAATCACGGCTTAAAATGTAAGTACCTTTCGCAGCCACATCTAACCGAGCCACTGTCTTGGTCAACTTGTTCCTTAAACCGACAGATTTGAATCGACCGGTTAAAAGAGTCGGACCGGCTATGAACAAAGCAAAGGCGTGAGAGGCTATGGTTACAATCAATGTAGTGGTTAGAGCCAAAACGAGAATCCCTGAACTGTGAGTTAGTCCGTTGATAAGCTTGAGTTTGGTTCGTGTCTTGTCTCGGCTCGACTCTAACCGTTTTAGAAGGTTTAAACAGCCAACTCTCATTAACTGAATTCGAGAAACCGACGAGAAAAACGGGTCGAACCATCTTGAAAGCTCCGTAAATTGGTCAATAGAAGTCAATAAGTTATTATTCTCCGATCGAAATTGAAGTTTTAGAGATTCGTATTTAGAACGAAGATGGTGAATGTTTTTAAGTAGTAGCGTGCAAAGCAAGAAAGCATTTGCCGTCTCCAAAAAGTATTCAGATAGAAGAGTTTTGGTGGGTTGTCCAATGCGAGATAGATCCAGGATCCGGGTGATGGTGATCGGATCCGGGTCTAAGAGATTATGTGCGAAGAGACGGTACGACATGAGACGAGCTGACGTGGATGAGGATTCGATTGGTGAAGAAGACTTTTTGCGGCTTAAGTAGAGAACACGTGTCCAAAAGTGATTGTATGATACTGTACGAAAGGCGTTTGCATATTCCTCACGAACATCCACGTCATCAGTTTTTGTAGGACTTGAATTTCCCCAAGAAGCTGTATCAATACAGAACATATTTATAACATTTTGATAAATCGAATTATATCTCTACTTATAATAAATTGCATTTAGAGAAAAAAAAATACATGATTAGAACATCAGTAGTAAAAACTGAGTATAGGAAATAAACCTGTGGAAGCGAGAATCCGTTTGAGTTTTGATGAGCCTTTTATACCCATCGTCGAGATATTGGATGAAGCAAAACCTAAAGGAGAGCTGTTAGTTTTTAATGTTGGAAGCAGAAGAATAGAAGAAGGATTGTCTTTGTTATATAGTTCTTCGTGTGATATATTATCATAATGAAAATTAAATAAAGAACTATTTAATTTTGCTTGCTAGAGAAAAAAAAATGTCTAAGGATTTTGTTGGGAAATTCTTAATTTTGTTAGTACTTGTAGTGGGAGTTAAGAAATATCGAGAAAATAAATGAATGGAAACTTGCACGTAATACAACATAAAACTTCTATTGAAACTAATTCTGGTTTTACTACGAGAATAGGACACCCCATATCATGATTATTATTAAGAATTAAGATTTATTGAAATAATTCGTATAATGAGTTGATCATTATGTTGTAACACCAAAGAACCTTTTGAAGAAGCAGGACAAATTGTCGGAACCAAACATACAAGATAATAAAGATACGTGTCCTACTTCACAAACCAACGAAATTCAAATTTCCAGGTTTATTCCTTTCCCATTGGAAGCTCTTTCTTGCCTTAACGTTTGACCCATTGGAAGCTCTTTCTTGCCTTAGCTTTACCAGGTTTCTTCCTTTCCACAACTCGAGAGTCTCTTGTCAAAAAACCAGCTGAAACATATCGACGAAGATAAACAAAAAGAGAACGAGGTCAATACCAATCAGTCCAACAGATATAGTTGCTATTAAAAGGAAACATCGATCAGATAATATGCTGTATCTTTGCTGAAGAACATTATCTCATGCATCTTAGCTTACCAGATCGAAGTGCTGTCCGCATATCTGGTTCCCAGTTTTGCAATGCCCTGCTGATACCCAATTGAATAGCTCCCACTTGACCTGTAAACCAAACATTGGAGTACATGGTTAACCACTGTTAGAACAGACTAAATGTTTGGAAAACTGTTGAATTGTGTAAAGATATGGTAAGCTAATCGTTTATTTATGACCAAATCGTTTAGCGTATAAATAATACAAGCAAATGTAAATAAAAAAGGCAGAAGGGCTGAGTGACTAAAACCAAAGAAAATGAGGTGATTGTTTAGGGGTTTTACCTGTAGTTCCACCGCCTTTAACAGTGCACTTGATATCCCAACTACCTAAGGTTTTGGTCTCAGCAAGTGGGCGGAGAAGAGCAGCACGATGATCAAGCATAGGAAAATAGACATCGAATTCTTTTTCGTTAACAAGGAAATTTCCTTTCCCAGGTACAATCCAAACTCGGGCAATGCTACATTTTCTTCTTCCGGTTCCATAGGCTCTACCCGTTTCATCAACTTGTCTCACCCGTGATTTGGCAATTTCCTCTTGCATCTGGAGTTCTATCTCAGCTCTTGAGGACTTCTTTGAACTCTTCTCACGGCGCAGGTTTTCTATCTCAGTCAAAGGAGGCAATCCTTCGATCCCCTGGAAATCCTTCAAGGCTATCAAACTATCAAGCATTTCATCTGTTATTCCCGATTTAGCAATAAGATCTCCAAATGCTAGATCAGGACCTGCAATAGTAAGTTCCAAATCAGTAAAACTTTTAAACTTACTCTACTTCTGGTACCTAGTTTATTAGCAGCAGAGTCAGATATCACCCAGTTGATCGGAATAGCGATTTCCTCAATTCATTCAATTGAGCATTGTTTATAGCAAACGCATTAACGATACACACAACACAAACCACACATTAAACACAACTATTTCTACTGAAAGGCTATTGTGTTTTAAGCTAGCATCCACGCTTACTTCAAAAACTACCATAACGAACAAGCTTATCAATAGATTGATTGCACAACCTTGATACTCGAATGATCATCCAATTTAAATCCAACCTTTACAAAGCAAAGTCGTGTGATCAAAATATGTCATCATTATTAGCTACCTCCATCTGACCCTGATTGCAAATCTAGACACATCTCCAAAGTACTGGTGCATTGCAAATTAAAGCAAAAAATAAATAAGAATCAGCAAACAAATACAGGAATCTCACCTTTGATAATCTCAGTAAGTTCTTTCTCCTCCTTCTCAATCACCTCCTTCTTAGCACGTTCTTCCTCCGCGTTTTCCAAGCTGGTTTCAAAGGTAAGCGGCATCTCGCCGCTCGTATCAAATACGGCCTTCTCATCTTCCTCCTTCAGACTCCATGGCTTAGACTCTTCCCATTCACTGGATTTCACATCTCCATTGGTTCCAAAGCTATTTCCAACCTCACCTCCGGTGCCAAACACGACATTCTCCTCTCCTTCCTTCATATTCCATCGTTTAGTCTCATCCCAGTCATTGGCCCTCCTCTCGCCGCCAATTTCAATCCCTTGTGCCACCTCTCCTCCGGTATCGAACACAATCTTATCCTCTTCCTCCTTCATATCCCATCGCTTAGGCCCCTCCGACCATTTGCCGGATCCTGCAACTCCAGAGGAAGCCCAAGAACCATCGGAAGAAAAAGGATCAGACTTTTCATCTTTTACGTCAGAAAAAGACCACGGAACGTCACTCCGATTACCCCCATTCCCGCTGCCATTTCCACCGCTGCCGCTACTGTTGGTGGAAAGCGAGCGAATAAAGGAGGAGAAGATCTGAGAGTTTGGTTTGGGAGAAACTAGAGTTAAGGTACGGAGATTCGAAGGTCTAAGGAATAAACGAGAGAGGATCATGGTGAAGAACAGAGCGATTCAAAGATCGGGGAAAAGAGTTGCAGAGGTTCGAAGAAGAACGGTTAGGGTTTTACTTTGAACCACTTAAAACAGTCTTAAGACTAACGAACCGGTCCGGTTTTACCAGGTCTATTCCGGTTGATCATCAGACAAATTTTTGTTTCGGAAACACAAATAAGAAGCCGTCTTTTGCATCTCTGCTTCTACGTCGAGGTTAATTCGCAAGTGTGTCTTCCGGAGATTTCATACAGTCGATTCGATTCGCCACTTCGTTAAACCAGATGGTCTACATCGTTTCGTGGGAAGAATTCGTGGATCGATCTGTTCAGCTTTTCCGAGCTGATCCCGAATCTGTAGGTTACTTTCTTCTTCTTTTTTTGGTCTCGCTCTCTCCTTCTCGCTAGGCGATATTTGGCTTGATTTATGGTGCTTTGTTTCATTATTTTGCTTAGATTCGATAAACGTCCATAATTCATTCGATTCTCGTGGTGTGTTTTCCCAATCTGGCGATTGTGGATGCAATCTACATGTGTCTAACTATCGTTTATTTTTCTGTCACAAAGAAATTTGATGAATCTAAAGTTTATATCTTTCTAAAAATTTGGATGCTTTGATTCAATTTTGGTGGTGCAGGCTCGATATGTCATGAAGTATCGACATTGCGATGGCAAGTTGGTTCTCAAAGTTACTGATAACAAGGAGGTAATTGCATTTTCCAGTTATCTAATGTTTGCTATTTCTAAATTTTTGTTCTTGGAGTTCATGTTTATGGAACTTGATATTTGCTATTGAAGTCCATATCTGATTCGAGTGATAGGTTGATGTTATGATGCTGGTTTGGAGAATGTAGTTAAGTCTTAAGGGGTCCATGATGATCACTAGAGTTTTCTTTCCTGGTTGGTTATACCATGTCCAATTCCGTGCTTACTTTGATTTTGGCTTAGTGAATGTGATTCTACCAACATTTGTTAGCTTTCTTACATATTTATTTTTATAAAATGTCTTGGCATAAATAAGCAGATGTAATTCACTCTTTAAGAGCATTTGTTCTTGTTGATGTTGAGCAATTTCTGATTTTAAGTCAAAGTTCGATATTTTGGAACTGATTAAGCGAAGTTTTACAGTATGCGGTTAACTAGCAGTCCTTGCGTTAACCCCCCGTGGTTTCATCCTCCATTTACAAGATTCTTATGTGAAGCATTTGATAGATTTTATCTCCACATTTTTCTTAACTAGTGTCTCAAGTTCAAGACAGACCAAGCACAAGAAGCAAAGAAGATGGAGAAGCTGAATAACATATTCTTCACCCTTATGGCTAGAGGACCTGATGGTAAATCTTCTTTTCTTTAATATTCATTTTCACCTAGCAAACGTAAACTTCCCTTAATGATTTGAGAGGAAATCTCCTTAGTGTTATGGTACTATGAAATTCTACTCCTCACAGATTATTGGATTAATTGCTTTGATGTTCTATGCAGTTGATCTCTCTGAAGTCACCGGGAAAGAACAGATGGAGACACAGCCTGTGAAGAAAGGAAGAGGAAGGAAGCAATAAGTCTGACAAATTTGTTCTTTTTTTTCTTGTATCAAAGATTTTGTTGGATATTTGAGATGGGTAGGATTATCAAAGATTTGTTCTAAACCTGATTTTGGATTTACAAATAAAGCTTTTATACATCCAAGATGGGTAACTTTGATCTCCTTTATCTCTTTACATATCAAATTCTTGATTATTATTACCTTTTTTCAGTTCTTGGATATATTTAAAAAATGTACACAAAATTAGTAGTACTAATTATAAAGTATAATTATTCTTTTTTTTTTTATAACATTATTTAGACAAAGCACAAATTTCTTGATTGTTTTGATTTTATGTGGAGACCTGACATAAACAGAATAAGTCATAGGTTAGGACCCATAATATTTGAAACATCGTTGACTTTTAATTTAAAAAATTAAGTATTCCAATGCTAATACTCTTCAGCTTCTTTCTTTAATTAGTATTGAATGCGACATATATTGTTATTTTATATGTTGTTGGTGGTTATATTTTCAGTTCATTATAAATTTTTATTTATATTATTGTTTTAATTACCGGTAAAAAAAAATGATGACGAATAACGTAGTGTTTAACTATTGCGATTAAGTTATGTGCGTAGTAGGTTATAATTGGTAGAAGATCCAGCTTTTATTCAAAAATTATTCTGATACACTTTAAATATTTTTATACGAAAATATCTTTGTTTGATTCGGATAATTTTATCTAATATATATAAAAATAATCAAAATATTCAAAATATGAAATAATTATCTAAAAATATATGAATTATCAAAAATCTTCGATAAAAACTATTCAAATTATTTGAAAATACACGAAAGCTTTGGAAAAAAGACGAAAGACGAGAATCTGATCGACTAGATAAAAAAGATTAATGAAATTAATTAACTTTGAGTTTTTTGGGTGCTAATTCATTTACGGTTCAGATTACGTATTACCCAAAAACATAAATACTAAGATATTAAGACCCATTTGATTATTCCATATAATGAAAATCCGATCGGAACTAAAATTTTTGGATAGGTAAATATTCGTGTATTTTTGTCCGGGTACTCATATTTGATTGTTATGCACCTAAAATTTTTAGTAAAATTAATAAATTCATAAAATTAAAAAATTATAATGATATGAATTATTTAAAACTTATTCTATTTTAGTTTTAATTTTATGAATACACATCTTTGTGTTTTCTTTTGAAAATTACATTTTTTTCATAGATGATAAGACATTTTGTCTTGATATAAATTATAAGTTATATCTTTTATAAATAAAAATAAAAAGATTTAACAATTTGTGAATTATAAGTCATACCTTGACATTTTTGTTGTAATTTGAAAATTGCCCTTAGGAAAACTAACTTTAAAAATATTTCAACTCAGCTTAGAAAGTTTTCTTAATAGATAAACGTATTTTAAAAAAGAAACCTAAAATACTACACTTTACTTGTAAGTTAATGATACAAAAATACTATCACTAATTTTTATTTCAAAGTTACTCAAAATCATTTGATGAAAAGAATTGATTGTCATATATAAAATGTAAAAATAATTAAAGCAATGTTCTTAAGTTCCTCTACTCCAACTTAAAATTTACATCGTTTTCCATATAAATAAATTTAATTATTTTTTTATTATTAAATTTGGTATTTTTAGAATAAAAAAAGTAATGGTGGCATTTTGGAAAAATAAATTTCCAAATATGGTACTTTTTAAAAAGTTTCCGGAATTTTAAAAAGTATAAAAAATTGTGTTACTTAAAAGAGGATATTAATTTTTAAGGAAATCATTTTAATTTTAAAAAGAATAGAATGTTTGAGATTAAACTATGACATCATTTTTGATACTGACTATTCTTTGTAGAGTAATCATTTCCCCAATATCATTGTTTCAAAGTTTCGATTTAATATAACAAAACAAGAAAAGTTCATTTAACCAGCGGAGAAGAGGCAAATGACCAATGAAGAATCTTCAGTACAACAAACAATCGATGTCTATCGGACAAAACCTGTCCAAAGATTGGTAAGTTGGTAAGACAGAAGAACCAATGATTCACAGATCCCACATTTTTTGTTTCGATCCCTAACGTTTATCACAATTAATTTAGAAATTCGTCACGATGTTTATCAAAATATCTTGGAGAATTGTCAAGTTGGTAGGCGATTGTGACTGTTGTTTACCCCCCAAGTAAAACTTAAATATATTTTTACTTGTTATCATAAGTAATTTATTATCTATTTAAAACCCAAGAATTCTTAGGTCAAAGACATAACAAAAATGAGCATGTTTTGGATAATAGGATTGTGGGTTATAGCTTTAGTGGTTATGAGGATTAGCCATTGGTGGTATCGATGGTCAAACCCCAAATCTAATGGTAAGTTACCTCCGGGATCAATGGGCTTACCAATCATCGGAGAGACATTCCAATTCTTTAAGCCTTATGGTTTCTACGAAATCTCCCCATTTCTCAAGAGGAAGATGTTAAGGTGAGAATTCAATCTCTTTATTTATATATATATGTTAAATCTAGGTTTATTATGGCTTTGTAACTCAAATTAATCGGTAATAAATGTATTAGTCCATAGTTTTTATATAATATTTCATAAATTCTTTAATACAAAGAAATCCATTAACAATAGTAATTTAGATCCACATTTTTGGGAAAAAATATTCACAATATAATTAATTGTTAATTTAACAAAAATATTTACAATATAGTACATTAACCGTGTATATAAATTACATACATACATAATTTATTTCTTATTTATTTAATTTTAAAAAATTTATTATTGATTATACAAATAAAATAAATAGTAAAATCAGATTATATATCTTTGATAGAAAATATTATTTGTAAATGTGATAAATATTCATTTAATCCAATGTTTTAGAGTTTGTTTGACTAACTTTTTAAAATCATTAATACTTTATTTTATATTGTGTTTGTTTTTTATGCTAAATTATCTTTTATTTCAAAATATTAAATATTTACGGATGTCTTACTGTTAATATTTATTTAATATCATTTTCGTAAATACTCTAATAAATTATATCTTATTTAATATTTGCTTTAAAATGATTTGAATGTCACCGTGATATATTTGTTAATCACACATTGAAAATGAGATTTCTTTAATAATATTTGTAAATTAATATATTTGGGATATCATTTGCTTTAGATGAAATATTGTATGGTTGTCTAAATATGTAGATGTGTGTGGTGCTAAGTGTTTCAGGTATGGGCCTTTGTTTAAGACGAACATTTTTGGAGTTAAAACAATTGTTTCGACTGATATGGACGTGAACATGGAGATCTTAAAGCAAGAGAACACATCTTTCATTTTAAGTTATCCAGATGGTTTAGCTAAGCCATTAGGAAAAGAAAGTTTGTTCCTCAAGACAGGAAGCATCCACAAACACATCAAACAACTCACTCTTCACCTTTTAGGCTCTGAGAATTTGAAACGGAAGATCATAAAAGATATGGACCGTGTGACCCGCCAGCATCTTCTTTGTAAGGCTAACGAAGGAATATTCGACGTTAAGGATGCAGTTTCATCTGTAATCGATCTATCTTTTCTTGTTTGTTTGTACGTCTTAATTTAGCCAAGCTAAGTCTCACATTCTTTGTGTAGTTGATAACAGCCCATATGACACCAAAGGTTATAAGTAATCTCGAACCAAAGACACAAGCAAAGCTTATAGAAAACTTCAAGGCCTTTAGTTTTGATTGGTTTCGGACATCCTATGTTCTGTCTGCTGGGAGGGGTCTCTACAACACTCTTTGGGTAAGATTTTCTTTTCTGTTTTCTCGGAGAGTAAAACACTAAGTTTGATTTCTATAATATTGAATATATATATATATATATGCAGGCATGTAGAGAGGGGATGAAGGTGATAAAGGATGCTTACACAAAGAAGAAAAATTCAAAAGAGAAGAACGGTGACTTCCTTGACACGGCAATAAAAGAGTTCGAGAAAGAAGGAAGCCTAGTGAACAAGGATGCAATTGTCTCTCTAATCTTCAGTCTTTCTTGTATCATTCAAGATACCTCCTCTAAGGCCACTTGCTTGGCTGTGAAATTCCTGTCGGAAAACCCAAAGGTTCTCTCAGAGTTGAAGGTAATATATATAAGCATATATTTGGATCGAGAAGCTAGTAACACCAAATGACCAAAAAAGCACTTGTATTGTATGGTAATTGGCAGAGAGAGCATGAGTCGATCATTGCGAGTAGAGAAGATAAAGAAGGAGGAGTTACTTGGGAAGAATACAGAAAAATGACTTTCACCAACATGGTGACCTCATTTGCTTTCTTCCAAACCCTAAAGCTAGCCAGAAGAAGTATATATATTGTCATAATTCATATATGGTGTGCCTTATCTCGATCTAGGTTATCAATGAGTCGCTTCGATTGGCAAACATGGCTCCTATGATGTTTAGAAAAGCTATCAAGGATGTGGAAATCAAAGGCAAGTAGTAGTAATTAATCATGTATTGCTTTCATATAGTAGAAAAAAAGTTGACATTTTTGTGGGAATATAATTATAAAACAGGATACACGATTCCAGCAGGTTGGATAGTGATGGTTATACCTTCAATGGTTCATCTTGATCCTGAAATTTATGAAAACCCTTTTGAGTTTAATCCATGGAGATGGGAGGTATTTTACATTTACTCTATCCCATATATATATTATAAATATATTATGTTGTGGTTTCCATCCATATTAATTTGGTGAGAGCAGGGGAAAGAGTTGCGGTCTGTGTCGAAAACATTCATTGTGTTTGGAGCAGGAATCAGACAATGTGCTGGTGCAGAGTTTGCTAGGCTTCAGATTTCAGTTTTTCTTCATCATCTTGTCACAACTTATGATTTCTGCTTGTCCCAAGACTGTGAGGTGATTAGAGTACCTGGTGCTTACTTCCCCAATGGCATCTCTATAAACATCTCCAGAGTTTCTCTAGTGACTTGATCACATACATCCTCTTGTACCATTTGATTGTACCATTTGATTGTACCATTTGATTGAAGAAATACTTTGAAGGTTAAAGAAAAAGGGGATTTGGGCCCTTTTTAGGATGGTTTGGTTTGAAATTTGTCACTCTTGATGGTTGGTTTGTTATGCTGTAAGATTTCATTTGCTTTGTCATTTTTAGATCAGAGACAAAGAAATCGAATAGACTCAAGAGATCAAAGATAGTTGGAGAACAAAGGTCGGGTCTAAGGTGATTTTGGCATGAGTATTTGCATTTTCTAAAGAATGGGTTGAAACTTACAATGTTTGTGTAGAGTAGTAGTAACCCACAAACTTGAAACCACTTTTAACAAAAAGTTACAGCGTATCAAAATTCAATTGAAAATCGCTTTAAGCCACAGATCTTACTCTTGGGCATAATCTCCAACAGCTTGTTCATTTTGTTCCGTAGACAACATTTGCAGTTTGGATTTTGGTTCATGGAACTGTTTTCTCCGTGCAGCTTAACTGAAGATTACTACAGCATTACGAATCCTTCTGACTTGTTTAGTTTCGGTTTCTATGATGTCGGGAACAATAGTTTTCTTATTTGTCCCTCTGCTTCGTCTACTGATGTTGCCTGTAAGAGTTTTGATTTGCATGAAATGTTTGTGAAAACATCAACTCTGACTATAAACATCATAGATTATCAGGAACAAGATCTTAAGAGATTCAAATAGAGAACTGATTTACCCTTGTTGAGAATGCAAACCGCAATGACTCAATCTTTGCTCCTGCACATAGCCTGAGGTCAAAACCAAGGGAATCTATCCCAATCATCTTCACTTCCTGCAAAGAAAAAATTCACTCTGATATATTCTCATACACAAACTGCACTCTGTACATTCACATTGTTTAAATTTTATTCATGGTCATGGAGAGAATAGTAATGAAACTCACAGAAACTTCGTGTCAAAATTCAGATAAGTTGCAGCTATTTACCTCTGCCTGAATACCGTTATGTCGCCAACACAAAGATCTAAGGGCTTCAGCTAGTTTACAACCAGATTCTTCTAAACGGCTTATGATTCCAGCTGATGCATGAGCAATAGCATCAGGTTGTGCTTTTCTGACATCTTCCACTTCAACTTCAGTCTGTTCCCAAGAGTAAAAGACACTAAAAAGCATAAGCAGAGTCTAGACAAGAAGTGGAACTCGAAAACAGGAACCATGAGGGCAAGCGTGACACAAAGTTTTCGAGATAACAGACAGGGGATAGATAGAAAAGAAAAGAAAAAATCTGCAAGGACAGAGAGAAATTTACATAAAAAAGATGGAGAGGCTTTATTGCAAACCTGATCCCCTTGTGCTGTAATAAGCTGAATTCTTATCATCTCCAGCTTGTAAAACGCCACTACATTTCTCGTTTTCTCAACCTGCGATGATTCTATCTCAGATTCGTCACCATCTGCCTTATTAATGTCTTCAAGCTTCTCTTCTAAGTCTCCTGCATCCTTGTTTCCATCAGTACTTGTAGATTTGCTATCAGCAAGTTTCTTTTTGATATCTGAATAATCTTCCACTAAGATATGACTCAATAGCCCCTGGATGGCAAGTCCAGCAGACGGCTGATCCATCCAATCTACAGGATCATTTGAAGCAACCTAAACTTGGCAAATATATGAAGTTTGTAAAATGACTTGGAAATCCCTTTTTTTATAAAATCACAACAAAAAATTTCACAACTTGAGTTAACCTCGGTCATTCTCTTTGCAAAAAACATGGGATGACAACTCCTCATTGTTTCCAAATTTGCCCAGTCTCCAAGCGACTCGTCGTCGTCGTCATCATCATCATCATCCTCATCATCATCCTCATCATCATCATCATCATCATCATCATTGTCACCATCTTCATCCTCTAAAACAGCAACCCATTCCTGAAGCGAAGAACACAGTTACTAGTGGAGCTAAGGCACAGCACGCAAATTCCTCTTATAGAGTTCCTTAATGACTTAATAAACCAAACGCCTAAAAATGACCAGTGTTTAGAATATTGATAAAATTAATGCAATTTTGTTAAACCTCCTCATCTCCGTCTTCTCCTTCATCCCCCTCATCACTGTCATCTTCACCTTCACTTTCATCATCTTCAGAATCAAAGTCACTATCAGATAGACCCATAAGCTCCATTTCCTTGATCATCTCCATCGTATCAAAACCTACTATTACTTGCTGCAATGAAACCACAAAAGGTGAATGCAGAATAACGTATAGCAAAACTACACTAGGCAGCATAGACATTAGTCAGTTATAATCACTAGAACATATTGAAGCAAGATGACTGCTTATTGATGCATTCTTGTTTGTGTATATTTAGAAGAATGGTAAATTAACACAAAAATGTCCCAAGATAGCTGTTTTAGCTACTGTGACAGAAAAGAAGAGATCTCTCCTCCATGGAAGCTAGGAATCAAAATGCTTAGAATATTCACCCTTACGTTAAAAGTTTGTGAGGTGAATATGAAGTAAATAGGATATGCATGTCTTGTGGAACATACCACATAATTATTATCAGAAGTAACAGACTGCATGATGTCCTCATCCTCCTTTACTTGAAAGTATAAATCTGCAGAGCAATAAGGTAATTCAATTCAATTTCTAACGGTGTTAGGTAGATTAAACAATTAGAGGGAAATAAGGATAATTAAAGTTTTATTACTTCCATTCTGATCTGTTATATAGGGTATATCTGGCCAGAGAATATTCTCATGAACTCCATCACCAATTGAACCCGTAAGCATCAGGGTTCCTTTATTGTTCACCTGAACATGACACACTACGGGAAATGTTAGATGCACAAAATGAATCCTGGATAAATAAAAGACAGTAAAGTAAAACTGAAATGGAGGAACGTTTTTCCCATAAATACAATATATGTGATGCAGAACATAGGCCTTGTCAATATAAAATGCTTTTCTCCATATTGAGGGATTCTGTAGAGGAACATCGAACGTTGAAAAATGAATATTGGAGCAACCCACAATAAGAGCAAGAAGAACCACTAACACGCACTAACATGTGACTACAAGAATGCATATAAAATAAGGCATTGGTTCAATATTTTTTACCAAAAAGTAGCTTATGCTGATTAAAAGACGCAATATAACACCTCAATGATGGTTCTAGTAGTTTCTGCAGGTGAGAGCCTGGACTCTCCAGCATTTTGTGGCAATGAGGCTCTGATTTCTTCTGAAGGATGATACCTTGACTTCCCAGTTTGCTTTTCTGGATCTGACGCTGAATCTACGTACTCGGCTGTGGCTTGAGTTTGATTCTTCTTTGGGTGTTTTCTTGTTAAATAGTCACTGTTGTACTTTAGAAATCCAGTCCTAGCAAAGTGCATAAAAGTCAATGCATTTGTTTTCAACAAAAGGTAATATGAATGTGAGAATTTGCATATATGAGGAAAACCTAAATATTCAGAATCTGCAATATCCGATCAAAATTTCAAAAAATCTATCTTTGACTGGTTCCAAGGTTCACTGACTCAGTATCTAAAGTTATTAGTGCTCTATATAACCAAGAAACATCCACTTCGCAGTAAATTAAATCCCGTTAACAAGATACGAACCAAGTACTTATACACGATAAGCTATTGAAAAACTAGAACCTAACATCTTGATGACACGAAAACTCACACAAAAACAGCACTTGGTTCAAGTTTGAATAAACCCAACAACTTACTTCTTCAGTTTGTGCAAAAACCGTAAAAAACTCTAATTTACAATCCGAGGACGACTAAAAGTCAAATCTAAAATACCCAGAAGTAGAGTTGAGACGCTGAGGCTGAAAAACACGGCGGGGCGCATAGTGAAAGCAATTCAATCCGTCCTCCGTGCTGGGTGCAGGACGATAATCTGCAAACAAACAGACGAATGAGTAAGAGAGTATTTTCAGGAGCAAAAAGAGGATTAAAATATCAGAAATTTAACTACCAATCAATAGAATTGATTGTTGATTTGAGAAAGAAAAAAAATCGTGGACAGAGAGAAAAAAAAGACATTACGGAGTAATGCCGTCGAAGAGCAGAATCCGGTCGAGAGACGAACAGCCATAACCGACTCAATCATCAGTAAGATATTATCTCTAACCTTCTCTCTCGCTCTCCTTTCTCTCAGCTCAGAAGCTGTAGAGCGATTTGCAGATTAGGCTATCTCTTTGGGGGAGGTTCATTACCAGTGGTGACATGGCATATTGTCAGTGGTCGTAAACCAAGAAGATATATAAAGCTGTCCAAAAAGTGTACTTTCATAGTCATCAAAACGCTGTGTTTTTTGTAATGTTAAAACATTAATTTCACCAATAGTCACCACAAGAGCAAACACCAGACCGGAACACATGAAATCTATTGGTGTCTCTGATAATGATCTCCCGAGAAGTTATCTGTGAGATAAGCTTTGCTGCAACATGACAATCTCCACAAATCCTAAGGTTCTTTGTTATTCTTATCGCATTGTTGCCTTCTTCCTCTGCGTACATCAATGCAAACACAATGGCTAGTTTTTCACTATGGACAGCCAAATGTGTCTCCTTATCTTCTTCTTCCACATCATGAAGGGCCGATTCCGAATCAGGAACATACCCTAACTCTTTCATTTTCCTTACTAAAACATCCAGCTCCTTGTAAATCTCATCGCAATGCGGGTGTGACCTGTCACCTACTAAGAATGTGTGGATTTCTCCATTGACCTCAACATTGCTCGCTCCAGGATTCTTCTTTAACCCTTTGCTCTTCATTATATTTCTGATAGTAGTCACTTCTTCCCATCTTCCAGCCTTTGCGTAGATATTAGAAAGCAATACATAGTAACCCGATTGCTCAGGTGCTAACTGAAAAATCTTATCAGCTGCTAGTAGACCGATATCTGTATCAGAATGCACCCGGCAAGCTCCTAACAATGCTCCCCAAACTCTCTCGTTCGGTTCCATTGGCATTTCTTGTATGAATCTATAAGCTTCTTCCAGTTTCCCGGCTCTTCCAATAATATCCACCATACACGCAAAATGCTCTAACCTAGGAGTGATCTTGTAATGATCGGTCATCAGTCTAAAATAACTCCGACCTTCTTCTAGTAATCCCGAGTGACTACAAGCAGCGAGCGTTGTGACAAATGCAATTGAATCAGGGACGAGACCTGAGTCTTGCATTTTAGAAAACAATGCCACAGCGTCACGGCCTCTTCCACTGACTCCATAAGCTGAGATCATAGCTGTCCAAGACACAACATCGTGGGACTTCATGTTCTCAAACACATTTTTCGCTCCATCTAGACATCCACATTTTGCGTACATATCAACTAATGCGTTCTCTAACAACAGATTCGGTATCAGCTTCTTCCTCTCGATGTATTCATGGATTTTCTTACCAACAGACAGAGCAGATGTATCTCCACAAGCAGGTAATACACTTGTGATTGAAACAGCATCAGGTTCGATCCCATCAACCTCCATTTGAGCATACAATTCCACAGCTTCAACAGGCATCGCGTTTTTCATATACACACCGATCATCACATTCCATGAAATCAAACTCCTTTTCCCCATTTTGAAAAACATATCTTTCACATACATAACATTTTTAGTTGTTGTGTTGGTCACTGCTGGTAACAGACTAGCCATCGTGCCAGCATCATGGCTTATCTTCACGGACTCCATTTCCTGACAAACCTCCAAAGCATCATCAAATCTCAGATTTTGCGCATACCCAGCAACTAATGAGTTCCAAGAGACCACATCTCTCCTAAACATCTCATCAAGTACAAGCCTTGCTTCAGATAAAAATCCACACTTTCCATACATAGAAACTAAACCATTGCCAACAAACAGAGTTGAAGAGAGCCCAACTCTTGTCGCGGACCCATGGATTTTCTTCCCAATGACAATATTCCCAGAGCAAGAACAAGCCTTTAGAACACACGGGAAAGTGTAATGATCGGGTCTAACATAACAGCCACACATCCTCCCAAAAACTTGAATGCCTTCACGGTTAAACCCATTATTTACGTAGCTTCTAATCATGACATTAAAGATGATCACATTTCTTTCAGGAATTTGCTCGAACACCATGCGTGCTGATGCCACATCTTTTAGAACCGCATAAGCTCTCATAAGTTTAACGCCCAAAGACGAATTGCAGCATAGATTTTCCACAAATATCCTCGAGTGGACTGTTTTAAGGGTTTTGAGATCTGGGTAAGTGTCAAGTACCTGACCCAGAAAGTTGTCATGAAAAGATGTCACATGTGGCGATTTCGGTTCTAATTCCGCTTTGGATACAGAAGAAGCCACATTTCGAATTAGAAATTTTCTGAATGTCGGAAAATAGCGGAGACGAAGACCAACATTGATGCGTTTCATGAGCTCTGAAATCGAGCCTCCTCAGTCATCATCATCATCAAATACAGCCGCAACGGACAACAGTAAATGCAGTTAAACCGGTAAAAAAGATCTAACTGTGGTAAGCTAGTTAAACCGTATCAGACCGGCCAAGACCTCAGCCTTGATTCAATTTACAGTTTCAAATTTTTTTCCTAAATGCAACATGGCAGAGAAAGTAGCGTTCTTGGAAAACAGGCGGTGTGCTTTGGTTCACTGATCTTACAATACCAGATGTCATCTTTTCACTTGTAACAGGACTTGAGTTTCTGGATTAGCTTCAAGGTACAAAATATCATAGTTTTCGATATAAAAAGTACTTCTTTTTTGCTGTTGGTTGTTGTGATCAAATTCTTAATGTCGAGCATCACAGTGTGATGCAATAGTAGGTTTTTGAAGGCTCGCTAATAGCCCTATAAAAAAGCTGTCCTGCGTTATGTTTCTCTTTTGTTAAAGGTGAAGTTGAGATTTTCACCAAATGTGGAATATGGTAAATCTCACAACACATATAAGCAAT